>JAWNZC010000350.1:22500-622500 GCA_035771165.1 Paragorgia papillata | reverse complement strand
CATACGTACAGTTTATCCGACTAAATAGCTTAGTTTTCTTAAAAAAAGCGAAATACCGAACATGTCCAACACGAACGAGAGATTCTTAGGTATCGGTCAGCGACCTTCACCATTAGCAAAAGGACCCATAAATGCCGCCATTTTGAAAGTGAAAATGGGGACACTTTTCCTAACTCAAAGGTAATAGGAGCACGCAGTCCAGTTATATATATAAGTCAGTGGTGCCAGGCCATTTGTTTCCGCCATTTTGTTTTTGGCCGCCATCTTGGCCCAGCCCCCACAAATGGCCCTGGGGACGAGGTTGCAATTAGGCAACTACCACATGGTCGTTGTACACCAGCGAACTTATGGGATGGGCAACTTAATGCCATACCGGGGCAATAACTTGATTTATGCGTTGTTGGAAATAATTATTATAGTAATACCATGATCGCCTCGGATTCTTTTGTTCTCCGAGGGAATGTAAACCTCGTATTTTCCTCATCGCTCATGCAAGAGGGAAATTTATCCTTTGTCTTCTAATTTTCCCGTGCATGTTGATGAGGGAAAATTAGAAGACAAAGAAATCCTTTGCCTTCTTCTAAATTTCCCGCTTGCATATATTTCCCCTCATCAACATGCACGGGAAAATTAGATGCAACTTCTCTGATCAACCGTGTAAATTTCCTGTCGGTAAGATTCTCAAAGTTTTCGAATTCCTCGGCGATCATAATATTACAAACTAATAACATGACTTTTCGGGAAAATAGCGATTAAATTTCCCCTTTGCCTCGGGAAGATTTGTAAAAGTCCGAGGGCCGCGGGGAAATTTAATCGCTAATTTCCCTCAAGTCATGTTATTACTTATAAATAAACAACTGCGGTACATCAAAGAAAACAGAGGTGATCATAAACTAAGGTAATATATTTCCCACCGCAACCAAAGGAGTTGATGCAAACAAACAAAAACAAATAATGCTACGAATTGTACATCAAAGCCTCAGCAAATATAAATATTAACACTCCTTGATGGTCGCAATTTTGTACTTTTATCGTTTCGATTTTCTCCCTTTTCACACGAAAATAAAATTAGAGTCGTTGCCTTGCGTTAGTGCTTATGTGAACATATACGGCGTGAAAACGCCTTTCAAGTTGAATAAAAACACTGGGAAACGTTAACGACACCGACTTTATGTGTACACGTGTGCACATAAAATCTAACTTCTTTTTCTAAATTTGTCGATTTAGGTTTCATCTTTAAATAATAAATATACTAAATTTGGTGTCATGTACAGTATAATAGCACTATAGTTGATTGTAAAATACATGTTTCACGGCCTGTATTTAAGTTTTAGTTTCAGGACGAATTGCCATTGGTATCCGATTTACAAGACCTGATTAAAAATTACTTTCTTTTGAATTTTATCATGAATTATTAATAAATTGGATGAAGTCTCTTACCATGCAGTCCTTGACACTTTGAACATCCATTCCATTTACTGACGACAATGGAACCTGGACATTATAAAAAACAAACAACAGTGATAAGTAATACTGGTACATGCATGTATGCATGGGAATTAGGACCGCATAGTAACATTTGACATTATGTACAGTATGCTGTCTTCAAACACCGGAATATCATAAGTGTCTCTACTTTTAGTTTTATTCTTCCTAAATCGCTGTGTTGGTTTCCTTTACGTTAGACGTAGTCCTGGGGTACACCTTTATCTGCATTATGAAAAGAAAATCCCTCTTTATTACTAAACTATATATACCGTAATTGACCGAACTAGCGCCCCCGACCGAATTAGCACCCTCCGAATAAGCACCCCCTTGACGAGTACAAAAAGAAATAAGCGCCCCTGCCCAAATTTGCTCTACATGAATACGGTCCAGAATGCCATTGACGAATCACGCACGGCAGATCCTTTTGCAAACATTGTAAAGAGACGTAGACGAGGCATCTGCATCACCTGACGATGTTGATACTAGTAGTGAAAGCCCAGACATTGATATTGAATAACATAATTACTATGCTTATGGTTTAATTAAACCAATTGTTGAAATTCTCTTGTCTTCTCATTAAATGTTTGTGATTGTAAATATTTGTAAATTATGTTGATTTTCTTCATTCTACTGACAAAATTTATCATTGAAGTTATTTTGGCTTTCGTTAAATAGTTCGGGGATTAATACGTTACTGTCTAGACAGAATGCTATTTTTAAATACGCGCCCCTGTCCAAACTAGTGCCCCCTCCGACCCTCCAATTTAGCGCCCTCCTATAAGTACGAAGAAAAAAATAAGCACCCGGGGCGCTAATTCAATCAATTACGGTATAGAGAAAATGGGGTTGTTGGTGCCATGAGCGGAATTTAATTCAGTTCGGGCACATGTGGAGTGCATTTTAGAATTACCTACATTCGACTTAATTCAAATCTTGTAAGACTTACAGAACTCTTAACCCTCTCAACCCTGAATTCCCTTTTAGTATTTTACTCTGGCTAACGTCAGACGATTTTACTCGTCATTGGGAGGACGCTAGGGTTGAAAGTAGACCTGGAAATAGTGGTGGATCCTGGGATCCTCGTTCCAAGAAAGGATTTTGGTTGTAAGAAAAATTTGGGCTGGCAAGTGCCAACGAACTTGGCCTGAGTTGTTTGTAAAGCCCTAATCAAACGAGAACGCAAGTCATCGCAAGTTGGCAGTCACGAATTTCTGTGGCGGTCGTTCGAACACTCAAATTAACAAAATACAGGTTTCATGAGTGTTTTAAACAAGTTTTAACTTTGTCACGGTACATGATATTTTCGGGAAATTATTCAGAGCGGCTGACTGAGATAGCGTGACTGCCAATTTATTTTATTGTTTTGAGATAGCGTGACTGCCAATTTATTTATTTTTATTGGTAGTATGATTAGTTCCGGCTGAATGTTTTTCAACTACAGTTCTGACCGGAACATTTTTCCAGTTCCAGTTCCGGCCGGAACTTTAGAACTGGGTTCCGGGGCATCTTACCATACAGTCATCACATATAAACGCTACAGTCTTTTAGCGCAAGCACTTTGTTCGATGGTCAGTCAATAGAAGAAATAAGTCATGGGAAATTGTTAGGAGTCACATTTGACAACCATCTCAAGTGGGACTATCAGATTTCCAATATCTATATATAGTTCAGTCTGCTATCGTCTCTACCTATTGAAACGTATTCGTCATGCACTTCCATTTGACTCTCGAATAAAATTCTATTATAGTTTAATCTATCATCTATTGTTGTACAATTTGGGGTAATGCACGCAATGATTTGCTTGACGATCTTCTTAACTCCAAAAAAGGTGTACCAGACCACGGCCAGACTTATTTTGGAAAAAGGATTGGAGACACACTCAGTTAGTCTCTTTCGTGAACTTAAATAGATTCCAATTCATAACTTAACTAAAATGAGAAAAATTTTGCTAGTCTTTAATACGTTACGCACTTCTACTCCTGGTGAATTGTGTAATTTATCATTACTTTCTGCCACGATGTGCTTGAAGTTAATACTCGGTCTTCTGCTACTGATATAAGAGGCAAATCTGAGTTTGCAAAATCCAAATTGTCATATAGCGGAGCAATGCTCTTTAATTCGCTACCATATGAGCTGAAGTAATATTTAAAACACGAGCAGGAGTGTTTTGAATGGCTTCAAAAACGATTCGTTGTTGGATGTTATGTTCATTAGTATTCTTTATATAAAATTGTATGTTCATTAGTATTCTTTCTGACGTCAAGAAGTTTTATCAGGTATAAAACCACGGACATGGTACTGATTTCCTTTGTGTTTTCCTCATGAATTATTAATGAGTTTTTGAAGTTATATATCATACACGAGGAGGAGTGTTTCATCAGGATTTCCAAACACCGAGACTTTTGTTGAAAACCGAGGCGAACCCGAGGTTTTTGAACAAATTTCGAGGTGTTTGGAATCCTGATGAAACACTCTTCCGAGTGTATGATATAGCTTCTCAAACAAATCAGTATTTTAAGAGAAAATCGAGGCGAAAGTTGGCTTAATTTATGTAATTTCTTCCTCCGATATCAAAACCTCCGTCTCGGTCCTGATTTCGTTTGTTTTCGAAGTGAAGTTGTTAATTATAGCTTCTCAAATTCATTTATAATTCATGAAATTATTAATGAATTTGAGAAGCTATAATTAACAACTTCACTTCCTCTTCGTTTAAATCTCAAATTAAACATTTCTTCCTCCAACTTAATTTTCATGTAGAACATTTACAACAATTTGCTTGTCACTGTTGTAAACATATAGTCACCTGTAGATGTTTTAGTAGTATGTCATAGCTTTTCTCCTCATTACTTTATTTTTATTTAACTTTTTATCAAGGGCCATTAGGAAGTATACTATTTATTAGTAGTAATAATGTATAAATTACCCTTGCCAAATAAAGAGAATTATTATTATAATAATTTTATCGGGCATTGTGGTGTATTTTGGCGGGCTAAAATGGAGAATTCAGCGGGCTAAAATATATTTTCTCAGCTAAAATATATTTTAGCCCGCTGATCTGAGCCTATCAGTTTTAACAGTACAAATCACTATTGGTTTGTTGTTTATGGAATTGTATACTTTTCTTGTCAATACTTTGAAGCAAAGATTGTTTTGATGACAAATGTTGCGTTTTTCTGCCAAGTTTACATGAGTTAATACGTAAATCTTTAAAGCCATCCTGGGCTAGTGTTATGTGTAATTTGTTTAGTCGGAAGCTAATATTTTGAAAAGTATAGCCTAGAACTTCACGAAATTTACGAAGAATATTATTTTGATTATGTTCTTGCTGCCTATGCAAACAAATTTAAAGCGTGAAAGTCAGTGTAAAGCGTAATAAGAGGGTAAGGTGAGTAAGGTCCGTAAGAGAAATTTATGATTGTAAACAAAAGCTCAAATGTGTTTAGTGTCTGACGCGACTGCCCGAATTAGTTTACTTGAAAGCTAATATTTCGCTTACTATAACTCAGAGCTTTACAAAATTTACGAAGAATGGTATTATGAATATGTTCTTGCTGGTCGTGTAAGTAAATCTGTACGAAAAGTTTTTAAAAAGCTACAAGTGTCGGCGAAATTTATATATCTAGCGGACAATAAATTTTGCGTGGATGTCTGGCCATGTCTGGGTTGACACTGTTCAAGATATACTGTCTTTGATTTTCTTCTAAATGTCCACTAAAATTATTATAATAGTAATAGAGTTGATGTTTTTGGGCATAAATATGTTTTTGGCCCTTCTCAAAGCCAATTTTAACCCTCGCCTTTGGCTGGGACTAAAATGAGCCTGAGTCGGGCCAAAAACATATTTATGCCCGCAAACATCAAGTCTATATTGTTATATTATTATTACTATCGTATAAGATGCTAAAAAAAGAGACAACTTACTTTTTCACCAGTTTGTTCTTGAATCATATTATAAACGTTTCCAATTCCAGATCTATCAAGAATAAACGAAGCTTGCTCACTGACCAAGGTATCTTGGTGGGCTTCAGTCTAGATAAATTATAAAAAAAATCAACTAAACTAACGATTTTGTCTTTGTGACATATTCAAATTATTGAGACAATTACATTTCGGAGATACTAATTTGCATTGTTTTCAGATTACTATTGACCTTCACGAAGTAAAAATTGCGAATTTTTTTTTGGACTTTATACAGGCTCACCCAGAGGGGGGGAGGGCAACTGGGGCAGTTTGCCCTGGGGCCCAAGCTCGAGAGGGGCCCCCTAATTATATTGCTAGTTTAATTTGCAGAGAATTGGTAGCCAAGAGGCTGTAGAGCCTCCTAGCCTGACAACTTTATAATAATAATAATAATAATAATAATAATAATAATAATAATAATAATAATAATAATAATAACAATAATAATAATAATAATAATAATGATGATGTAAGGTTCAACGTTTTGCTCAAACGTTTGTCTCTTTTGAAAGAACTCGTCAAATGGTATAAGAAGACCTTTTACAATTTTTCTGTATCTGTTTTGGTTTTGGAAATATTTCGACCAAAGACAGCGTGCTGTCCGCCATCTTGGAATTATTTTCGATATGCATGTGACATCATAAGCAGGGTAAAGTGAAATTTTTATCTTGCCAACCTTATGACATTATGAGATAGAAACTCGATTTTGTTGCGCTATTTCCATTTTAAATTGACCCACAACATTTAAAGTTTCATTCAGAGTAGTTTCATCAGGTTTACCCTGCTTGTGACGTCACCAATTTCCTAGTTAATTAGACCCGATGTTACAACAAGATGGTGGACAGCACGCTGTCTTTGGTCGAAATATTTCAAAACACAAGAAAGATAGAGAAAAATTGTAAAAGGTCTTCTTATACCATTTGACGAGTTCTTTCAAATGAGACAAACTTAATTTTTATTGCCAATACCCTTTAAAGGTTTTCTTTATATTAAACGGCGGGGGGGGGGCAATATTCTTTATTTTGCCCCAGGCCCGCCTAAGTCTCTTTGCGGGCCTGGCTTTATATAGCAGTTTACTAGATTTTTCGTGTGGAATTTTTTTCTTCCATTCCTCTTTTAATTGTTAGCCGTAAAAACGGCATTTCCCTTTGCACAGGAGGTAAGACATTGATTATTTCATCACGTTTTTCTCTGGATGAAAAAACCCCTAAAAGTCGAGTCCTATTTAATTTAATTTAATAAAATCGCCTGAATGTCTTAGTGTATCTGGGAATTTTGAAATTACTTTTCTTTTATCATTTTAAAGCCTTTTTCGTACTTATAAGTTCTGACTTCTGAGTTACGAATTCCGACTTCTGAATTCCGACCTCCGAGTTCCGATTTCTATGTTCCGACTTCTGAGTTCTGAGTTCCGACTTCCGAGTTCCAACTTCTGAGTTCCAACTTCTGAGTTCCAAGTTCTGAGTTCCAACTTCTGAGTTCCAACTTCTGAGTTCCGATTTCTATGTTCCGACTTCTGAGTTCTGAGTTCCAACTTCCGAGTTCCAACTTCTGAGTTCCAAGTTCTGAGTTCCGATTTCTGAGTTCCGATTTCTGAGTTCCGATTTCTGAGTTCCAACTTCTGAGTTCCAACTTTTGAGTTCCAACTTCTGAGTTCCAAGTTCTGAGTTCCGATTTCTGAGTTCCAACTTCTGAGTTCCAAGTTCTGAGTTCCAACTTCTGAGTTCCAAGTTCTGAGTTCCGATTTCTGAGTTCCAACTTCTGAGTTCCAACTTCTGAGTTCCGACTTCTGAGTTCCAACTTCTGAGTTCCAGCTTCTGAGTTCCAGCTTCTGAGTTCCAACTTCTGAGTTACAGCTTCTGAGTTCCAACTTCTGAGTTCCAACTCATGAGTTCCGATTTCTGAGTTCCAACTTCTGAGTTCCAACTTCTGAGTTCCGACTTCTCAGAATAGCCAATCAGATTGCAGCATTTGGAATAGTAGACTAATACGTTTCTACTAAAACCCGATAGAAAGATTGTTGGGCTTAACTCGTGCGGTAATGCTCGATCATTGCGAGTTAAAATATTTATTCTGTGATAATACTCTCCGCGGTATTTCGTAAGTGTAAGCTGAAAGACCATTACCACAAACCTTAAAGTGACAGCCGCCATATTTGAAGAGTAACAACGGCCTCTTCAGACGTCAGGTAAACTACATTTTACTAAAATCCCAAGCTGACAATAAAAACAGGGGAGTTAACCTTAAGAATACCAAGGCTTTCTCTATTGACGAATAAAACCGTCTGGCGTTAGCCAGAGTAAAATACTAAAATAAGTACTTGGTACTGAAAGGGTTAAACAGACAAGAATCAATGTCAAACACAATAAAGCTACATACTTGTGCTGCGAGCATCTCGATGTGTTTATCAGTAAACTCGTAGACGGCCAGCGTGGTCTGCATTTGATAGATACAGTTGACCATGTAAGCCGCCATGTCGCAGGTACTCAAATGACTTGCTGACATCGTACACATCTGCAGTAAGGGATCAATGAGGCAAGAGATAACCTGGAATGAAAAGTAAGAATAGAACTTTAAGACCTGCCTGAATAAAATGTCGCCCTAACTCAACTTGGTTAAGAAATGTTGGTATGATAATGAAAATATAAGTGTGAAGTATCGAGACATTTGTTGGCTCAGTAGTCCGAGGATTGGTCTGTCACGGGTGGCGTGTGCTGTTAGCGCGCTGCCTCTCACCAAAAAGTTAAGCCCGGTTAGACGGGGTTAGTACTTGGATGGGTGACCGCTTGGGAATGACCCCGTTGTCAGGCTTGGACTCGTGTGAGTAGAGTTGTATTTGATCTCTCCTGTGCTTCGAGGGTTTTTCGCCGGGTTCTCCGATTTTCCTCCCTCCATAAAATCAACACCTAACATCTTATCCGTGGTCTGAACTGTGTCGTTGGCAGCTGCTTGGAGGGCCTTTGATATGCCTCGACACGGCCACGTTGATCTGCGTCCTTCGCAATTCAGCCGCTGGCTGCAAGTAAGGATGATTAGCCACGCAGTCCTTTACCTCTTAAATCACGAGCAGTGGTGGATTAATCTAGGGGCAACAGGGACACTTACCCCAGGGCTCCTAGCTCCTGAGAGCCCCGCTCAAATTTGAAACGCAAAAAAACAACAACAAAAAATCCCACAAATGCAACAACATATAATATTCAGTATAGGTAAGAAACCATTTACAAAATTATAAATCGAAAAATATCTTACAGAATCTTTATATATCATTTTAGATTACTATGTACTGTACAACAGTCTCGATTTAAGGTCTTCATTAAGGTTTGGAGGATAATTTATGTAAAGCGCCCTCAATTCATCATAATTTATGCCACAAAAATAAGGTAGGTATCGTTAGAAAGCTATATCACTTCGTAGAATACAATGTTGTATTTAATTTTGCGATACACACAAACCAATAATAGTTGTGAGGGCTTCACTCGGGGTGATTCAAGTAGAAAGCGTTTTATTTTGTTCAAATTTCTTTTTTGCAGTTCGACTCCGAGATAAATTTCCAGCAAAACGGTGTCAGCGTTTTTTGATATGCCGAGTTTTGCTGATTTTATTGACGACCAAAGTTGAAAATGCTGTTTTTCGACCAACAATCGGACAAAAAAGTCATAAAATCGAAACCAGGCAATAAATAAAAAAACACTGACACCGTTTTGTTGGAAAAAATATCTCGAGATCAAACTACATGTTGAAAAAAATTATTTGAACAAAATGAAACGCTTTGGACTTGAGTCGCCCCGAGTAAGCCCTCTGGTTTTATTTTAAAAATTCGCAACTATTGGCTTGTGTTTATCGCAAAATCAAACACAACATTGTATTCTACAAATTAATAGCTTTCTAACGATATCTATTTTATTTTTGTAGCATAAATTCTGACGGATTGAAAGCGCTTTACCGAAATAACCCTGCAAACCTTATAACGAAGACCTTAACTTCACAAAATAAGCAACAAAATTATATTGTTAAAATAAGCCATATCCTATATATTAATAACTCAAACATGATAACCGCCTCGTGTTTCGGGGACCAGGGTGCAACCTGCCAACCTCTTCAAGTGTTTGGGGCCCCAATAAAAAACCTTGCGGTGCCACTAGGATGAGGCAAACTATACCTAGATATACATAAAACTTCATTAACTAACATGCAGACAAATACAAATTTTAAGGATACCTTAGAGTAGTCACCTTGCCGAGCGTCAAGTGGCACGACTGAAGCATCATGCGAAGATAGTACTTCTCGAAGCAGAGATAAAGTTTCATTAAGTGAAGCAGTAGCTCCAAGATCTGGTGGTGGTATTTCAACCTGAAAGACAAAAATTCCGACGTAACTTTGAATCAAAATGAATCTGTAGATCAGGTCAGTGTATATTGCGGTGCCCTGACGACTAGCCGCTGAGCGGCTGGCCCGTTAGATATAGCTTTATATTCTGGGTATCACTTTTTTGTGGCACCCGTAAGCCACAGACACAGAAACGTGGACTCTGGGAACGAGAATACAAGCGATGTTTTCGACGCCAAGGATTTTGGCGGCTTTTTAACACATCATGTTTGTGAAGAAAACAATTGAGCACTCCGCAGGTAGATACAATTGTGGTGCCCTGACGTTCTAGCGGCTAGCTCGGCAGTCAGCTTTATAATTTTGCTTGTAATTTGGGCGGAATTGATAGCCACAGCTACGCGAACGTTATGGGCTCTGGCATTGTCGCATTGAGAATGGAAGGTTCTGACGCGAGGGATTTTGGCGGCTTTTTGACGATCTCCGTGAAGCGAAGCGTTCAGCACATGCTGATGACATGGCGAACTGCTTATACTTATTGTCATTACAAGAAAATAATAAAATATAGAATATGGTATTCAAGTATGCTATTAATGTGCGAATTGGGTAATATTTTCCTTCCAACAGAACATTGTGTATGCACATTGTGCCTACTTTGACGTCATCCTCATTACTATTTTGGAAATACAAAGCTCAATATAACAATAAATAAAATCTCGAAATACAGTATATACTGTGTACAGAAGCGTTCACGAACTTAACTGCTGTGGTCAAACGTAAAATTATAGTCTCCGTTCAACGCTAGCTAGTGGAGGTCCTGCTGCCTGACGATCTAGCCGCGCTAACTTGTCAGGGCACTGCAATTTTGTGCAATTGCGCATGTTTATACCTACAGTATAATTCTGATGCTTTTACATTAAGAATAACTACCACTAAAAACAAACTCCGTTATTACTTTCTTGATAAACCTACTTGCATTGACCATCGAGCTACAAGATTTGTTTTGCTTGAACTGTAAATTTATATCATGAATTGTAAATGTATCTCTAATTTCCTTTTGAATCAGATCATTTTGTCAAACTGAACGTCGCCTCCCAAATAAGCTGCTCCCCGAAAGAATCAAGAGCTTTCAATCACTGTACCACAATAACAAATGCGATTATCCATGCACTGACCTTGTCTAAAACTTTGCTTGCATGACAACTGAGACTGTTGAAAAACATCTTCATAGCTAACGTGTGCAATTCTTCCAGAGTGAAAATAAACAAAGATTCGTCGCCAACAATGGAACTATCAAAAAAGGGAAAATTAAATGCACATATAAGAACATTGTTAATTACTATTATTTCCAACCTAGAACTCACCTAATCGTAGACCTATAGAACTTCAACACGCTTGAAAGTTTAAAAAGAACAACCGATCCTTGTTCTGAAACGACCACTTGCTCGACGCGAACCTAAAAGCACGAGAAATCCACTGTGAAGAAGTTCTGAAGTTTGGCTCACCACCTGACACTACATTTTCGCAAGTGTTTGCTTTTTTATGGAATTATACTACACACGCAAAAACGCAGTCTCTGTGTCAGACCTGATGCAGAATGATGTCAGATCTGTTCAGAAAAATGTAGCGACCCCTGATACAGCCTGTTGCAGTATCAGCTATGATACACGTATGATATCATATCTGTATCATACCTGCAGCTACAACAGACTGTTCAGACTGACAGATTCTGTCAAACTGTATCAGCCTGACACGGTCAGTGCTGTACATAACAGACTGAACAGGTACAGTATGTTATCTACGGAGCTGTCGCAGTTTGTTAGAAATTCCAACTAAATGTTGATACATCAGCGCTGGTACATTCTGTAGCTGTCAGGCTGTATCAAGGGTCGCTACATTTCTCTGAACACATCTGATATCAGAGCTGATCAGACTGTGCGTTTTTAGGTGTGTATACACTGCAAAACCTCCAAATCTTGTCGAGATAAATTTTCTTATTTTAAGATTCTATTTCTTGTTTTAAGAAATTTAATCTTAAAAAAAACCTTGTCAAGAAAACCCAGCAAGATTACCATCTGGCAGACAGGATAAGAAAATCTTAAAACAAGATATATATTTTTCTCCTTAAAACAAGTTTTTGGGGATTTGCAGTGCATGTTTGCTGACATGCATGAAGCACGTCAATTTTCAACAATAATACGCATGTAGACTGACAATTGACTTTAAGTAGTGCTGTTTCGTTCTTGAAAATGTGGAAGAACTTAAAAAAACGAATTTTACACGCTTTTCAGATCTTATTCATGCATTCTTGAGTTATTGCGCTTTAATTATTGCGATTAAATCTAAATCTCTACTTCAAAAAAGGTTGTTTAACTTCGAACGTCAAAGATAAACGACAAACACGCTTTCACAATATTGCAAAAACGTAAAAAATTTCAAGCGCCGGACTTCGTACATGTATATATACACCCGACAATGTAAGCCCGGTTCAACTTCGTAATTTGCTGTAAAGATTTAACGTTCCACACAATGCCTCAAAATTTTGATAGCATAGCGTGCTACTTGTTCCCAGTACAAGTAAAAATCAATCAGATCTGTTGCACTTTATGCAGTTATTAAAACTTATCTTATTTATTTATTTGTTGTATTTGATTTAAAACAAAGAATGATGAGATGAAGTCTGAAAAGTTTATTAGATGGCTCTAATAATCTCAATTTAAGATGGCTCCCTAAGGTTTTATGACCATGCAAGAACTGATTGCCAATTTGGCGGGAAATTTGCTAATAGGGAAATTTATGACGCAGGCACGCGCAAAAACCACCAAAAATAACGCAAACATCTTGCGTTTTGCCTTCGGTGAATTGTTTTGAAAGTTTGCACAGTTCACAGTTCAAATAGCAGCCTACGTGCCAGGGCCATTTGTTTCCGCCATTTTGTTTTTGGCCGACATCTTGGCCCAGTCCCTACAAATGGTCCTGGGGAAGAGGTTGCATGGCGCACATTTTGCTTCGTGTTAAAAAAAAAACACATTAAATTTGGTGATATTGACAAAATACCATTTATTTTGTAGTTTGCACTAAAATATTTCTCGAAGCAATTTATCCAAAACTGCAAAGTTTGAAGAAGTTTCCAAAAGATATTCAAAAATGGCAGAAAAAGAAATGACAAACATGAAAAGGTCACCTATATTTTAGCCTCACTGTTGCCGTGGTAACAATCTTTCGAACGTAAATAACAACAAAAGTGTATTTGCGAGGATATCGTTAATCTTACTGGCAAATTTTATGAACATACATTACAAAGAAAAAGAGTTAGGCTACCCTAAGGACATTAGTCCAATAAAGTTACAAATTATGTAGAAAACTGTAGTTAGCCACATTAAATACAGTGTAACACAACTATATTTCTGTAATGTTACTTCATTGTTATGTAACAAACCTTGAATGGTCGACAGACACCTTCAGAAATGTGAGCCAGTAGTTCACGACAAATTAGATCATCAGGTGCTATAAAACCAAGCAGTCTAGCGTCAATCACTATCGTTGATAAGGCAATAACATGACTTTTGGACGGCATATTGTTTATTTGTGGCCCACGTAGTAACATTTGCGCCCGAGCGAGGATGCAAATGCAAATATTACTACAAGGGCTACAAATAAACAATACGACCCGACAAAAGTCATCCCAGGCCCGAAAGCCACATCGTGAAAAACGTCACGGATCGAAACACATTCCTTTTCGACTGCTTTTACGATCGGGTTCAATTTGCTTGATTCTGTTATCAAATTAAAATTACACTTTGGCCACATGCGAGAAGAGTGCTTCCAGTTTGACTCTACCAAACACTACATGTTGCCTCTGGGTGCTCCGGTTTCCTCCTGTAATATATAACACTTGACCAAGAGGAGGCCCTCGCTAGACCACTAGGGAAAACAGTTTAAAAATATCGAAATATAGTAAGGTTATAGATATACTGCCGAAACAGAGAATATAGGAGTCTAACGTTTCGAGCGAAGGCCCCTCGAAACGTTAGACTCCTACGTTCTCTGTTTCGGCAGTATATCTAACCTTACTATATTTGGATTGTTGTTTCTACACTGCCTACGCAGCACGCTACTTTTATTTCACTAGTTTAAAAATATGACTGGTAGAGCTATCCATGCCGTATAAAGTTAGTTTTAGTTTAATAGAGGCACGAGCTGAATGTCGATTGCTTCAACACTTCTTTCGTGTTTAAATGACGTAAAAAAGTACCTTTCTTAAAAAAATGTACATGTCAGTACGGAAGCGATTTGCTTTATTTGTTTTATAAAATTAGAGCTAAAAATTAGAAATGGGAGAATGCTTCACTCACTATAAATTTTTTTAACCTGATAGAACCGGTTTGTAACGATCACAGCAAATATCCTATTTCTTTTACAGTATCTGTTTGCTTATATAGTTGCATAATAAACCTCTTTCATGGTGGCAACTAATTTGAATATCCTTTTATGTCCATCATAATAAGCCTTTCTCGCCTCGTTTGTGTGTCTTCAATTTAAGGGAATATTTACTTCATACGATTACCAAGGCCAAAAGGTTCATTTAGATGCGCGTAAAAGAATATTTAAAGGTTGGCCATTATGAAAGTAGTCTATACGTTATCTTTACTTCTAATACGTTTTCTGTTTGAATTTAAAATTGTTATCTTACAAAAACATAATTATTCCAATTAGACATAATTATTCCAATTTATTTTGTTAAGTGCACGCTGCAACTATGGTGCTGACTAAATAATATCCATCAACAATTTTTAATACACTGGTCCTAACTATTTAACTGCTTAATATTTCAGTCCCCAGCCCGCCACGCCCACCCTAAATGGCGGAAACAATTATTAAATAATAAACTTACATGATGACTGCGCATGCTTTAAAAGCGAATGTATCGACTCTTTCTCAGATGCAATAGCTTGATGAAGCCATGCCAACATATCTCCCAAATACCTAAAAAGATATAAACAAAGAAATTATTAGTTCTATTGGTAAGCATTTGATAGAGAAATATGTACACATCCACTGAATAAAGCAAAACTAACCATTTTGTTTTGCCTGAATAGTTAGCAATTATTCACCAAACTGGAGCTGAATGATGTTGGATTTTTGGAGATCGATGCACAGACCATACACGAGGCGTGAGTGGTCTGGGACACAGGCTAGATAATGCATGCTATCCCGAACGTTTGGAGTCAATAAGATTGCAAAAAAAGAACCATTCGCCTGCGATATATATGCAAATATCAGTTATCTCATGACTTGTTCGGTGAATCGCAATTGATCTCTAATAGAAAATCGATGTACAATAAGTTTAATGTTCCATAAATATATCATCATTTTTTATCAATTAGTGACACAAAGTCATTTTTAACAAATTTTATTACACATGAAATTACTCATATAAAGTTCAATTCCAACGTCATTGTGTTGCCCTTATTCCTCAAACTCAATATTTGAGTCATTTGTTTACTCAACATTTGTTTACATATGACGTAATCAGAACCATTCACAGCGCGACTTGAAAGTCTTGAATATCAACTCATGCCAGATGCCCGTCATCCATTAATCAAAACAGTTCTAAGAGCTTATTTATGGAACCATAACAGATACAACTAAGGTTGAGTCACCTTAAACTTAAAGGGATCCCCTACCGCATGTTTGAACAAATTATGGGCATTAAGGGCGTCGCCATCTTGTATCTGATGACATATGGTTAAACCAAAGCTGTCAAGAAAAACTTGTCCAGCCATATACACGGATAACTACTGTAAAACTGCTCAACACGAGCAAGGAAGGAACTTGTCAAGAAAAACACGAGCAAGGAAGGAACTTGTTAAGAAAAACACGAGCAAGGAAGGAACTTGTTAAGAAAAACACGAGCAAGGAAGGAACTTGTTACGAAAAACACGAGGAAGGAAGGAACTTGTCAAGAAAAACACGAGCAAGGAAGGAACTTGTTAAGAAAAACACGAGCAAGGAAGGAACTTGTCAAGAAAAACACGAGCAAGGAAGGAACTTGTCAAGAAAAACTTGGTCGTGTGACTCGTGTGTGTGTAAAGAGATCCCCGCATATCCAGAACAACTAGGCCCCATGGCTGTCGCCATCATGAATTTGAAGACGTAAAATGATTACATTTATTATTCCAGGACAATATAATTAATTTCATTGTTTTCAGGACAATAAATTCAACCATTTTACGTTACCATGCAGATCCAAGATAGCGACGCCCATAATGCCTATTTGCTTAAACATGCGGGGGGTCCCTTTAAGTTTAAAATGACTCAACCTGAAACATGTACTGGTGCTCAACTTGTTGTATACACACCTGATGGGATCATGAGCGCTTAATTCAATTGGTCTAGGAGTTCCACCAGGACCTAAATAAATAAACAAAATCACGCTAATACACCACGTGTTTTGTTAACTACCACTAAAGACCTTTCAACAATCACCATTTTCGTACCTCCCCTTGTTAAAGCGTCAATAAAACACCTCACAATAGCAGTCCGTCGAGCAGCTGAATATTCGTCAACGGAGTATCTAGTGAATGTTTAGAAAAAATGAATTACACTGAATGAAATATGATTGGTTAACTCCCACCATGTCAGGAGGTCTTCCCTTGACGAGTAAAATCGTCTGGCGTTAGACAGAGTACAAAATAAAAAGTGCCAAATGGCACTGATAGGAATGAACGGGTTAATGAGGGGAAATAGTTTATCTCAGTTCAGGGCAAAATTACTTCTATGTAATTATCTTGTGGTTACTTGATCGGAGATATAACTTCAGTAAAACTAGAGAAGAACAAACCTACTACGTGTTTAATTCATTATAAACAAACACTGTTGTGTTCCTGGATGGGCTTCCGGATTTGGCGTCACTACCGGTAAATCAAGTTTGGCAAATTCTCAAAATTGCCAACAGTTTGCGCGAAAAAAGTCCATGAAGATGAAATCTTTGATAATATATATTACAATTTTGATCAGGAAGGTCTAAATATTATAGATATGTCGACTCCTCCAGGTCCATCTACAGGCACTTCGAATTTCTGATTGCCCTTACTTTAGTAAAACAGGTCTATCCTGCAAGACGGCCATCGCCTTTTGGAGATTTGGTGAAATCTCTGGCATGTCTCCAGTTAAACTTCTGCACTCCGCTGAAACACGCAATAAACGTACATAATAGATTTAAAAAACCCAATTGAAAGAAAGACAGACAGACAGACAGACAGACAGACAGACAGACAGACAGACAGACAGACAGACAGACAGACAGACAGACAGACAGACAGACAGACAGACAGACAGACAGACAGACAGAAGTGAAAACATGACGTCCTGGCAGAGGTAACAACAAACAAACAAACAAACAAACAAACAAACAAACAAACAAACAAACAAACAAACAAACAAACAAACAAACAAACAAACAAACAAACAAACAAACAAACAAACAAACAAACAAACAAACATCTACGCACATACATACATTTCATTCAAGTGCATATTTACCTTGAGTCCATCTGTAAAGATTTTCATAAGCTGACTCCATAAATAGCGCCATTGACTCCATTACTTCTAAACTAAAATTGAAGACGATTATTCAGAAACATATAACCGTTTATGCATCACCATTAAAGCCGTAGCGAGAAGATGGGAAGAAGGGAAGGGCCAGTTGCCCCAGGGCCCACAACTTGAGAAGCTGGCCTACTAAAATTTTTAAGACTAGAGTTTTTGACGTAGGGACGTATGTTTACGTCTTATACTGTATTTTACATCCATTAAAACTAACTTCAGTTTCAGCTACCTAGGGTCCAACTGAAAACACTTAAACACAACCGTATAACATAAGTGACATCATCAGGGGTCCGAAATCGATACTTTGTCCGGGGCCCCACAATACCTCTCGGCGTCCCTAGCCGTAGAAGTGACAGTTCTGGTTCTAGTACAATCCGCTAGTGTACAACAGCTTTTAGCAAAAGCTATATATGACAAAAGCCAACTCGTTTTCAAAGGCTCGTAACGCAAGTTGTTGTACGTTGAACAATATCCAAGAAATTATATTGTTACCAACAAACGTTTTATTTTTCTCTGATCGGTAATGCTTGAAAATCCTGTAAATATACATTTAATTATCTACAACTCACCCGGCTGTTTGCTGCTTAGTCCTGAGTAACAACTTGCAGTCACTGTGAATTACTTTCACTCTCGACAATGAAGTAAAAAATTCCTAGGAGGCAACGGCAAGTAGAACGTTGTCAATAATCTAAAAGTATTTTGTCCTTTATATCAAAGATTATATGCTAGCATATCTACACTGTAAATTTCAGGGGGTAAAAAATACCCCAAAATGTGGGGGTAACATGTTTTCCACAGAACGCCCCGTTTTTGGGGGGTAAAATTTCAATCAATTTAAAAAAGGGGTAATTTTTACCTCCGAAATGTGGGGTGAAAATTAAGGGTAAAAATAAAGGGGTAAAAATTGAGTAGCCTCAGTCCTCTATTTCTTATGCTTTTTTATGAGCCTTAACCTTCCCAATGGGTCACCCATCCAAGTACTAACCCTAACCTCCCGGGCTTAACTTACCTTGCATTAGTTTGCTTACCTTACCACTGCGCCAACCGCCTCTTCATATTTATTATTGAAATTTACGATATATAACCGAGTTTTTTCTTTAATATTACATTGTTAAGTTCATATTTTCTTTACTTTTCTTAACACGTTTATTTTATAACGTTTCACGACATTTGTGATGGGTTTGGAAGGGTTTCATTAAAAAAACCCATTTGTGTTGACTAGTTGTGACAGATCAAAAACATTTACATTAATTTTGCCACATAGAACTAATGTTATGAGTTAATAGCCGGTCAGTTTCCGTATCATACGATGAAGAAACAAAATATTTATTTCGATAACAGTTTATAAAACACTGTTGTAGGCCAAAAATATGTACAAACATTTGTTTACCTATACGAATTTCCAGCAAAATGGGAAAAGAAACTAAATCGTTGCAACGTTAAGAACTAGATTCAAAGTCAGTTCAGCCCATTTTAATCTTGTCTCCTCAGGTTTGATACACAGACAATGCCGAAAATACTATAGTTTCAACTAAGTTCATGATATATATTAGCAATGAACTTTTGCCGAGTCAAAAAATAAATGAGCCAAGTTCTTTTGTTCAAACTTTTTCGCATTGTTTTTGACACAAGAAAAGTGTAAAATCATTCAAAGTAATTCATTTCAATAGCAACTTAAAGACATTGTCGTAGAGCAAAAAATATAGGAAATAACACTTGTTTACGTACCCCAATTTAATCCAATATAAAACAAGAACATTCAAAACCAAATCCAGAGTAATTTCATTTTTGTGAGCAGTCTTAGGTTGTGTTTAAGTCACCTTTGAGCCTTTACACACAGACGATGTTTACAAGCTTACGGAAGTAAACTTTAGGTCGATTTCAATCTGCTAAACAATCTTCACCTTAATTTTTAACTATTATACACATTTGTGTACAAAAACTATTCAAGAAAATTGCCTACATACGCTTTTATATTAACGATAATTGTAGTTATGTCTTCATGTCACTCTTTCGAAAAAAATCGCCATTTTCGAAAACATTGTCTTGCAGTTCTAGTTACCCCCAACGTAGGGGGGAGTTTTTACCCCCACTACTAGTTACCCCTTACAAGAATGTAAATTTTACCCTCGTTATTAGTTACCCCCCAAAATGGGTGTAGATTTTACCTCTAGATAATTTTACCCCCCTATATTTTTACCCATTATTCAGGGGTAAATTTTACATTTTTACCCCGAGATGGGTAAAAAATTTGCTCCAACAAATTACCCCCGTAAAAGGGGTAATTCTGCGCGACAAAAAGAAGAATTGCCCTTATTTAAGGGGTAATTATTACCCCTTTATCATTCACCCCCACAAAAATAGCACTTTTACCCCCAAAATGGGGTAAATTTTGCCCCTTGAAATTTACAGTGTAGATTTAGGATAGATAAATTTGCCATTTTCTATTGCAAATCGTGATTCTTATTGGCTCTCTTGCCATTTTGTATCCGCCAGTAGAAAATAGTAGCATTAAACCAATTAATATATTCCTTATGATAAATTAACCAATCGTAAAAAATATGTACACTGTACATGCAAACCATTATGTGACCCTATCATAAAGCCATAAACTAGTGTTGATTAATGGAAACTGAACTAATGTTGTATGTATTATTCTTAGCTGTATTTTTTTTCCTTCCGGAATCGTCCCTGAGAAAACACACAAAAGAACCACTAGCGTCGAAACTTTGCTAAAATGTATAAATGACAATCAAAATTCGACATTTTTAAAAAGACATTTAATATTTCAGGGACTTAAAAGTCCCTGAGAGGCTTAAAAGTCCCTGCGAGAATAAAAACGTCTGGCAAATGACACGCGCCTATTAATAATAGAGGACCTGATTTCTAAGCTGTAAAGAAATAATAACACTCGTGGCAACACTCTTTACCTCAGTTATCGGTTCATTTCTAGAACCTTTTAAAGCTTCTACTTCATATGGCTTTAGTTGAAAGCGATCAAGAAACGCGTCAGCCACCTTCTGTTTCAGCTGAACCTTTTGACTTAAATAAAATAAACAATCTTGATCAGGGTCAATCAATTTCCATTAAAAACGGTTACGTCAGTTAATGTTGGTAGTTTTTGGGCCAATTGCAAAAACGATGATTTAGTTAGACACTGTTTAAGGATTAGACAATGATGAGCTAAACAAGATTTAACCGCCGTCGACCAATGCATAAAAACACTATAGAGGCGTAGAGCACACAGAACTTCTTACATATTGACATGTTTAATTGTTGAATACCATAGTCAGCATTTTCGCAAGGCACCTATAGGTATTCGAAAACTCGTTTAAACACTAGGTCAATTGTTATCAAATAAATTTCCAACGCAGTCAGGTGAAGGATCCGACATAGTTTAACGCTACTCTGGCTTAAAAGTTTTTTGAACGTAGCTTAAAAAGTGTTCATGACCCAACGTTTCGACACTCCGATCTAGTATCTACATCATATTTATACTCTCATAGAACCATTGATGACGTTATCTATCTATCTATTATGGTCTATTACCAGAAGCCTATTTGCATCTTGTTGATAGATAACGTCATCACTGGTTCTATGAAAGTATAAATATGGGACCTGTCTTCACAACGATCACCCCTGCATGACGAAAAGTATAGGCATAGGCAATTCATGTTTTAGTTTTAAAAATTTATTGGCATTACAGTGAATTGGTATATCACTGATTTCTCGGCCTATCATGCAATTTCTCGTTACAAAAGAAAATTACGAAATGCAATTTGGAGGTCATCGTGCTCTAATCCGAAATAAATAAGGCATGTAGAATTGCTATTCAGGCGCCGTCTTGAAACGTCATCGTTACCATAACAATGGCCACCATGCATAGTTGATTTAGTAGCACTGTGCGTATTTTAAATGCCAAAACAGCTTTTCTAGCAGTTTGGTTATGTTTCATTGTTCTCGATAACATTTTATATTCGCTTTCTTTTTTCCAATCAAAGTTGAATTCGTCAACTTTTTAAAAACGGTATCGAACAACTTTAACTGTCTACACCCGCAAATTAAATTAAATTAACTTAAGTTTTATCAAAATTTTAATTTTATCATCTTTCTTAATATTTTCATTTTCATGAACATTCTAACGGTTTACCTTTCAGACTGGAGTTTAGTTGTCTTATTTATAAGATCTGACGTTTGCTCTCGTGCCATCTAATAAAGGAAAATAGGGGGAAATAAAAGAATCGTTTTTTAACCAGTCGAGAGAGCAAAAGTAACCGCATTCCAGGTAGACTGCACGCAGGTTCACCACGGAAAGCTACCCGCGGCAGAAACACAAGTTACATTCCAACATATAGAAAATATTTGATATTTAGACCCAATGAGATGACATATGTGAAAAAAAGTTGTGTAATAAATTTATATTTTAAGACTCCAGTGGAACCTGTTGCAAAAAATGCAATTTGAAAGTTTTCTTGGTTGGGATTTAAACTTGACACCCTGGACGCCAGTACTCTAACCCATTTTATCAAATCATTAATAATTAATAAAGAAAATTCAAAAGAAATGAATGTTTAAACAGTTGTTGTAAATCGGATACAGCATTGATTAATAAAACATCAATGCTGTATCAGATTTACAGCATACTAATTAGGAACCATTGGCTCAAATTGAACTTTTTCCTTGTTTAAATAATTTGTTTTTGCCTTATCTACGACTGCTATAGAATGTATTCATGATGTAAACTCATCGTATAGTTTGAGTAAGATCGGCGAGCAGTTGTAAATCCCATACAGTTCGGACGCAAATATTGTATGTAATAGTTAAAATATGAGCGGCTGATCTTTATGGGCATTTACAATGGCGAGCCGAAGGCGAGCCATTGTAGATGCCCATAAAGATCGGACGCGAATATTTTAACTTACTTATCAAATTGTAAGTGTAAATGATGAACACTTTGTTTAAGAGTCGTAGAAAAGGTTAAATAAGATCATTTTAACTCAGAAAAAGCTGAATTTGAGCCACTAGTGCCTATTAACTTTGATAAAACATTGATGTTTTATTAATCAATGTTTTATCCGTATTTAAAGATGCTGATTAAACATTCATTTCTTTTGAATTTTCAAGTTTTTCAAGTTTCAATTTTTGAAGTATTACATAAAAAATACATATTAAACGGATTATGCCATAAATATAACCCATAATGGTCTAATTTGTATTCTTTATAATAAAACAACAGAATTATGGTCTATACATGTATTTCAGAAATAAAACCTGAAAAAGCTACTCATTGGTATCTTGCAGAATTGCCAAAAACAAATACCAACCTTTAATCTGCTGGTCATTTCCTCACAGCATTTGCTCATTGACCTGATATCGCCATGAACAATGTCGACATGCTAAAAAATATAATGAAATACATGAAATTTAACGACAATGTCACCTCTTGCCGGACCAACGGACGTCCCCTAACGCGACCGTGCTAAAAATAGTCACACTTTTCATTACCTCCGCCATGGGTATGTAATTTTGTGAGAAATCCCGGTGACCGACAGACAAACAGAGGTGAAAACATCCATGTAGTATGTTTTCACCTCTGTTTGTCTGTCTGTTTGTTTGTTTGTTTGTTTGTTTGTTTGTCTGTCACCAGGATATCTTGCAAAATACTGCACAGACTTTTACAAACGTTTGTGGAAAGATTGATCATACACCAAGGACCAACCCTTTCAATTTTGGTTGAATTTGGTTGAAATCTGGAGGAGAAATTAATAAAGATCTTACCACAAGATTCTACGTGTAGAAGAAATGCTTGATTGCGCTCATTATTCTTATTTTATGCAAACATTTTTGCATAATTTTGGTACGAGTGCAAATACGCATTTTATTCATTCATATACATGTATATAGTCTCGTGAGCTAGCCTGATTAGCAGGATGGCTCGTTTTCTTTTTAAACATCTCTATAATTACCCGATGGCGGAGATACAGGTATTTATTATATAAAATAGAGTGTTTTATTGATTTTTCCGCCACTAATAAAAGTGCCAATCTCACATGTGCGACTATTTATGATAATCGCACATGTGACGATTATCGCTGAATCAGTATTATAGTTTAATGCAATTTTTGCAAGGCAATAGGACAATTTTTTTATATAATAAACAGAACAATACATGGATGCTTGGAAATATGAAATTTATTTATCGTGTTGAACAGGATATGTCACTCGTTCGCTTCGCTCACTCGTGAGATATCCTGATCAACACTCGAAATAAATTTCATATTTCCGCACATCCATGTATTATTCTCTATATATACAGTCTCCGAGTGCCCTCTTGTTCATTATAAGTTCCGTTGCTCATGCAATCGTTGCGTATAAATGTAGGACTAGATTCTACTTCGTGCAACACTTACTGCAACAAAAACGTTGGCCTGTGATAAACAGCGTATTTTTCATGCGCCGTATAAAATACCTATTAGGGTCGACCCAAATTATGAAATGGTTCCGGTTGAGTTATACGGCGTAGTTTTGACGTATTTAATAAGTAGAACTTTT
Source organism: Paragorgia papillata (assembly GCA_035771165.1). Lineage (NCBI taxonomy): Eukaryota > Metazoa > Cnidaria > Anthozoa > Scleralcyonacea > Coralliidae > Paragorgia > Paragorgia papillata. Next base: position 598,566 of record JAWNZC010000350.1, on the reverse strand, counting down.
TACAAGTTCTCGAATCGTTGGCCTGGAGACAATGTTAATAACAACATGAATTATGAGTAGGAAATGTATTATCATATTTTAAATTAATGTTTGTATTTTATTCCGCGCACGAATAGTACGCCGTCTGCATCAACGCCGTAGTTGAGTCGTATAATACGACTGGGCTTGTCGCATTTAATGGCTCTGTCGAACTTAATGTAACGGCGGTCATGCTTTCTGGCGGGCATGTAATGGCGGGCGGTCATGCTTTCTGGAGCTCCTTGCTTTTGCTTTTTTTCTTGACCCAGATTTTGTCTGGGATCAAGAAACATGAATTTTATACAAGTTTTGATGATCATCCCACTATTGGTTGTAATTCCAGTCAATTGAGAGCGCTTGAGGGCTTCATCCTTTTGCCCTATAGTCCTTCGTGGAAGAACGTACGACGCCATATTAGTTTTGACGTTTCTCGCAAGCGTAAGTTCTTCATCTCAAGAGTGAGTTATTATCCAAACTCAAGTCGAACTTTTCACCAAACCCGAATTATCCTCAGTGGGGATATCCAACTTAATCCTGGTCCCATTACATCAAATTCGTCACGTTCATGGACAGCTACAGACAATCGGTTAACGTTGAGTTGTACTCTCTTAAACAGCCGCTCTTTGTGTAATAAGCTGACGGAGTTTCAGGGATTTGTCCACGGAAACAGTTTGGATGTTGTTGCTGTCACAGAGACATGGCTTCATGATGGCGTTTTGGATAATGAAATTTTACTATCTGATGCGTATTCCATATTTCGAAAGGATAGAAGCGACAATAGAAGAGGAGGAGGTATTATGCTTGCTGTAAAGTCCGATATTCTGGCCTACAGAAGGCGCGATCTTGAACCACAAAACTCGGAGATATTAGTTTGCGAGATGTTTCCTTCGAATAGCTTCAAAATAACATTTTGTGTGGCCTATAGACCACCGACTTGTTCCTTATTTATGAATTACTTTGAGTGTTTGCTTAAAAACTTGGAAGAGGTCGATACTGGAAGAGTGTGTATTGCTGGGGACTTTAATATGCCTAACGTTGACTGGGAGCATCTCACCGTAGTGAACAACTTTGCAATTGGAAATGAATTTTGTAATATAATCAATTCGCATTTCCTCACTCAAGTTGTACTAGAGCCTACAAGAATCTCACAAACTAGTCGGTCTATTTTGGATCTAGTTTTTTATAATCATCCCAATGAAATATCTGACGTTAGTGTGGATGATGAATTTAGTTCAGATCATCTTGTGGTTAGTTTTTCCTTATTAACAAGAGTTCAGCGCCGAAAAAATCAGCGACGAACTGTTTACAATCTAAAAAAGGCTGATCTAGTTGGCTTGAAATTTGCATTGAGTCATCTCTCTTGGGATATAGCATCTGTGGATAATGACATTGATTCCAGCATTGTTTGCTGGTATGATTTGTTTTCTGCATGCATCGATGAGTTTGTCCCAAAGATTGTGATTAAAGATGCTAATAGACCTCCATGGATTGACAAAGATGTTCTGCAGTTGATCAGAAAAAAAAATAGAGTCAGACGCCGTGCCAAGTTAAACGACTCAGCACACCAGTGGGAAAGATTTCGTAAGCTAAGACAGCAGGTCAAAAGAATGGTTAAGTTCAAAAAACGCAGACATTTATCTGACCTTAGTGATTCCCTTAAGGATAATCCACGTAAATTTTGGACTTATTACAAAGCAATTACTAAAACTAGTCGGATCCCAGGAATAGTTAAGTATGGGTCAGTACAAGCTTGTAAACCTATTGATCAGGCTAATGTGTTTAACGCATTCTTTCATTCAGTTTTTGGGCCGCCTGATCAGGGTAGTACAGCCAATCGCTTACCCATGCTTGACTACAATATTGTTAGCGAAATAAGCGTACTACACTTAAGTGTTGATAATGTGTCTAATCAACTTAAATCGCTTGATGTCAATAAGGCATCACTGGGTTTCTCTGCCAAACTCCTAAAAGCATGTGCAGAGGAAATTGCACCATCTTTGACTCGGTTATTTAATATGTCTTTGGAGATCGGGATTTTTCCTGAAAAATGGAAAGATGTAAACCTAGTTCCCATTCATAAGAGTGATTCTAAGACAGTAGTTCCTAACTATAGAGGGATTTCGCTCTTAGATATACTATCTAAAATACTGGAGAGGTTAGTTTACAATGAGTCTTTTGATTTTATATTTCCTTATCTTACGCATTGGCAACACGGTTTTCTGCCAGGTAAATCAACTGTGTCTCAATTATCTCAAGTAGTTCATCAGTTTGCTAAGGCTCTTGAGATGAGACAACAGGTTGATGTTATTTATCTTGATTTTTCTAAGGCCTTTGATCGGGTTTCCACACGAAAAGTTGTTGTATAAGCTTGAATGTTTTTGGTATTAGAGGTTCATTGTTGTCTTGGTTTAGATCTTACCTAACTGGCAGAAGATATAGGGTTGTGATAAATAATGTAGAGTCTGATTTTCTTCCAGTAACATCTGGGGTGCCTCAAGGGTCAATCTTGGGACCGATTCTTTTTTTAATTTTCATTAACGACATGCCAAACGTAATTTCTAAGGCAACATCGTTACCCCTATTCGCTGATGACTCTAAATGTTTTCGATTAGTCCTTGGTCAGGAGGATGGAGATAAGTTACAGAACGATTTGAATGAGTTATTAAAGTGGTCCTCTACATGGGGAATGGAGTTTAATATCTCGAAGTGTAAGGTTTTGAGGGTTGCTCGTATTAAATCTGTATTTGATAGAGATTATTTTCTTGGAGGAACTAAGTTAGAGCGTGTAGATGTGGAGAAAGATCTTGGTGTTTTGGTTACTCATAACCTTAGTTGGAATAGTCATGTAGACCACGTAACTTCTAAAGCTCAAAAAATGCTCAATTTACTTTATCGAACATGTAAAGAAATACCGGACGTCAAAACTAAGAAATTGCTTTATATAACTTGGGTTAGATCCCGTTTGGATTATGCTAGTGTGGTATGGTCTCCATACACTAAGAGAAATATTGTTAAATTAGAACAAATCCAGCGTAGAGCTACTAGATTAATTCTGGGTAAAGATTTGTCTGAACATGAGCGCTTGCAAAAGCTGAATTTATTACCGTTACAATATCGTAGAGAAATAACTGATTTACTTTTTTTCTTTAAATGTTTTAAGAACATATGTTCTGTAAACATTTTAAATTATGTTTCGTTCCGCTCATGTGATAAACCTCTTCGTAACGTTGATTACCTTACACTCAATGTTCCTTTTAGTAGGACAGAGGCTTATAAAAATTCTTATTTTGTTCGTATTTGTTATTTATGGAACAATTTATCTCTGAATATCAGAGAATCTAATTCTTTATCTATTTTTCGTAAGAATTTATTTTCTTACTATTATAATAAATTTAATGTCAGCTGTTCATTGTAATGTATTTATAATTATTAGGTTTTTATAATCGTATACTGTATTGTATATAATTGTATCTTGGGTGACCTATAGTAGGGAATCTTGAATTCTGTTTTAGGTTTACCTCTAATACATTAGATTATTTAAACAATGTAATGTACTGAAATTGATTAAAGTTAAAGTTAAAGTTATTTCATAAAATATGACAATTAAGTTCATGAAAAATACGCCGTCTGTAACCATTCAATTAATACGACACTTGCACTGACAGAAAGTTTTAGAAACTTGGTTTCAGAAGTACAGTAGCTTCTCGGTTTCTGAGCGTATGGCGTACGTTATAAGATAAAGTAAAGTGTGTGTGTGTGGGGGGGGGGGGGGGGGGGGATTTCCGAAGGGAGGGCCAAATTCCCTAGGAAATTTGGCCTGGGTGGGTCAAATTTCCTAAGAAATTTGGTCCGCGGGGGACAAATTTTGGAGGGGGACAAATTTTGGAGGGGGACAAATTTCCTGTGACACCGGAACAATTTTATAATTTGGGTTGACCCTAATAGGTATTTTATACGGCGCATGAAAAATACGCCGTTTAGCACAGGCCTAAGATTCAGGCAGATATCTGGTTCCAGGGTATAACATAGTGCATAATACTAGTCATATGTTACCTTCAATAAGCAAAGTCGTTTAACTTTACTTTTCACATCAGGGCCCAGTTGAAAAAAACATTTTAATGTTATAAAACATCCGGCCTAATTTCTAACGTCTAACGCGTTACGCTGGACGTTAGTGTTTATGCAACATTGCAACTATAGCTAGGCCCACACTGCAAAAAAAGTATTTTTGCTTTTGAGTTAATGTACTCAATTTTTGAGTAAATATAAAGCTACACTCGTAATACGGAGTAAATATTACTCAAAATGCGAGTTAAGACGTTTCTACTTAAAAGTCAATTTTATGTTTACTCAAAAACTGAGACTTAGATTTCTGGTGAAAAAAATTCCCAGTCAAAAAACATAGGAAAATTAACAGTATTTACGCAATTTCTCGCAATCACAATTTTTAACTAGGTCTCAAGCATTTTGCAAACTGAGTAAAAGGTGGATTAACCAATCAAAGAACTAAAAGCACCCATGTGACTATTAGTTTCCTAGTCAGTTATTTTACTATCCATGGTACCTGCCAACCGGATTTTGCACAGGAACGAGGCTCAAATGATTTCAATGGACACTTCATTTGAACAGAAACATTTCTACCTTTTGCTGTTGCTACAGTAGATGTAAGTACAGTGCCAGAAGGAAGACAATTAGAGGGCACTTCTTCCAGCGGGTTATTAGGGATATCCCGCATGGTACTTTCCTAAGCATGAGTGTTTTCCTAAGATGGGTGCTTTCACAAGCATAGGTGCTTTTAAGCATGGGTGTTTTCCTGAACTGAGCATGGGTGTTTTCCTGAACTGAGCATGGGTGCTTTTCCAAGCAAGATCAATGCTTTCCCAAGCATGCCAGATTGGGTGCTTTCCCAAGCATAGGTGCTTTCCTAAACATAGGCGATTTCCTAAGCATACATGTACAGTACTGTACTCTCAGGCTTTCCTTATCATGGGTGCTTTCCCTAGCATACATATACTGTAGGTGCTTTCCTAACCATATGTGCTTTCCTTAGCATAGGTGCTTTTCTAGGCATAGGTGCTTTGCTTAGCATGGGGGCTTTCCCAAGCATGGGTGCTTTCCCAAGCATGGGTGCTTTCCTAAGCATTGGTGCTTTCCTTAGCATGGGTGCTTTCCCAAGTATACATACAGTATACTGTAGGTGCTTTCCTAAGCATGAGTGCTGTTATGACGATCATCGGATGATGTCAGCGACAATTTATACAAAACGCCTTTTTTGTATACAAAAACGCCTTTTCAGTACAATTGCTTTCTACAATGCAATGGCACTCAACCACACATGCCCCAAGTTGTATCTGTCAACAACTTACTAGCCTGTTGCAAACACATTTTTGTACAAGTATGTACAATGTGGCAACGAAATCCATGAGGCACTTTTCAGATAAAACTGATGTGCAATTAGGCATGCAATTGCAGCAATCTATGCAAGGCAAAAAGTTTATTAGGCCAAGTAAAAAAATATCCATAGTAGTTATAATATAAAATATCCATAGTAGCATATATGTATCTTAACTTTGAAAAAAAAAAGAAGCGTGCAAACGTGCAGCGTATAAACCCAAAAATAAACCAAACAGCCCCAAAAGTTGTGAAAGATACTGAAAGTCATGAAAAGGGTCAAAAGGTGGTGCAGGCTCTGAAAACTTTTTCAGTGTAAAAATAAGAAAAAAACCGATTTGATGTGGCAGGAAACAAAAGATGTGTTTGGGGACAATAAACTAATATGCAATATTTTTTTACTTGGCCTTAGTTGCATGTATATTTATTTAATAATTACACTCTTTAGCTCTTACAATTTCTATCTTTAATGGTGAAATATATTCATAGTACATGTATATTTTAATGAACATGATTTTGATAAAAGTAAAACCACTGGCAGACAAGAGCATGGACAAAATTTGACATTTATTGTGCATTTTACAACATTTCCAGTCTAGTTAACATTCAACACTTATTGACTTGGACTGAGGGAAACAGTATTGTATCCTGTGCTTCGAGGGTTTTTCGCCGGGTTCTCCAGTTTTCCTCCCTCCATAAAATCAACACCTAGGTCTGTGATTCGTGGTCTGACATGTGTGTCATAAATGTGTCGTAGGGCGGCTGCTTCGAGTGCCTTTAATATGCCTTCAACTCTGCCACTTAAAATTTAGTAATGTAAATTGCTCTTGAAAAGCCCTTTGTGGGAAGAAGTAATTAAAATCTGTATCTGTATCTATCTGTATCAGTATATTTTGTGGACACGAGACCGCACCAAGGGATTAACATTGGCTGTCAAGGGACCACAAAACAGTGATACTGTTTGCAGAAAGTGTCAAAGAAAACAAAAAAATAAAGACATCAAATCACTGAAGTAAATATAATGAAATTTTTTAATTTTATCTTTATAACTGATAATACAAAAACAAACTTTGAATGATCTGTTTTTAGTCACAGTCTAAACGATTTTATTATTCGCTGGTCTATAACATATTATTCACCGTTCATGGGAGACAGTCGAATTTCATGACTTTCATGCAATACCCTCTCACCCAATGAGACACAAAAAAACATGAACATTGACACTTGGTATATAATTTAAATACTCTTGTTGACAAGCTGTGAGATTTTACCAGTGTACACAAATAAGTTGTACTGTATATCTGGTATATTAATCCACTAAGTTGACTAAATTTATGTGTTTTGCAATAGAAGTATTAAATTTTGAGAAATCTAACTCCCTCCCTGAAGAAATTCACAAAACAAATTATGAGCTTTATATTAAATGACAAGTAAAACAAAATGAATACACTATATATCCTGTAGTTCAAGTCATCAAGATTAACCATTTTCTACAGACTACAGTACTTACCTCTTTAACTTCTCTAAAAGCACTTTCAAACTGTTCGTTTACATAAAGACTTCTTTTCTCAATGTCTCCTCGAAGATTACGTCGCTCTCTTAGGCTGTTCTCAGTAAAGAAAGTCGACAGTGCTTTCAATGCTTCAACAAGATCCTGAATTTTAAATTACAATTACAAGGTAATCGTAAGTAAAAACTACTAGCTCACGTGTAAGACATTGTAAAACATATAAACCTTCTACCTTGTCGTTATCCAGCCGCACTTCGAGTATTTTATTAAGTTTTCTGGACAGAGGATTGCTGTGTTGACTTGCTTGTTCTTCCGCCATCTTGGCGGCCCAAATAATTGCAGGCTCAAGTTCAAAATTTCCGCCACGTGTCACGGGTAAGCTGCCGCCCCTTCTAACTGGGTTGTCAAAAGCGACCAATCACAAACCAGACGCGCAATGTAAACAAAGAAAACGGTTTTAGTTCCTCGCCAGACGAATACGCTACGTCTGACTTTTTCCTATCTCTATTTTCACATATCGAGTGGAAGAATTGTGGCCATAGGAACTTCAGTCATATAAATAATAATTCAGTTGGAATATATAAAATATTCTGTAGTATCCCGCGATCTTTAATTAAATATATAAACAACAAATCATTTGATAGGCTACCCTGCGAGCAGAGCCTTCTTTTCCTTATTTCTTCGCTGAGTGAGAGGAAGAAAAGTAGGCTCTGCTCTCTGTTGTATTCGTGACTGGTTTCCATTGCGCATGCATGCATGTTAAACGAAGACTTTCTTACAAACAAAACACATTTATTTACACAATCTAGGATTACAAGATGGACGTGCTTCCTAGCACATGTTACCCACAATACTTAGGGCACCTACGTGTACCTACGTAATATCCGGTACACTACATCTCCCCTTCACTTAGTATTAAACTTCATATTACAACAAAACAGTTTCTTTTCTGGAAAATGTCTAACACAAATATTAACTACTGGATGATACAGTCAAAATCCAGATAAATTATGTAAACATGAGGACATAGTCCTTTGACCATAATGGTGGATTACTAGTGCGCACAGGTCGCAGATCAGCAGGAGGCTTAGAAGCTGGTGCTGGGACATCCTCTGGTGGTACACTTGGTTTTTCTGGAGACTCCTGCTGTTCGAGGTTTCGGTGTTCGGTCACTTCGCTGTCTGGTTCTTCTGGTCTGACGCAAGTTTCTTCAAGTGTGCTGTATTGCGCATCTTTTTGCAGCCTTCTGAATTCTGTATTACAACTGCATTCCCGTCCTTTTGGATGACCTTGTATGGTTCTGGCTCAAAGTTAGTTGATAACTTGTTTTCTCGGGACTGTCATCACCCTCCTCGATATTGCTATACTCTGCAGATCTCGTAGTGTCAGCATACTCTTTCTGTCTTGGTTTTCCAAGGGCATCTCTCTCTTTGAGTAGCTGTTGCCATTCTGCCGGCTCTGTTGCTCTGTCACTTGGGATTTTCAATCTTGGCAGTTTGTCACGAAGCGTTCTACCCATGAGCAGTTTAGCTGGTGACATTCCAGTCGTGGTGTGGGGTGTCGTTCGATATTGGAAAAGGAAGTTCTCCAACGCTTGCTTCCACTTGGTTCCTTCGAGGTTAGCAATTCTTATTGCTTTCAGGATGGTCTGGTTGCACCTCTCCACCTCGCCATTACTTTGGGGCCAGTATGGAATACCTTTCTTGTGCTCTATTCCCAGGTACTCCAGAAAAGCGTCAAATTCTTTGGAAGCAAAGGGCGGTCCGTTGTCACTTCGAAAACTCACGGGAAGGCCATGTGTCCGAAACATTGCCTCCATAGCGGTGATAACATGCTGTGCAGCTGTCTTCTTAAGTACCACTACTTCGGGCCATCGGGAGTAGTCGATTGCTACTAGCAGGTGGTTTCCAGGTATTTCAACTGGGTCTATGGCTATGTCGCTCAATGGACCTTCGGGTAGTGTCGTGGATCTAACTGGTTCTGGTTTGCTTCGTGGTCCAACTAATAACTGACATTGGTAGCAAGCTTTGATGAGTTGTTCCACTTGTTTATCCATGCGTGGCCACCATACCTTTTCACGTAGTCTCGCTTTGGTACGGACCATCCCCTGGTGTCCTTCGTGTGCCAGTGTTATTGTTTGTTTCCACAAACTCTCAGGCATTACAATGCGGCTTCTACGCATGATCAATCGTCCCAAGACCCACAGTTCATCAGATACTGCTTTATACATAGTACCAGAGAGACGACTCCAGTCTCCACTAGTGATTGCATCTCGAACTAGCTTCAAGGTTGCATCTTTTTCCGAAGCAACCTCAACTTGTTTGGGGGTGAGAGCACCAGGTGCTGCTTGGCTTGCAATGCTGCATGGATATGCTTTGGTCTCCCTTGCATCGTTGTTCTGGACAGGACCAACTAGGAGGGAGGCGGCTTAGGGCGTCAGCTGAGTTGTCTTCCCCTTGTATATGTGACTGTGACGACATAACTGAATTGCCACAGGTACAACAGCCACCGTTCGATTCTGGCTGATGGAGGTTTAGAGTTTGGTCCTAGCACGGTGAGCAGGGGCTTGTGGTCTGTACGTATCTCAAACTCAGTTCCATAGAGAAACATATAGAACTTCTCACAAGCCCACTTCATGGCTAGTGCTTCCCTCTCAAATTGGGAATAGTGCTGCTCGACCCTGCTTAGCTTGCGACTTGCATAGTAGACTGGTTGGAACTGACCATCGAGTTGTTTTTGCTCAAGTATTGCTCCGAGACCAACTGGGGACGCATCGGTTGTGACTTTGGTTGTCGCACCCTGTGTGAAATAAGCCATGACTGGAGCACATGTTAGTAAGCTCTTGATCTGCATAAATGCTGCTTCTTCTTTTTTTGAGGACTTGCCAGATTAGGTTTTGGAACTTTTCAGTGGCCATGTTGATCCCAAACAATAACCGCTTGTACCGGTAGAGGCCATAGACCATATTCATAAATGGCCGTTGAATTACAAGATGGACGTGCTTCCTAGCACATGTTACCCACAACACTTAGGGCGCCTACGTGTACCTACGTAATATCCGGTACACTACACTGGTTACAATCTCGAACCCGGAAATTTCGGGGATCGTCAGAGATGTGTCGGAATCGCCTGCTGGACATAAGTAGTGCGGACGAAACGCGGTTTCTTGCACAAGATGTCGGTTTCTTGCAGGACTTGCGCATGCTAATTCACGGATAACTAAGCCATCCATGTCTATATTTGTAACACATTTGTTGGTAAGTGATTATCACATGTTTATAATATGTCTTTTTTGTGAAAAAGACAAAATATACTCAGTTTTGCCGTTTAATATATCAGACGAGCCAGAGGATAACATGCTTACATCTCGACGTGTATCTCATATTGAAACAACAAACTTCCCTAATTTGTCCACATATTCAATTAACAATGGTCACGTAACCTTCTCCTATATTTGACATGTTTTGCACAACCTACATTTCCAAAAATTATTGATACCCCCCTGATGCCGCCATATTGAGACAGAAATCTGGCAGAGGTTCCTTTTTCTCTTTCTTTTCCGCTTTCCGCCCGCACTTTTTATGTCCAGTTGGCGATTCCGACACATCTCCGACGATCCAAAACAACATCCATCTACAAACAACAGGGAATTTTGTCTGCGCATGCGTCGCGCGAGTTGTCGTGGGGAATCTGGGGACTTCAAAAACATAAACAAAGATGGCAGTAAATTTTTCCCCCACAAGGCTACAACCCTTATTTACCCCTAGAAAAAGGTGTATAGTTTGTAAAACTGTTTGTGAAAGGACACTGGAAACAGTCAGAAGCTGCCTCCCACAACGTGAAGAAATAAAAAGATATTTTAGTGAATCGTACGATATTAAATTGGGTGACAACGACTTGAGTACGTTGTGGTCAACATGCCGTGGCTTCAAATGCACGCGTTTAATTGAGCTCAAAGCCCCATTTCTACAATTTTTAGAACAAAAAAGTGTCGTTAAAATTTAAGAAAATCAACTAAAGCCTGATAATCGGGGAAAATATTTTGAGGCTATAGGGCAGATTTTGCAGAAATTGACAATATTTGCATGTCGTCGCCGCAATGAAATTAGTAGCGTAGGCATGTCAAACGTTATTGTAAGATCTGCGTGAGACAAAAAAACTGATTATATATTTCTATGTACGAACGGAATTATACATAAATTTAGCACAACGTTGTGGCAGTTAAGAGGTCTTGCTCGACATAAGACAGAATCTGAGTACGTTTTAAAGACAGCACTAACTAGTAAACAAGTCGTCGGATGAAAGGAATAAATACATAATTTACCCACTTTCCCCAATTTTCCATTACGAAATACCTCTCAGATATCAAAAGCAGTAATGGAATAAAATAAAACCAGCATTTAAATTTTGGGGAAGAAGGCAGATTTTGAGTTATAGTCGATCGAACATTCGCTATCAATTTGACTCCAATGCGGCTTCTTCGTACCATCACTTCATCTTCGATCAGTATTTATACACCTTCCTGGCTAAATGTCTTCTTACACGTATCAGAAGAACGTTAGTGTCTCCACTAATTGGACAACATAGTTTAAAACTCTGGTTGACCGACAGATTGTTATGCACCTGTCAATGTCTTCCCCGCGGGGAGGGAGGGCGGGCATACCCAGGGGAATTTGACATTTTCGGTTTCCCTCCTGTCAGATGGCCCCTCCAAAATCACATTGTGCTGGACAAAAATTGTCAAATCTTCCCACCCGGGGTTCAAAATCTCCACTGACAGCAAGCACACGTTCATTAAATGTGTACTTTGTCTATGTTTTCTCAGGGGCCCCAAATCATAGTCAAATCCCCTTGGTATGCCCGCCCTCCCCCTCGCGGGGAAGACATTGACAGGTGCATTAGTAAATCTTGAAGATATCTTGGTCGTCATACCTTCTCCACATTTTCAAAATTTCGCCACAGACGATACAAAACACGATGAGCCCGCGATATTTTTTAACAGCGCAAAACAAAATTCCCTGCTGTTCGATCCTTGTTCGATCCCCGAAATATCCGAACCTCTGCGGAGGAGAGAGTCTCGAACCCAGTCCCAATCAGAGCTGAAAACAAAACGAGAACCGGTTAAACGGGTCTTAAACGGGTTACTTCGTCCTAAATCTTGGACGCCAAACACGAATACAGCAGAGCCTATTTTTCTTCCTCTCTCTCAGGGAAGACATAAGGAAAAGAAGGCTCTGCTCGCAGGGTATTGATAGGCATGCAAAATTTAATAATGCTATCGGTTTGCTATTCACAACTATTGAATTTGGTAAATCCATAAATGCCATCAGTCTGGCCGGTACAAAAAGCTGTGTGTCAGTTGCAGGCGAATGGTATTTCGAACTTTATCGTTTGTTTTATAGAAATAATATTTTCTCAATCGTAAGCTAGGAAGTTGTCCTTTGATACCAAATTTTCAATTAATTGACTTATCCATGAGAGGACGATTTGCTTTCACACTAAAGTGTTTAACAACCGTGGCAAAGCGAAAAGGTGGTGAAATTTTTGGAACGAATCTGAAATGCTGACATTTCGAGCAAAGCTCTTCACCAGAGTATTTACTTTGGTGAAGGACTCCCCTCGAAACGTCAGTATTTCGTTTCAAAACGATTCGGGTCTATCGATCCGGGTCTATCCTAATAATATGATTACGGTTCGTACAACCCTTAGTAAATGGTCAAAGATATTAAAAATATTTACCTGATGGAAATATCTTTCAGACACAAATGCACTTAATATTAATTACAAATTACCAGCAGTCTATTAATATATGGTTGTACGTCAACAATCAGCATGCTGCATCTCGCGTCCAATCAGTAAGCTGTGTTCCAATTTGGAACGCTAACTCCATACTATAGTATACGCGTGCAGGCTCTCCTTCTCCTCCTCTCCCCAATCCCCAAAAGGAGATCTCACTGGAAGTGGGGCAGAAAGGGCAATTCCCCTCCAATATATTTGAAAAAGAGAGATTCGGGCACTTTCTGCTGGGAAATTTCGGGCAATTTCGCTATGTATTGCTGTAAAATGTTCGCGCAAAATTCATACGTGAAACTATTAAATTAAGATTGAAAAATACAACTTAACATCAATATATAATTTGCCCCTATATTTTTCGGGCAAAAATCTCTGCCCCTCTAAACAGAATTGGGCTGCTACGCTCCGCATCCAGTTGCATCCAGTGAGCTCTATAAATAACTGGAGTGATATCTGTTGGTCATTCACCGGGCAAAAAGTCAAACATGGCGGCCATGTAGGCCTAAAGTACGTATAGTTCCAGTCTCCTACGCAGTCTACTTGACCACACCGCGTAGAAGACTGGAACTATACGTACTTTAGGACCAAAAGGATCGCGGGCTCTGGGAACAAGATTGCCACAAAGATATCACTCCAGTTATATATAGAGCTCACTGGTTGCATCAAAGATCACGCCATCACGGAAGCATTTTTATAAAATAACATGTATGCTATGCAAGCGCTGATTCGTCAACACCCATGTTTGGAATGGATCAGGCTATCCAAACACGGAAATTTGCAGCAATTTTGAGTGACGCCTTTTATAAACTTTAATCTAATTTTTTTTAGTACTGACACAAATAAAATAGCATTGAAATTGCTAAAATATTATTGGTAAGTATAGGTATGTATAAGGGCTTCAACAGGGAAAAGTGTTAAATAAGCAAGGGCGAAGAACTTATAATAAATGTCCAATTACAAGCAAACAAATAAATAATTTCTTGAACGAATCTTAAAGTTAAAAAGCACCGTCTTTGAGTCTTTTTAAGGCAGTAAAAAACAACAACATTATGTTTATATATTGTGAGAGAACTATAACCAAGCCTGAAATTGTTTTCTGGCCCTGTTGTGTTCAAGAGCCAAGCTAAACTCGCTAAAACATACGGTGGTTTGTACTTTAATATGGTAACAAAACAACGTGATTTGGAAAGTACACGTTTTGAAAACGATATTAAAACGGAATAACATTCAAATACCTTTCATTTTCTTGCCTGATGAACTCACTTGGTAAAAGAAAAAGACTTTGTCGATATGAAGTAAAATATCGAAGAGCTCTTGACATAAAATCCAAATCTGCCGATGAAAATATTTTTTCGGAAGCTTCAGTTTTAGCGGCTTTTTACGGCCAAGAATATTTTTCTTGTATTTGCTCTGAAACCATGAGCCAGACGCTGAGGCGGTTGATTCTAGTAATGTTTAAGCGTTTTCCTAATAATATTCGCTGTTTTCGATTGTCAGAGTTCACTTCTTTATTGACATTCCCATCTTTAATATTGAATTTGTCGACAAATTAAAATGCAAAATAATTTTTGAATGCAAGATTACTTTCTTTCTCGTTTCGCTCATCCGGCTCGTCATCAAGACGTTACAAGGCGAAATGTGATTGGTTGTTTATGAGTCTGGGGAAAAGTAGACGAAACGTGCATGATTGGTAGTTGACGAATTCCGGGAGAACATGTACCAATTCCCCGAAAGTTCCCACGGCGATAATGTAACATAAATAAGTTTTGTGGAAACACCACGTAAAATATTTCTTTGCTGAGCTTTCGGCCTAGCTGTTGACCCAGGCTTTCGTCATTGCTCTGATGAAGGCCTGAGTTAATAGGCCGAAAGCTTGGCAAAGAAATATTTTACGTGGTGTTTCCACAAAACATATTTATATAGAATATGTATTCCTATCATTATTTTTTTTCACAAAATCTGTTATTTTATTGTCGGTCATTTTATAAAAGAAATGCTGCCTAATGGGTTTCCATGTTTGGATAGCCTGATCCAAACACGAGGGATGTTGCGAGACTTTCGAACGTTTTGCGAAAGTCGCGCGCAACATCCCCCGTGTTTGGATCAGGCTATCCAAATATGGAAACCCATTAGGTATCCAATTAAGTGCCACAAACATTTTTCAACATTAAAAATAAATAAGTTCTCTTGGTAGAAGCTCGTTAAGCTTAAGCCGAGGCAAAAATGAGAAAACAAACATGCAATTTTAATAACGTCGACCTGGCGCAGTTAGACAGCGTTCAAAACTTCTAAGCTAACCTTTGAGCTACAGCTGCACGCGACTCGGATAGAAAGCTCAGATTGAAAATTCGATTCATAGGCTTATGTTGCTTCCTAAATTTTGTACAAGAGCCATCACAAACAGTGTATCTGTATAAACGTATGACAAGACAGGGGCCCCGCTCATGCTTGATCCGCCCCGGACACATTAGTAGCTGACTCACATCTGCCCTCCCCCCCGAAGTCAGAAAGGGACTAGAAAAATCGGAGAAAATTAACCAAAAAAATGCGAATAGCAACCAGCTGGCAGCTACGAATATAGCTATATTGTAAAAATGTTTGTGCTTATCTACGGTACGCAACCTACATTTCTGGAACTCTGGTTCTATTTCTAAGATATTTATATCTATTTAAAGTCACCAAAAATCTGCGGGGCCCCTGGCACTTGCCCAAAGTGCCCTCCCCTTGATCCGGCAAAAATCGCCTCAACGTGGTCACTTTTCGCTAATTCGCTTTGTAATCTTTCGAGGCAAACCGTTTGTGCGGTCTTACTCCTAGTGTGGTTAAAATTACACCAACTAGATCGCAAACCTAAACGTATGGACCATAATATGCACTGACTACTGTATAAAGTGGCCCAGTTATATAACCTCCACTGAGAGCAGTTCCAGTCTTCCACTCCCTTCTTCGACTGAATCCACCGTCAATCATAATATTAAGACGCAATTTATTGACTTGTATTTAGCATTTCCTTTACAAAAAAACAGCTATGTTATCTTATGACACACCCATATTTCATTGTTCTAATATCAGTCATAATCTCTAGAAATTATAGATTGTCTGGAAACGCGGCCAAAGTTTTTGTTCCATCTTTTTGTTTACGTTCGTGCATAGCTTTCACGCTTGCATGACTTGCATGCTGAACACATTGTATTTTTGGTATAACGAAGCAATCACCCTGTCCCAATAGCAGCGTTGCTCTATAGAGCGTTTTCATCTGACGTCACGGCGGCCATATTGGTGTACCAAAACAATGAAATGGCGGCCATATTGGTGTACGGTATGGGAATTAGCTCTTTCTTATTCAAATATTTCGTATTGTTTCACCACCCCAATAGGGCCACCGATCACGTGAGTGAAAACGCTCTATATACTGAATATATAAAGATTTGTGCACTTTCAGGCCACCCTCATCTTAAAGTACAGATCATTATTAGCCATGACCACTTTGATTTTTACTGGGTTTGACTTAGTTTCTGATTAGTTTCTATTTCAGTAGCTGCATCGTGGTGTCAAGCAGAAAATAAGGACCTTAAGCAAGCTAGGACGACGACGGCAATTAAATTACTGCATTAAAAAAAAAAACAAGGATCAGGACATCGTATTGCTGAGTTGCACGTTACGTCATGGGCGGCCATCATGTTGGTTGGTAAGTACAAAATAATATTATATTAGATGCTATTGTACCTACCAAGTACCAACCAACATGGCCGCTGTGTCTTTGTCATCTAATCTCAGGGGATTGATTGCAACCCATGCACCAATATTGTCAACTTCGTACCCAGGGTCTTATCGAGATAAGAACCTATAAGACCCTCGGTACGAGGTTGCAATATTGTATGCTATATAGACTTCAAAAAGCAACCATATAGCTTCGACAACGTGACGTGTAATAGATTAACGCCTAAAGACGAGCTAGGTAATACGGGCGACATGTTTCTTCAACTTTCAACGCAACTTTGTTGCGTTGCAAGTTGAAAAGCGTTGTTGCACGTATTACCACCCACGTTAAACATTGTCACGCAACAATGATTTTGTTGTAAGTTGGAAAATTTGTTGAAAAGAGTAGACTCCAGTTCTGCTTGCTGCAATATGCTGTTTCAACTTGCAACACAATCATTGTTGCGCGACAATGTTTGGGGTGGGTGGTGGTAATACGTGCAACATCTTGCAACGCAACAATGTTGCAGAAATTTGTTTCTCGTATTACTTCACCTTAAGTGAACTAACAGCTTTTGCCGTTCCTTGCCACAACGTTGTCTTGAAAACGTGAAAACGGTTGTGTCTCTCTGACGAAGGGCCTTCGCTCGAAACGTTAGACTCCGTACGTTCTCTGTTTCGGACCTACCTACTTACCTACCTGAAAAACACTATTGCACTTGTGTCGTTGTCGTGACGTTCGCGTTGTGCTTGCTTGGTGCCTAAAAACTGCAGTTGGGTTACACCCGGGTATATAGTGTGCTAATCTGCCGAAAGAGTATAGTGCGGGCCTATCGTCAGTGCCGCGCGCTGAAAACCGTTGAAAATTAAAACGCGTCCAATCCAGCTCGCACGGCTCACTTGTTGAGCTTTACTTGTGGCAGTTGTGCAAACCAAATCTTCTTGCGAAATTATCTTGTCACCTAACCAAACAAACGCCCTAGCTTATACTGATACGCTAAACAGGCCGGCTACTCTCTCAGTAGTGAGCTAGTTTACAGCCCAGCTTCAAAACACGGAAAAAGAGCTATTCGTATTAATCATATACATTGACCAATATGAACTTGGAGCGACAATCGGATCAATTCCGCTATTTAGCAAGTATTTAGCCAATGGTCCACGGTATGCAGCCATCTTGAATGAGGCTTGGTTACAGACAAATTCTTGAAAAGTGAGCCCGAATTATATTTAGCATCTCAGCTTCCCCATCCCATACATCCTCGTTTCCCAGGGCCTTTCTGAAATTGGGAGGGTGGGAAAAAGGCCATGGCATCGGCAGGTGGACTCACAATCTTGTTTTATGCTCGCAGTCCTTGCAACCAATCCTAGACCTTAAGTTCTTCTATCTAGCAGAACGATATCCTTTGACAGTCTGTTAAACAACTGCTTTCAGGTCAGGGGTCGTACAATCTATAAGTCATATGTCGGCGTATAACTTTGATTATCCGCTAGCTTTTATCGGGTTGTTGATGACCTTGACAGTTGTTAAGTATTTTAAGACGTCTCTTTTCTTCTTCTCGGCTGAGAGATCTGAAATATGCTTCTCGCTTCCTGACGTCACAGGTCAATTCGTTGATAAACTTACGATAATTGTTACTTCCAATCTCCGACGGCTTGGGTAATTGAGTCGGAAACGCTTGGGCGGTGGATTGGCGCACGTTACCGAGTGAAGCGAATGTCGCTTTTTCGTAAGTTCCAACAAGCTTCTCACTGTTCTTGAGTTTGTTTTGGGAACTCGATATAATCGTACTTGGCTCTTGAGCATTTCGCTCTTCTTGAGTCAATAACGAATTTCTCAAAACCAGTGTTGCTTGACTGCATGTCGTTTGACGAAGAAAACACTTCATACCCATGTCTAGCTCATCAGATAATGGCTTCTTTTTTCGTGTGGGTAATCCAGTCGCTGTTTTAGACTTTGGAGAGAATGCCATGAGCACACAGGCGAATAGTATCAGTTAATCCCTCAAAAGTAACCACGGAAGAGATATAATTAAATTATACCAACTCAAGTTACTGTTGTCATAACAACTGCACTACGCATGAATGCCTATATATACGCATGAAATAATGTATAAATCATATTAACAAAGCGGTAATCAATAAATACCAAGACAAATAGCTAGAATATAAATATTTTAAAAATCAAATATGAGCTAGGGGTCAACCCATAGTACGTTTAAGTGTTGTTGCCACTCAGCCACTGGTACAGCAACAATACATGGGTTTAAAACTTACTCTAGATGAGTTATACCTTTTTGGCATTTATCATAGGTGTAGCAGCCCAATAGAGCGTTTTCATCTGACGTCACAGCGGCCATATTGGTGTACCAAAACAATGAAATGGCGGTCATATTGGTGTACGATATGGGAATTAGCTCTTTCTTATTAAAATATTTCGTATTGTTTCACCACCCCCATGGGGCCACCGATCACGTCCAGTGTTACTACAGGAGGAAACTGGAGTACCTGGAGGAAACCTGTGGAGTGTGGTGTTTGGTAGAGTCAAACTGGAAGCACTCTTCTCACATGCGACCAAGGTGATTTTATTTTTAATCATATAACTGCACCGTGCAGGAATCGAACCCGGCTCGCAGAGGTGAAAGGCACTTTTATAACACTCGTCAAAACAAGATAGCTATAGCCTATAGTATATAGGAACCTATACTATAGGCTATAGCTATCTTGTTTTGACTCAGGTTTCAAGTTTTTATTTATAATATTGATATTCATTTCTTGATTTACACTTTAATATTCTTGTAATCAATATGTACGCTGAAAAAATATTAATCTATTCTTGCCCACCTATACACCACTTATGTACGTTTGTCGTTAAAAAGAGATCAATAAGAGTACTTTAATTACTAAAAATTGCAAAATACAGTTTGAGGTTTTGTCTTGAATTAGGATTAGGGTTTCTGTTGCAGACAGTCGCCCATTGTATTGTATTTATAATTATTATGATTACCTCCGCCCGGAAGTTATGTTTTTACCTCTGTTTCAATTTGTTTGTTTGTTTGTTTGTTTGTTTGTTTGTTTGTTTGTTTGTTTGTTTGTTTGTTTGTTTGTTGTTACCTCTGACAGGACGTCATGTTTTCACTTCGGTCGGTCGGTTTATCTGTTTGTTTGTTTGTTTGTTTGTTTGTTTGTTTGTTTGTTTGTTTGTCTGTCTGTCTGTCTGTCTCTCTGTCATCAAACTATTTAAAAAAATATTGAACTAATTCTTATGTAATTCTTATATTTATTAAATTTCAGAATTTTTTTCTAGCTTGATAGTTGTCCTGAAAGTTGAGTAAAATTTGAAATCGCGTTGCTACGTTGTCATAGTTCGACGTATGGTTAAATCGTTCAATTTCCATAAAACGAGTGTAATGCAGTTTATTTCAACTTGAACTCGCTTTGGAAAGAATAAGTATAGCTTATTTTGAAGCCACGAGGGGATATGTGATTTATTCACCGAGGGCGGAATATTTATATGTGAATAAACACATATTCCAGAGGGCCTCAAAATAACGTTACTTAATTTTCACATGGACGAGGTTGACAGGAGTCACAATAGAAAATAAATACTGAGGGGAATATTAATCTATTGTTTTACCCAGCCCAATATTTTACGATGAAGGACAACTACATATTGGACAACAACCTTTGGACAGGTGCACAAGGTATATTTACTTGCCAATTGCACGATTATTTGTTCAATATTGGATTCATCTTCATCCGATATGGAAAATATTTAAGTCTCAAATTTTAATATTAGGCTCGACCTTCGGTCTCGCTCAATATTGAATTTTCGACTTAAATATTTATATCTTATTAGATGTTTTGGTGTGTAGTATCGCTGTATATTTTTACGAGTTGTGCTGTATTTTGACGAGCAAAGAGATTTATTATACAACTGCTCTGATCAACAAATTTTTATGGAAAAGAAAACTCTAAAAAGGTCAGAGAAGTAGCGTGACTTGCAGCAAGAGAAAATAATAAGCATACATGAAGTAGTCTCCCGTGTGATAAATTTGATTGGCTGACAATCCAAATAACTAACTATCCAAATATCGCTGTATATTTACATTAAAATAAATTCACGTATCTAAACTTACATTAATTAATATATATACATTAACAATAAAAAAACCTCATCTTCTTAAAAGTTATTTGTTAAAAAATAAAGCGCTGGCATAGTATTTTTGTTTTAAGTTTTGTGTTGACAGTAACATATATTAGGGGGGCGTTTATTGGAGGGGGGCGTTAATTAAATATTTTATTGGTAAAGGGGGCGTCTATTGGAGAGGGGCGTTAACTTTTATTTGATAGTGGGCGTCTATTGGAATAAATACGGTAGTTATATGTTGTTAACGTTACTTGGTCACTTTGCAAGATTCTTTTTATTTTCTTTATCACTTTGTAGCGGCGCATTTTTGTACCGCGATGTTCAGACCTGATAGGATTTTTTTCTGGTAACCCATACTTCTGACATAATTTCCAATGTATTACCCGTGCGACGTTATATATTGTGCTGTATCGATCCACTTCTTATAATGCATGCTTCAGTACCAGCAACGACCCAGTATACACTCCATGCAAGTATACTGAATATAGCCAAAACATGAGCTATATATTGTCTCGTCTCTGTCCCAACACATTTTCCATCAATGTCTTCTTTATCTACAATCTTTCTGACATTCCTTATGAGCAGCCATTATCATTATTCCGGCTCCAGTTTACTGCTTTAAAACACTTCATTAGTTTTCACTTTGGGGAAAACACCAGTCTTATATCCATGCACTTATCTCTTCCTTCATCAGTTGCCGTAGAGAACTTTCCATGCAAATGCTTTCCTCGGTACTCAGTTACATGCTGCCTATTTGCATCCCTGCTTTCTCTTTCCTCTTGCCAAGTATACGTATATTTATATTTTTCTGCTGTGATTAGTTTTTCTTTTTTATTATGTTCTTTTCTATCATTATCATGTCAGAACTTCACTATTAAAAATTGCATTTCGATTTAACATTCGATTACATGGCAAGCTGGGCTAATTAACTCAGGTTTTTCAAACATATAATTTTATCCCAGAGTAAAACTAGATGAAATGTAGTGACTAGCAAACAAATTCATGCAGTCATATATACTGTATAAATTAATTTAATCTTCAAGGAAGATATTGCCAAGTGTCTTTAATTAAACGCCGGGCCTCGTTTTTTTAAATTACGTATACGAGTGTACTAATAATAACAACAGCAAATTGAACAGAAGTTCATTCATGAGCAATGTTTGGGGGTCTTAGTTTATAGTGTGTTTAAAAAAAAGTCTTTAGTTGATATAATTATTATTTTGATACGTTAATCTTATATTTATTTTTTATCACCTCACATCTCATTTTTATATATGGTCTTGGCTTCGCTTCAAAACTTAAAAAGAGGTTTTGTTTACACGCTACTTTTGTAATTCAGATTAGTATAGATTTTACGACCCAGAGGGCACACCTTTACTTAAGAAGAATGAAATGTCGAAATATCTTTTTAAATCAATAAAATAACATATATTGAAGAAAACAGGAAACACGCAAGCACACAAACCCCCACGCTCGAATTATGCACAAATATATATATATTGCCTCGAAACGTCAGTATTTTGCTATTTGATGTTATTTACGGTTCACCACCTTTGACCTTTTTGTACGACTATAGTTAATTCAATTAAGCTTTCTCTTTGACAAAACTTAAAGCCTTAAACTTCCAGCGCGAAAAGCTTAATGGAAGCTGACATGTGTGATTAGTTTAATTCGAAGAGACTGGTTTGTTCAACAAGGCCCACTATAGTTCTGTCAATCAGATGACTCCCAATCGCTGGCGGGCATGCATGTGCTTGAAGCATTTTATATAACTTAATCTAACAGAGTTTAAACCAACGACACACGCCTGTGTATTTTTATCACTTTTTTCACACTTACAGTCTTAAAGTTTAAGGTTTGTCAAAGAACTTTCTAATCTAAATTAGCTGCAGTATATAATTATATAAAACGTTTGACTTGAATTAAGTCCCACTAAAAGATTTGAAAGGTTAAAAGCACATGTATATAGAGGTACAATTTCCTGTTGTTTCTTTTCTTTGTTTGAAAAACAGACATCTTTCATAATGGCAACCAACTTAAAATATTATTTTATTTGCATGAGTGCATCTTAATAATTCTTTCTGATCTCGTTTTTGTGTCTCGTACAGGAAGGATAATTTAGATGCACAAAGAATATTTAAAGTGGTGGCTATTATAAAAGTGGTCTATAGACGTGATTTATAGACCACTTTCATAATGGCCACCACTTTAAATATTCTTTTATGTACATCTAAATAAGCCTTCCTAGCCTCATTATGAAGCAAAGATTCTTTTGAATTGCAGACACACAAACGAGGCGAGAAAGGCTTATTAAGATGCACATAAAAGAATATTCAAATTAGTCGCTATTATGAAAGTGGTCTATATCGTATTTTATTTATTTACAACTGAAAAACCGACGCAGATCACTTGTACAACTCTTCATGTTTTTTATTCTTGTATAATGAACAAAAATAATTTATCTGATATTGTCTCCAGCAAATCAGCATCTTATTGGCCTTTTCGAGAGCACTTATCCGTTTCATGCATGACTTTTCGAGACGTTTCTCCTTGACGAGTAAAATCTTTTGGAGTTAGACAGAGTAAAAAGATTAATTAAATTGTTCAACTGTTCAACAACAACAACGCGCATGAATGAGTTAAAAAGAAAATGTATATAACGGAAGCTCTCCCATTTGGAGTAAGAAAGCATAATACTTGTGACTAATTAAAAATAGTAACTAATTAAAATTTCATGGATTATCTCCATTGATAACAGATATATGCAAATTGCCAGAATCGTGTTACTTTAAATTTTGTCTTAATTGTCATTATGCATGGCTTGAACTTTATTTACAAGATAATAATAGTGCGGCAATCTTCACTTGCAGTAAATATATAATTGAATTGCGAATTAAGACAATGTTGTTGTGTCAACCAACAAACCACATGAGCACATGAGCTCAAATAGAAACTAGAAAACAGACTCAAAGATAAAAACAATTTTAATTGATTTACCTTTAGTTTCTATCATCAAGCAAATTAAATAAAAGCACAAAAGATTTAATTATTAATGTTACAGACAAATATATACAGATTGACTTCTTGTTTAATTCTGAATATTCAAGCTTTTATATACATCCTAAGATCATACATCATCTCATGATCAATAACCAACTCGAAACCATTCCAAGCTTCTTTTCTTGGCGGTTGTTTTTATAGCTTTTTAGCTTTACAGTAAAAATCTTTTTGATTGAAACATTGTTTTTGTTTTGCTGTACTAGCTTTAAAAACTTTTGTTTAATTTAGCCTCAAAAGGTAACAGAAATCAACCTGTTCAAGCACTTACAAAAATTAGATGCTCCTATATACTCTAGGATAAATCTAAAAAATTTCAAAACAAATCAGACTGATATCAATGCAACAGAAAATGCATTTGACTCTTTGACGCCAACCAGAATCATTTGACTTTTAATGCAAAGCATACAAAGACTGACCGCGTCAAATAATATACTGTATATTATCGAGTAAAAATCAAAATCATATACAACCAATTGTTTAAGGGTAACTCAAAGTTTGAGCAGCTGATGATACTATTGATTGGTATATTTGTTTTTGTTCTACTCGATGCTTATAGCTTTCAAAAACGTCAGTATAACCTCAATTAAAACATGCACTCAGTGAAAACATCCAGTCTAAGCAATTTAAAAAAAATTGGTTCTTGTAGTTGTGCTCGGTTGTGTTCATATAATTTCTAATGGAATATAATTAAGTCGAAAACTAATGAAAATTCTTAAATTAATCAGTGAGAGGTTTATTATAAAGTTCAACCAATATTGGCGTTTGACGCCAAGGCAAAAATAATTTGGATGTGTGATCAGTTAACGTTTAATGGATAAAATGGAAAGAAAGTTTCCGGCGTCTACCGATAAACATTACATTATATATAATAAGAATTCTATAACAAATAAAACAAATTTATACATCTGGGGTATGCCAAATGTTTTGCCTTTTTCCTGTTCTATAGTTAAATTAATTATATATTATAGATAAATTAAACGTCTTGTTACTCGTTAGCGGCTAGTTTTATAATTAAACAAATGTATATTTGTCTACAAAACGAAAATGAAAAAAGAGGCTTTATAGTCATGCATGTACACACATTAGTGTTTAGTCTCGAACAACTTCCCTCCTTTACACTGAAAAATTAATATACAAAATATATATAATTTGAATATACGTATTTTCTGCAAATTAGTATTGATTTTAAATGACAAATATTATATATATATATAATCCTTTTACTGTTCCTGAAATATAACGCTGCATAGTATATAACCATGCAGTTTAGATTTTTCTGAAAAGTTTAGTTTAAATGTTCAAAATTCAAACATTCCGACTTAAAATAGAGTTATAAAGTCTCAAGCTTAGTGTTATAAAAACACGCTGAACAATATATTACACTATTCTATTATCTGATTTGTTAGTTATTCTTATATAAAATACATATTACAAATTTAAAAAATTTGTTCCGTAAGGCGTAGCCTCGTAATGTTTCGTCCAGAATGGTTATTCTCTCGATTAAGCAGTGACAATATATCATCTTTCAGAAGAGTAGATGTGTAATGTTACCAATATGGTAAACCCCTGCACTTGCTTCAGGCAATAGATCTGCGTGCCTTGAGTTTAATCATCTTGATTACCGATTTCTCTTTCTTCTAGTTACTTGGAGTGACCATAGCACTGGTGTGGCTCTTGTAGCAACTCTGTTAAAGCCATTATGTAATGTTGGGCCAGACGCAGTGTTTCGATCTGCGTGAGTTTCCTCTCTGGTCCCTTTCCCGTCAGATAGTCTGGGATGACTCCACGAAGAACATCAAACGCACTGTTGAGGCGCGATTGTCGCTCACGTTCACGAGCATTGCGCCGCAGTTGACGATTTCTCTTTATGGTCGCTGGAATTACTCTCCTTTCTCGTCTGCGATCCTTGTCTGCGCTTTTGACATCAACCGAGTTTTTGAGATGACACTGACTAGGAGGTAATTCCTGGGTAGAGGGATTCGAGATGATATAAGGGATATCACAAAACTCCAACTTGCCAGGTAGGCTGGGGTAAAAACCGCTATTAAATCCACCTTGGCCGTTTTCTGCGCACGAAGGGGAGATATTAATTAGATGAGCAGACATCTAAATGTAGAAAAGAAAACGGTTAGCACTGCATAACCAATTTGCCAAAACGAAGGACGCATATATTGCGCTCAGATTAACGTGAAATAATAAA
Organism: Paragorgia papillata; assembly: GCA_035771165.1. Classification (NCBI taxonomy): domain Eukaryota; kingdom Metazoa; phylum Cnidaria; class Anthozoa; order Scleralcyonacea; family Coralliidae; genus Paragorgia; species Paragorgia papillata. The sequence goes on along the minus strand of JAWNZC010000350.1, from coordinate 572,748 downwards.
ATAAATCGATATAGTCAGACAGTTAAGTCAGAAAAATTAATAAATTATAATGTGGAGTTAACAAAAAAAAATTTTAGAACTGTATTTCTTGTGAATGAATTGGTCAAAGCAATACTTGAGTGTGACCTGTTCTTTGGAATACAAGAAACTTGTAGATAACCTAACCACTGTCTTTTTGTGGTTTACGGTAATAATTATAGCACTTTGATTTGCAAACAAACGCGACCCTATCTTTTTTATTTTTTGCTATTTTAAACTCTGACTTGATCGTTAGAAGCATAGTATATACACAAACATGCAAGTAGGATAAACTAACTAAAGACAACTTAATGAAATATTTAACAATTTTACTTGTGATTACTAATTCTTATTAAGTAACTGTACTGGAGGCTATAACTCGAACGTATCGATCCGTGTTCGCTGTTCCGGTGTTAACACGTTAAGATAATAAACTTCCATGTGCCAAGACCGCACGAAATGAACGGTTGTTCATTTTTAATTTGCACGGTTGAACGTATTTAGAGAAACGCTTTATCGTAATTTACACGTTTATATATATAGAAACAAAATAGACGTATTACGAAACGTTCAGTGGCAAGTTAATATATAGTTATACGAGTAATCTCAGTGGCTTCAAAGATTTGCTTGTATAAGTGCGTGAAAATATATTGTAGGACCTAGACACAAAAACGATCATTGTGGTAGAAATCACGACATAATGCTCTTACCTTGATGAACTCTGACGAATACGGCTATTCTCTCTATCCAACTTTACTGGGTGCACCGCGAGCAACCACTTGACGAGGAGAAGATGACAAGTGCACGAATGAGGTTCCTTTTTATAGTGATTTCCCTAAATGGCTAGCAACCGATCTTGACTTAATGGGCGTCGCCATTTTTTGTCTCCTAATAGAGGCCTTAACAATCACTTATTTACCCCAAACAATACAAGTATAGCGGTCAGTGTAAGTGACATGCTATGCAGACAATTGTCGGAAAAGAAAAGCCTCCTACACACAAACATTATTGTTCTTTTTTGTTTCACCACAACATTTATATTAAACATTGAGTCTACCTTTCCATGCCTGGTTCTAAATTAGAATCATTGATAAGAACTAATTAGTGCACGAGTCGGAAATAGCCAGGGGATATCTTATTTTCCACTCCTAAATAACTTTCAACAACAAAAAAAGGAATAAACAATGCGCAATCCTCACAATTTAATTTCCAGTCTGTATGAATCATTTCTTTATTCATCTTGCATGCTTATTTGTTTGATTTCAACTTCCCTTTTTTTAGATAAAGCACATAAAAAATAATAAATTATTTTATATTAAATTATATTATTTCTCAAAGCCCTCTTTTTAGTTGAGGTTTTTTCAGGTGGACGAAAAATGTTATCTTCAAGTACTTAAATGTTTACAGTTAATGGCCATCAGAGCAGATGTTTGCGCATGCGTTTAAAACGTACGAATTCGTCTATTTGTCTTAAAAAAAATAATGTATTCTAGTAGGGGAATAGACTTAAGGACTCACAGGAAAAAGATATCGTACGTTTATCATAAAACAGCCAAGTGACGGGTTATGTTCGTTGGTAAACACAATAGGGCGAACAAACAAGACGGGGGGCCATCTTGCCAACAGAAGGCCCACATGGAGATTAATGGCCATTTCAAGCGCACTTACATGCCAAACACATAACACGCCAATGTTTTCTAACACCATGTAACATTCGTTTCAATCACAACACGTTTAAGTATATCTTCTAATTAGCTTTCTAAACTAAATCTTCGTGGCACTTTTTAATCATGTTACTGAATAACTGTACCGGAAAAAATTCTTTTGTGTGACCACAAAATAAAATATTAAAAACCTAGCAACGTAAAATGTTCAGAATATCTAAGAAAAATTTAAAAGCGACAGTTGCAATATTTGTATTTAAATAATGTGTAATTTCATAAGGCTATAGAGATTAAAGAGGTTAGGCCAGAAAGCGTGACTTGGTAATTTGTTTGATTAGAAAGATCGGTGTTCGGGCCACGTTGGAAGTTGGATAGCACCACTCGACAACGATAACTTTGGAGGCCATCTGTATGCTTATCTTATGCATTGTTAACAAACGTTTTCAATACAGACATCATTTAAAATATCTGCATGCACGAAACGGAAGCTCTCTCTAATTTCCAACGTTTCTTTCCTCTTTTGGGCAGTACCAAGCCCATTTCTGGAAATATCAGTAGCGCAACGGTGCTTCACAGTCATTCCTGGGCCACCAATTGCACTTGGTTGGCAAACCTCACGCTGGTTTGATATGAAAGAACACGTTTTTTTAACTAGTTTGCATAATTCTCATTCAATATCTATAAACTTGAAGCATGCATGTTGTATTGTTTTGGACTCGTTCAAAGCCTGACGATGCTCAAAAGCCGAGAGCCCCATTTTCAATTGACGCCAGTTTGGCCAAAAAAGGCGAGGCTAATTAGGTCATTATCAACATGGTTGCTACACGTGTGAATGCATCAAAACCTTTGGCTTTAAAATCGTGAGCAATCAAAACCATGCAGGTTATACAAGCAACACAGTCTTGTCACAAAGAAATTCCATCTTTTTGTACTTGGAAAAGCACTAGTATGCCAAGCCTAGGTAGCAAGAAGCTTTCTTAAATCTTTAATAATAAGTTACTGCCAGACTAAAACATATAGTGTTATACAAATCAAAACACTTCATTTATAATTAAAAACATTATATAAATTATCTCTAGGTAATAACGTTTGGGGTTTTCGAGTCATGAAAAAAAAAATACTTAAATATATAATGAATGAATAAATTATCATGACAAATTTACAAAAGACCCTTTTCTCAAGTTTTCATCCGGCCTTTCTTGTTACCCAAATACACGCCTTATATAAGTTAGTTACGAAAGATTAATATAAAGTGAAAACTTAAACTAATGATTATCGTTTCTAGATACGTGAACAAGGACCTATATCTTCCAGTGAATAATGCTATTTATACTGTTGTAAATTAAGTTGCAGGCAGCTGTCTCGACGAAAAAAGAAGCCTGCTTAATTTTAAGAATAGTATATGTTGTGTTTTCTTTGTCCTTTTGGCAGTTTCTAATACTACTTAATACAGAAAAAGCCTAAATTCAACAAACGGTTACAGCCTGGCGGCATTTTAACCTTTACTCTCTATTGATATGTCACGGTACGAGGTTTTATAAAGAGGCATTGTTGGAATTCGCCTCAAGTCAGTTTTTTTAAATTTCAACCGATAGGCAAAAATAAAACTACAAGAAATATCTAAAATATAAAAAATAATGCTTTCCACCCTTCAACCAATTGAAAAGATATATGTCGCCGACTGTCTATGTGCAAATTGCATTTGTTGTATATACACAAACACATAAATAACGTGCTAATGATGTTCATATATATAGTCATTGCCTTATGAGATAGAATATTAATTGCATATATGTGGGGCATATGTATAGCACGGAATCAGTGTACTGAAAGTTAATAAAGTTTTAGGGTCGTAGGTTCTATTCTAGCTCTAGGGTGTTTCGCCCAAAAGATTCATAAATTATATGAAAAGATGTGCGATCACAACTACTCTTGTCTAAAAGACTAAAATAATAGTCTTTCGTCGAATTAGCCGACGCTTCGCAGCAAAAATTGTTTTATATCTTCCATTACATCTATATGAATGTCACTGTTGAAATTATACATAAAATCACAAGTTGTGTGACATTTAATTGCGATAGATAATATTTTTGCGATATCTATCAGAGCTTGAAAACTTATATTGGCACATATTATGGAGGACCCAGAAAATTTACTAAACGACAAGTCTTTCTCGCGTATACGTGCATGGGCGTCTTTTCAGTGTTATCAAGTCAATAAACACTCAAACTCGTTTAAGATTTCTTCAAGCAGTAATACCCTATAGTTCAACTAAGGAGTATATATATAACAGTATAGATGAAACACAGCACAAACAGTGTGCTTGAAGTTAAACGAATAACAAAGCTTTAATAAGACGACGCGCTTTGTGAAACTGAATTAATCTATGCAGTTGAGGAAACAAAACTGTAACTTCTCTAGACAAAATTCCTTTATCATCGCAGCTTTTTAACCACCGGCGTAAATTTGTGACATTTTATGAACCAGAAGGACTTCTCGGTTCAATAGTGTCATCATTTAATTACGTTTTTCTACTTTTAGTAATACTATTATGGCAGCTGCATCGCATAGCATCAACACTTTTAATATTTAAAAGGTTGGTTTTTGCGGTTTACATGGTTACTTTGTATATTCAAATGAATTTGCATAATAAAGAAGGGCTATATTATATAGAACAAGACTCATTTCCAAGCCGTGAGGTTTTTGTTGACGTGCATTGATTTGAACCGCAGATCCAAACGTACGCTGAAACGGATAATTACAACAGTGTGGGAAATGCTAGTCGAACATATCAGACTTATATTATGAACTAATGTTTGTAATATATAAATCACGCGCATGGAGGAAAACATTAGTTCAAGAAGTTTGGTACTAAGTTTAATAGTAATGTTGGCTCTCAAATGTACAGGATTATTATATAAATATCGATGAGATACCAGAGATTTTCCTATTCAGAAAGGGTGATATCTTCACATGTAAAGAAAAATTAATTTATTGCAAATTATCCCCGTCTAGTTTACAGCTTCGTTTCTCTTCTTGTAAAAGTGCATAAATTTCGCATACATGGGATTTTAATAACTCTATACATATACCATGTAATTTTAAGTTTTGACCGCCGTGTTTAGTGGCCACTTGCATATCGTGTGCTTTGTAAACCAAAAAGCGATGGATTTTTTCTTTGCCGAATATCTATATGTATTAAAAAGAATATATTATAATTATACATACATGACAGCTTGAAGCCCGTGTTGGAAATATCTCTCATCACGCGAGAGCGAATTGAAAATAAAATTAATCTATTCCATAAACTTTAGTGTGCCATGAAAATTGAAGATATACCGAGTTTTCTGCCACAAAGAAAAATTGTATCTAAACACGTGTAAAAATATACGAGTAAAAATAAAATAAAATATCAGTTTAATTAACAATCCAATAAAAATTGTGCTTGTTTATCTTCTCTGAGTGCAGTGAAAATTGAGCCTCAATTTATATATTGTTCGTGTTATAGTAGCTATAACTGTGATATAAGTTGCAAATAATTCGTATCTTATTCTCTCTTTATATAAAACGGCGACGATATAATATATATTCTATATTGCATGTATACCAAATGCACAAAAAGATAACATTTATCGATCTACACTATATATATTCACAGCTAAAAAGGTAAAATACAAGAAAACAAGAAAACAAGAAAACCAAAAAAGAAATAATAAAACGATCGACTGAAATATAATTAAACTAAAATAAAAGACGTTTATTGACTATGTAACTTAAATATGCAGTTATCCTTGTCGGTTGTTTTTAACTGAAGCTATATATTCAATTCAGCATTAAACGGTGTGACACGTGTGCATGCATGACACTGGGGAATGACCGACGGCAAAGATTTTGTCTCCTGTTACACGTATTACACCTATCACAAATATCCAATATATACAATATTCAATAATTAACATTACATATAGCTTACAAGATTAGGCGCGCAACGAGGGGGGTGGGGTCCTTGGGTCTCTTTTTGGGGGGTGTGAGGGAAATTTTGGAGGTCAAAAGTTACTTCTACTTTCTACTCTTTCTAGATCTGATGCCTAAAACATGTGATTTAAAACCTTTATTTTGGTCAAAAGTGTCTTCAGAATGCAGGAAATGCCATTTTAGAGACCCAAATTTAAATATTTTCCCCGGGGGCGTGCCCCCGGACCATCCTCGATAGCTGTCGTCACTTTGTGATAAAAATGACCATCTTTTCAAAAATCCTGGTTGTGCCTTTGTGCAAAATCGAGTGTTCTTTGTGTGAATCTCACTTTTGATTAACAACTTTCCATTCCATGCTAATAATTAACCCTGAGATGAATTCGCTTTATTCAACTCGACTCAATTCGGCTCGGCTTAGTTCAACTCATTTGAACCCATCTCGACTCCGACTTCAATTCAACTCAGAAAAAAAGGTTCACAGTCTATAGTTTTTCTATGTGAATTAAGCGAATTTTTTTATTTAACACAGGCATGTAACGCAGTAAGTTTTCTTACCCCCATGGTACGATGCCGATTGAACATATGCAAATGTTGTAAAAACTGTCACTCAGCTCTTTTTTACGCCAAAAAATTTCGACTCTGGATACGCATTTGTACGGACCGTGCGTTGACCAATCAGAACTCAGTATAAGCCATATAATAAAATTGCAGTGCTGTTCGCAGCGCTTTATATCCTGCCTGTCAGTGAGTTTAATCATTCGTTTGTCCGCTAGTTAGTTGGTGCAGAATCAATAGACACGGCGCCGCCATTTACTCACTTTAGGACTGGGTCTGTTTTTTTTATAGATAGATAGATAGATAGATAGATAGATAGATAGATAGATAGATAGATAGATAGATAGATAGATAGATAGATAGATAGATAGATAGATAGATAGATAGATAGATAGATAGATAGATAGATAGATAGATAGATAGATAGATAGATAGATAGATAGATAGATAGATAGATAGATAGATAGATAGATAGATAGATAGATAGATAGATAGATAGATAGATAGATAGATAGATAGATAGATAGATAGATAGATAGATAGATAGATAGATAGATAGATGGTTTATTAAAATACACATTGCAGCTAAAAGCTGAATTGCGTGTAGATAACAATTACAATTAAAATATGAAATATATATGTAAATGAAATTATTAAAATTAACTAGGAGTATTTACATGATTATTATTATATTCAATAAAATAAAAAATAAATACATAAATAAAGCAAACAAACTATTTACAATCTACATTGAATGCTTTAACAGACGAAGGGATGAAAGTGTTAGAAAATCTATTAGTTTTTAAGATGTGGGTAGCAAACATCTGAGGTTGCCTTCGGGTGTTTGCTACCCACATCTTAAAAACTAATAGATTTTGTAACACTTTTATCCCTTCGTCATTCTCGTCCCTTTATTCGTCAGTATAATGTACAAACGCTGCCATTGGATTTAGGTGTACAAGCGTGCCTTTGTTGGCTTCTTTTGCTACTTTCTAACATTTGTCACTGGAAAAAATACATTGTTTTTTATTCTTTGTTATTTTATGAATTTGTCATGCTTTGATTGTCATTCATTGCATTGACTAGTACAGTCTAGACAGACTAGAGTAATTTGAATATAGCAGCATTGACAAAAAGTCGGCAGTCGACGTTTGAGAATTGCTTTAAATTGTTACGAATATTCTATAAAAAACTAGATGTATACATACAAATGCAAAACATGAGCTGTATAAGCGTATATATATATATATATACGGTTTGTTGGTCTGCAAAGAACATGGGTTGGGTTCAGTCAAGCGGGTTTGCTGGGAACAAACCTTTTTAGCTACTATCGCAATTATTTTTCTGGAAAATATTTTTCTGGAAAATAACGAATGTGTAATTATTCCAAACTGCATCTCAAAAAACAAATCTTTCTGAATTCGTAACGCGTGTGTGTAAAAAAGTCATCGCCAAAATCTCCATATAAGTTAAACCACCGATTAGCTACTTATCAAGAATTAAGCTAAGACCCAAAAAAATAAATCTTCTGTTTCTGCAACGAGCGCGTCATTTTTCTCCTTGCGCATGGATCTTTCTTACATTTTTATTATACACAGTATACATACATAAATCACGTAAGTATTACATGTTTATATGTGTATACGATATATGTTGGAACTATAGAAAAATTACACTGACGTTTGACAGACGTTCGTCAAGCTCAAACACTCAGAAAGTCTTTCTTCTGAGTTCCATTTCTCTCAAATCAAGGTTAACCCTGAAAATAAGAAAAAAGTGCGTCATCGCGCGTCAATTTTGAAGACGCGCCCTGATCAGAAACAGAAGATTTTCCTTTTTTAGGCCTAATCGCCTTTTGAACAACGGAACTATGACGTTGAAAATTTGAAAAGACTTTGAATTTCAGGTTATAACGCTTAAATTAACACCATATTATATAATTTCCCCAGTTAATTCTACAAACTAGTTCCAATACTATAAATATTGCCATATGTTATCCTCAATAAATAGAATCGATTTACATTACCTTACTCTAGGCTTTTTGCTTAACTTTTTCCTGCTTAATTTGATCTTTAGCATTTTATTCTGCCTGCATGTATAACGTCCATAAGATTGTATCAACATCTGGGTCCATCAACTCTCTCGGAGAAGAATGAAATAAGAAGTCCAGCGACAGCACATCACTTTTTAAAGGATAAAGGACTGGGAGCTAATCATCCTTACCGCTTGCAGCCAGTGGCTGAATTGCAAAGGACGCAGATCAACGTGGCCGTGTCGAGGTATATTAAAGGCGCTTCAGGCTGTCGCCATACGACACAATTCAGACCATGGATCACATCTAAGATGTGGGTGTTGCTTTTATAGAGGGAGGAAAACCGGAGTACCCGGCGAAAAAACCCGAAGCACGGGAGAGATCAACTACAACTCTACTCACATGAGCTCCATCCATCCAAGTACTAACTCCGCCTAACCAGGATTAAAATTCAGATTTAAATTTTATATTAATTCAAACGGCTTTATAGAAATATACTAGCAGGGAGGTTTGTCCGGACGAATTGAAAGAAGCTGTCACAATCCCCACTTTCCTCCCTCCCCCCCCCCCCCCCCCCCCAACCCCACGGAATGTACCACTGATAATCTGTACCACCCATCATCTCTCCCAACCCTCGTGTCCATCGTTTCATAAATAAGCATAAATTATACAGATTCATGCCTCTAACAAATTCTAAATAACGTAATGTTACTACCCATATATGGTTTATTACATCTTTTGCATGCATGCATTAAATAAATAACCCCACACAAAGACTTACCTAATGTCAACGATTGTTTTGATTGGCTATAATAAGTAACCAATCACATTGTCAATTGCTAATTCGTTCCCATGTTCGTTACTGATTAGGGTTCAATTTTTGTTTGGGTTGGGGTATCTAAACCAATCAGAAACCGCCTCAGTATAGGGAGGTGCCGCCCCACGCGAGTCGTATATTCAAAATAATTGTCGATGTGGAAAGGATTCTCATGCTCTTCAAAGGTAGTTTTTTTCTATATGCACATCTTGGGGAAGAACACCTATTATACACCTTATGCTGTATAGCCCCATTAGACATATCAAGGAGCCCGCGATTCTTGTGGTCTGCGACAATATCTTTACAACAAAAAGCCTGAGGAGCGTCATTGTCAGAAAATATTTCTATATTTCTATTTTTCATTCATATAAAAATATTTCCTTTTGTCACAACCTCGTACCCAGGGCATTTTGCCTCCACGCCGGGAGGTCGGCGAAAATGGCCCTGGCATCGGCTGGTCGATTCTATAATCTGATTGGCCGGTTTAAGAACTCGACTAATTCAGATAGAGTATAATTTATTCATGAAAATTTGAATTGTGATAGATCCACTCTGCAAAGTTTACCCAAAGAATGGAAACGATTAACGATAGCTTTGGTTAAAGTCAAGAACAACATTAGATATATGTTTGTTCATGACATTTACATGTATCCTGGATAATCGTGGGAGTATGAAGAATAACGCTAGCCAGTTGCTTTTATGATAAAGGTTCACATGAGTGAGTCGGCAGAGCGTTAAATATTTCATTTATTATTCATGTATACGTATTATACAAAAACAAAACACAAAGACCGCATAAATTTTCTTGCCATAACACCCCAAAATTCTGGGTGTCACGTGACCAGCCGATGCCAGGGCCATTTTCGCCAACCTCCCAACGTGGAGGCAAAATGCCCTGGGTACGAGGTTGCTTTTGTCAGAGCCTCAAATAAAAATTATAAAATGGTAATAAAGTTGGATACGTATGAATTACAAAGCTGAGCAAAGCTTGAATCCGAAATTTTCCTTTTATAATTTATATCTTTATTGCTTTATTTTTTGCTCATTTGTTTGCACTTCAGAAAAAAGGGACTTTACCTGGGGGGGGGGGGGGGTCAATTCGTGGGGGGCCGAAGGAGGGATTGACCCCAGTTTTTTTTCGCTAAAAGAGGCCCTGGTTTGGACCATATACTAATAAAAGTAATCGCGCGAAGTAATCTAAATGTTATCTGCTTAATTTACAAAGTTCGTATTCGAAAATATGATATGCAGCAAATATACTCGTTGTCATTTTAAGCAATTACCATACTAAAATGTTGTGCGCGCCAAAACACTATTCTCTTGGTTTGCACTTTCACGTCATGGCGGCCATGTTGGAGGAACTTTAACAAAAGAATCTCATTAGCAGCTATTGTATTTGGAGTATGTTTTCCTCCAACATAGCTGCCGTATCTTTGTCTCCTAAATCTCGGCAAAGAATTGATTGCAAACCACCAATACACTAAATGCGGTTATCCTGCAGGACTTGTATACTTTCGTAGTCCAAAACGTAGTCAATGAAAAATTAACCCTTTAACCTCGAAGGACGTGTATACAACTCTTTAGTATTTTAACCCTAGGTATACTGAAGTTCCCCTATAATTTTCTTTCAGAATATGCAATGAAAAATTCTTGTTTTCACTCGTTCAACAATGATTTTTAAGAATGGCTATAAAGTTCGTACTATCAGTTTTGAAGACGACTAGTGCATGTTTTACTTGGCCATTCAATTGCAGTTAATTGAAAAAAAATTATATTCAAGTACAGTTTCACGTGCAAACACTGCCTCAGGCGAAAAACACAAAGTACTGATCACTATCTTACAAAAATCGCTAGATATGTATGACGAGTTTTAGCTAGCTCTTAAAACAATCCTATAATTATATATCTACTTACTTTAACTATATTAAACTATAATAATAAACTATATAACAGGCACAAGTTAGTTTCTGCTAATAAAATGAGTTATACAAAATCATATAATATATAATAAAAGTAGTGTGCTGCGTAGGCAGTGTTGAAATAACAATCGAAATATATGTGTAGTTAGGAGTCTAACGTTTCGAGCGAAGGCCCTTAGCTCGCTCTCGAAGCAAGCATTTTTTGAAAAGAGCATTTTTTTATTGTAATGCCAACTAATTGTCTTGTCTGGATAAACTATACACCACAGATCACTCGTCCATTAATCGCACATATACATGCGTCGCTTTATTAAGCAGATTCACTAGTTAACTCACTGCAAGTCACACCAATGTTGACGTTATAGTATTTCATATAAATCGATCAGGGAACATTTGATCTTTTGTGTTGGTCTATTTTCTTTGACATTAAACCAGCCTGTGTTTCAATTAACAATATAAGCTTTAACACAACACAACACAACACAACACAACACAACACAACACAACACAACACAACATAACATAACATAACATATATATAACATAACATAACATAACATAACACATAACATAACATAACACATAACATAACTAATAATATACATGAAAAAATATCTCGACTGTGATTGGCTGATTCCAGTGCAGTTAATCCCAAACAACAGTGCAGAATTGTGTTATCACAGTGCAAAAATCTGTAATCACAGTGCAAAAATCTGTAATCACAGTGCAAAAATCTGTAATCACAGTGCAAAAATCTGTAATCACAGTGCAAAAATCTGTTATCACTAAGAACCAATCAAATTGATTGTACAGCGGATTTTTCCCGACACAAAACAAACAAAGATGGCGGCCAAGATTCGGCGGTTTTGGGGATAATTTGTTCAAATTTGAAGCTAGTTATGCTTTAATATTGCCAAGTGAAGTACCTACAAGAAGACCAGAAGCTTCTTTATGCCTCGAGTAAACTTTTTCAAGTAGTAAAGGAAGCGAAGCGTTTTTTAACAAATATATATGCGAGGAGTGGACGGCTAAACACGTACGTTAAAATGTTAGTACAGTTGTTTTGGACATTTTTTCATGTATATTATTAATAAGTAATAGCATGGTTTCTCGTGCAATTTGGAAAAACATGCACTCGAAACCATGCTATTACCTATACATAACATAACATAACATAACATGACATAACATAACATAACATAACATAACATAACATAACATAACATAACATAACATAACATAACATAACACATAACATTATAATTATACATACATATATACTACAAAAAAATATATAATCAATATCGTGCTAATTGCAAAATACAAAAAAAAAAGAAAATAATCTTTGTTCTAGCTATCATACGTCTTTGAATGTAGGCACAACACTTAGATTTCGTTCGGGCCAGATGAATTTTCAATTTATTCTAGTTTTCTTACGAAACTGGATATTGCGCTATTCTTTATATTTTTATATTTTCACCCTATTTCATTTTGTACAATTTTATGCATAAAAAATATAGGATTAAATAAGAAACAAAAGAGTAAAAGTCTGCATGCATTAACCAAAAGATCAGCTTCTACACAAACATTTACTGATACGTCCACAATAGTTTAACATAATTTACTTTCTTTAAGAAACATTAAACGAATTTTCAATACAATTATATAGTTTATATATAAATAAGCGTCTTGAACACTTTTGTTCATTATATTATCATTCACAATAGTTTGAGGCCACCATGGCACCATGCATGCACGTTGAAAAAATAGTTTCCGAAACAAAGACGAGTCTATTAAAGAATACATGCATGCATGCACATGTATATGACTTAAAAGATTATATAATGTGAAAGAACGAAATGTTTGCTCAGTCAAATTTGAAAACATGTGCCATGCCTTATTGTACACAATTTTAGGAAATAATAAAATATGGAGCTTTTATCCATCTCAGCTGCATCTTAGCTGTGATCCGTGGAGCGCCTTTGATATGCCTCGACACGGCCACGTTGATCTGCGTCCTTGGCAATTCAGCCGCTGGCTGCAAGTAAAGGACGATTAGCCCCCCAGTCCTTTATCCTTTATATTGTATACGAAACAATAGTATAGACGGAATTAAAACTATACGTTATTTTATATTTGTTTCAACTGAATAGAATGCAAGAGTGATCATCATAAGAAAAATTTAGAACTGTATGCTCATTTCAACAATTAAATATTAGGCTAAATCTGTTAAAAATAAAGACAATTAATTATGCTGATGGCCAATGTACGAAAAACTGCCGCACTATATACTAAGTCAGGTCTATATTATAACAGCTGCCTGAACGTTTCTTATAGACATTGACATAGACATCAAATTAGTTAGAGTCTAATCATTTTAACAAATTAACTTGGAAATTTTCAACGCAAAGTCAGAAGTCACAAAATATGTACATTAATGCCAGCTTGGGCTTATCGAATAAGACATCTATTTCAAAATTTTCTTTAGACTACTCATGCAGTTTAGTTGAAAGTTTGCTACTCAAGATTTTATTCAAAATGTCAAAATCTTAAGTGCATTTTATATTGAGAAATGCCCATTTGGAAATAGATAGGACGCTTTATCATGACTACTTCCAAATTAACCAATAGCTCGTATACTTTCAGCTGCCCAGCTATATATAACACAACACCTCAATCAGATAAATTTGGACTACTCTAAAAACAAGGGTTTCATAGCTCGATTGGTTTAAAAATAACAGTAAATGTCACAGTGTCCCATATCCATTTCATTTTTTGAATTCACGATCTACTCCGATGAAAGGCTTTGCCTTTGGCTCGAAACGTCAGTATATATATTTCGTTCTCTAAAATCTCGGCATGCAGTTCACCACTTTAAGATATTCTACACATTTACAAAAGTCGTTTTAAATCATCCCTTTTAACCTCCACAACAAATGAGACACGATGTAGAAATATTTTGGAAATACTTTGCAACCAAGAAAAATCGTTTTCAACTTTGAAGAGCGCTCGATCGTGCGGGCCAATATATAGTAAACAATAATATATAGAACAGATCAATTAATTCTGGCGACTTCATAGTATATACAACGAATACAATATTTAAAGCCACTTGTGTATATTGCGTTTAGTTAAGCTTTAAGCTATTGGATTACTACAGGATTGAATCAATTCTCAATCAATCAAACCAAAGGAGCTACGGAACACTGTCATGCACTAATTCCCCAAAACTCTTTCCCTCCAAATTCGTCTTTACTCTTTAGTATTTCATTCTGCATGTATGATTAATGCATTAATGCCAGACAATTTTATTCAACTCTGAAGAAACCTTGGAGAAGGATGAGTTTCTATATACTGCATACGTATATTGTATAGGTGTGAAAAAGTTAAAACTGCATGGATTAACTTTTACCCTGTGTCTTTGTTAAGGAAAGTATATTGTGTATGTAGAAGGCAGGTTTCAACTTTTCCACACATGGCACGCGCATATTGAAAAATGGCAGCAGTATAGAAATATACAGCCTAACAAAATTCTTATTCATGCAGTATAGTAAAAAACAACAGTATAGTAGTAAGAAACAGTATAATCAGTTGTAGTAAACGTTTCATATAATTGTTTTATTTACGCAGATGTTGGCAAGCACTCTTGTCTTGTAAAATATACTCGTGTTTATTAACTTCAGTATATTATATTATATATATTAAACCAATTGACAATGACATCAGACGTTTTGCCATCGGCAGAAGCAAGCACTTGTTTCCAAAGCGCCAGGAATCCTAATTGTTGGTAAATAAACATGGCGTTCTATACACAAGCGATGAGGGTTATCGCACGCACAATCTCTTTCGGCAATCTTTCAACTGGCGGACAATTCTCTCATCTCATTCAACTCGCAGTGACACGAATTTGGTTAGTCATGAATCCTCGAGCCATCTATAGACAAAGTCAGTTCGTTCCGGACTCCGGAATTTCAGCACATGGCCTGTCAATAGTATATAATTCGTCATATCGTCATATAACCACATCGTTCAGAAATCTGTTTTCTGGTTCATCGAATGTGTTGTATTGTGTGAGTCATCGCGAGATAAGAATCGAGTAATTAAATGAAGCAATTTCTACTAATCAATTAAGAGGGAAAATTAGCATATTCTGGACCTACTGCAAAAAAGATCGTTTAGATCGATCTCATACTCGCTCAGCCTTGATATTGACTTCGCCCTCAGAAAACCCCAAAAAGTAAACTACCGAATGCCGACACGAGATCTCAGTTGTTTATGCAATATGAAATATTAAGAGATTTTTAAAAATATTTTAAATTTTTATTAGTAAGATGGTTTCTTGTTTTTCATGCAATAATCTCGGTTGCGGTGTGGTATTCTCAGAAGCTTAATTAGTCGCCCCTATGTTATAGTCCGTCACTGCTTGTAGTATATTTTCAATACGCTTGCCTCGTTAGTATCCTCTTTCTAAAATATAGTCCTGGTAGTGGTTGCCGGGCTGATTTTATGTCACGAAAATCTTATTACGACTATTTGAGTGATGCAAAATGGCATAACAAAGCAAAATTGGTTTCGTATTTCTGTAAGTATAGCACACATGCAGGTAGCCTATATCTTTTTTGAAGTCATGCATATAGAAAAATTCTCGTGACAGAAAATCAGTGCAGTAACCGGGCTAGCCCGCCTCATATGAACGGCCCCTATACTTAGGAACTGTGCGAGTGTCGGCAGAGTCAACCTAGTCAATTACATGCATTGCCTTAGCTTTGGTGAGATCATAATTCATAAATCATGGTGAACAACAATACAACATAAAAGAAAAATAAACTAAACTAGGTGCAATTGTCCATGCTAAGCTTGCCATGCATGTTGGACTCACTGACAGCAGCATTAATATGTTGCCAGTAATTTCTAGGCATGTGCTCTGATATAGAGCAAGAGTCAGAAATATTTGACATTTTGTATGACATTTTATTACCATAAAAAATTGTTTAAAACCTCCTCTTAGAATGCAAGAAATAGTATTTCAGAGACTCTAGATTTCACATTTTTCAGGAAGGGCATGCTTGTGCACTCCCTAGAAGATCCTCGTCAAAATTGCCTCGTCTATTTTGAACGTCAGGCTACGGGGCTCAGCATACATGTATTTTTATTGATTGTTATCTTAAACAGTGGATCTTAGTTATCAAACGGAGGTAAGCCCCAGACTTCAGGATCAAACTCGTTCAAAGATTTTATAATAAGATGAGCTTCAGTACAGAGTGAACGATCAACTTTGGAATCTGGTACCATCACTACATTCATATTAGCAGCTCGTGCTGCTTGGACGCCATTAGGAGCATCCTCAAAGATTAATACGTTGCTTGGCAACAAAGATTGAACAGAGAATCTTGAGGCGGCCAGTTGGAAGATATCTGGAGCAGGTTTTCCATGTTTCATCTCGGGATCATCGGAGCAGACGTAATGCGAAAAGAGGTCAAATACAAATTCCTTGTTGGTTGTTTTGATCTTGAAGAGCCACGCTGCGGAACCAGTTGCCACACACATTGGAATATTATGTGAGTGAAAGTGATTCACCAGCTTCTCAGCACCTGGGGAGATACAACAGTGGCGAAGAGAAGTTGATTGTGCTTTCAGGCGGTGTTATACATTACAATTTTTACTGCTGCAACTTGTCTGGAACACAAATTGCAAAAGACACTGTCTGGTAAGATATTCTGCAATCTTAGGAGTGACACATGCAACTTTTAGTTGCAGCAAGGTTTCGCACGAAACTTTATATACGAGATTAAAGTTGCACACGCTGCACGAAAAATAGGCCTAATTGTAAAATCGACTTTAGTCTAAATACAGATGCAAAAACATACGCTCTGTGACTTTAGTTCTGTTCGATCTTTGATACAACCTGCATGTTATTGTTGTTAAATAATCATCAGGAACGAAGGTAGGAGAGGCGCACAAAGAACGTCGTTCACAAAGCACTTCCTGTTTAAAATATACGAACGTCATGTTTCTTAGCGACACGCTGACAACCGAGTGGCAGCCATTGCCGACAAACAACAACAACAAGGTTAAAAACAACATTGAGACAGAAAACCGCTGACCACTAAGACAAAGACCGCTTGTCAATGAGAACGCTTATAAGATAATTTAGCCAAAAATCGTATAACCAACAAATCAGAAAAAGGCAATACAATCTTTAGATCATAGAGTAAATATCCTACGGCCAATTAGAGCCTCCTTTATCTCAATATTTGCATGGAAACCTCAATACTTATATAATCCACAATTACAGCAACATATCATCGGTTAAAGTAATTAGCGTAACCAAATATATCCTTAGTAACATATCTTATTTATTTTATCGGCATAATTACCACCATAATACTAAATACGTGGCCAAGTTCCCAGAAAGGGTCTACGTATCTCAGACGGTAAAGGTTTGCATAGATGCAGGTCAAATTCTAGCAGAAACGGGAAGACCTTGCAGTTGCATTTTTCGCAATTGGTATACCGGCAAGGTCATCAAATATAAATTTAACATTCCAAATTTTCATTCAATTTAACACTATCACATTAACATGTTATCTACTAAATTTAGTATCAACGCCAAATATTCTTAGTAATATATCCATTGCATGACAACAATAGACTGTCGTAAGATTACCATTACTGTAGCACATTGATCTAGTGATACACGTCTGATCCCCAAAAACCTGCTGCACCCTGCAAGGAACTAACATAGAAACTAACAATCTGCAAGAAACTAACATTCTGCAAGAAACTAACAATGTGCAAGAAACTAACAATCTGCAAGAAACTAACAATCTGCAATAAACTAACCATGTGCAAGAAACTAACAATGTGCAATAAACTAACAATCTGCAAGAAACTAACAATCTGCAAGAAACTAACAATCTGCAAGAAACTAACAATCTGCAAGAAACTAACAATTTTCAATAAACTAACAATTTGCAAGAAACTAACAATGTGCAAGAAACTAACCATCTGCAAGAAACTAACAATCTGCAAGAAACTAACAATGTGCAAGAAACTAACAATTTTCAATAAACTAACTATGTGCAAGAAACTAACAATGTGCAATAAACTAACAATCTGCAAGAAACTAACAATCTGCAAGAAAATAACAATCTGCAAGAAACTAACAATTTTCAAGAAACTAACAATTTGCAAGAAACTAACAATGTGCAAGAAACTAACAATGTTCAAGAAACTAACAATGTGCAAGAAACTAACAATGTTCAAGAAACTAACAATGTGCAAGAAACTAACAATGTTCAAGAAACTAACAATGTGCAAGAAACTAACAATGTGCAAGAAACTAACAATGTGCGAGAAACTAACAATGTGCAAGAAACTAACAATCTGAAAGAAACTAACAATCTGCAAGAAACTAACAATGTGCAATAAACTAATAATGTGAAAGAAACTAACAATTTGCAATAAACTAACAATGTGCAAGAAACTAACAATCTGCAATAAACTAACAATCTGCAATAAACTAACAATCTGCAAGAAACTAACAATGTGCAAGAAACTAACAATTTGCAAGAAACTAACAATGTGCAAGAAACTAACAATTTGCAAGAAACTAACAATGTGCAAGAAACTAACAATCTGCAATAAACTAACCAGCTGCAATAAATTAACAATCTGCAAGAAACTAACAATCTGCAAGAAACTAACAATGTGCAAGAAACTAATAATGTGCAATAAACTAACAATGTGCAATAAACTAATAATGTGCAATAAACTAACAATGTGCAAGAAACTAACAATGTGCAAGAAACTAACAATGTGCAAGAAACTAACAATCTGCAATAAACTAACCACTAACAATTTTCCTGCAAGAAACTAACAATCTGCCTGCGAGAAACTAACAATCTGCCTGCAAGAAACTAACAATCTGCCTGTAAGAAACTAACATTCTGCTTGCAAGAAACTAACAATCTGCCTGCAAGAAACTAACAATCTGCCTGTAAGACACTAACAATCTGCCTGCAAGAAATTAACAATCAGCCTGTAAGAAACTAACAATCTGCAAGAAACTAACAATCTGCCTGCAAGAAACTAACAATCTGCCTGCAAGAAGCTAACAGTCTGCAAGAAACTGACAATCTGCCTGCAAGAAACTGACAATCTGCCTGCAAGAAACTAACAATCTGCCTGTAAGAAGCTAACAATCTGCCTGTAAGAAACTAACAATCTGCTTGCAAGAAACTAACAATCTGCCTGCAAGAAACTAATAGTCGGAAAAAAACCTAAAAAATCCGCCTTCAAGAAACTAATACTTAAGTCTGCAAAAAATAACAATCTGCAAGAAACTAAAATAATTAAATCTGTACAAGCTCTCTCTCATGTTTGCATCATGATATACTGTTCTCTGTATATACATTGACAAAGTACATTTTCCATTTGTTACATGAAATTACTATGGGGTATAATTAGTGAAATATATTCTACAGAATTACCTGGCATTAACTTGCAGTGTGGAAAGCATTCACGCCATAAAAGTTCTGCCTCGTTCATATATTCTTCGACAGTTATTGGCAATTCAAGGAGTTTTACTGTAGTCAATGCTGCATCCTTTGCACTCCGGCCCATGATTTTTTCTTTCATTTTCCAGTCATACTGCTTGCCATATTTTTTAGCAATTTTATTAGTAATCTCAGTGTAGATACTCTCGGTATCTAAAAATATCCAAACAAGAAGAACTCTATTTCTCAAACTCATTAATAATTCACAAGAAAAAATATGTTTTGTTTTAATTCTTTCCAAATAGAAAATATTCTTTGGGTAAAAATAGTTCATCAATGTTGAACCATCTCATTCAGCAAAATTGTACTTTTAATTATAGTTAGTATATACTATCAACAAAGGTGATTGAAGGCTAATAGACCTTTCCGCACGGCGGCTAGCACTCATGCGTGTCACCTTTTCATTGGCTGTTTGTTGTCCAAACTCATTGAACAGCCAATGAAATGGCGGAACGCATATCCGAACTTACTAAACAGCCAATCAAAAGGCGACACAGATGAGTGCTAGTTGCCATGCGGAAAGGTCTATTATGTTGTGTCTGGCACAAACGTGTCTAGAGTTTCTTGCACAGCTATAAGAAAGAAGAAGATTCTGAGGTCAAGCATTGTCATAGACCTTATTCAAAAATGGCCGCCGAATTATAATTCTTTTATGTGCATATAAATTAGCCCTTATGGCCTCGTTTTAAAGTAAAAATTATTTTGAATTTCACACATGAAAACGAGTTCATAAGGGCTAATTTATATGTATATAAAAGAATTTTAATTCGGCGGCCATTTTTGAATAAGGTCTATTGTATACAGTAAAAACATGCATATAAGAACCTAGTGATGAAGAAACTGTAGACCAAAATTTTTGTATTTAAAACCCCATTATATAAAAAATAATAGAAATTGTTTTTCTATTGCAACCAGACTGTGCAGAATCTCTTGTAATGCACAGATGACGTCCCAACGTGGTAAGAACAAAAAAGTGGCCCACGAGACGCAGTCGAGTGGGCCACTGATATTCTTACCACCTTGTTACGTCCTCTGTGTATCTATAACTGAACAAACAACAAAAAAATGGAATCTATCTGTTTCATACAATACAAAAATTTAAAAGGTTTTTATCGAAACTCTTGCCAGATTTTGGGGCATGAAGAAGGAAAAAAGCAAATCAGCTGACGTCTGACGTGTCCATGTGTCTGTCCTCTAATAGATCATGGCCAACAACCAATGAAACCATGCATAGCAACTAGAGATGACTAAAAAGTGCCGATAGCCGATTCGATTAATCGGCGGCCGATTAATT
Organism: Paragorgia papillata; assembly: GCA_035771165.1. Lineage (NCBI taxonomy): Eukaryota > Metazoa > Cnidaria > Anthozoa > Scleralcyonacea > Coralliidae > Paragorgia > Paragorgia papillata. Next base: position 551,916 of record JAWNZC010000350.1, on the reverse strand, counting down.
TCGTGTTGTTAATTACAAAGACGTCGCTGAGGAATTCACAGACATTAGTACTTTGGTAGTACTTTTCTGTCGCTTGACTCTGAGTTTTGCCGATTTGCGTGAGAATATGTTATTTAATTCGCGCGTTAGGACACTTCTCTCAAACTTAGGCTATATACGCAGAAATAAAAATGCATCCGACAAAATTCGGTTCTCTCTATTATAATTACTTGTTTATACTTATAAATTTCAAAACGCATGTTTTAAACTTTTAATACTTATAAGACAATCAATTATTTTGAAGTTAGATCCTTACTCTTAGCTCGTTAAAGGCGAAAAGGCGATGTTACACATGAAACAATATTCAACGACAATAGTTTTAACGCAAACATCGCAAATAGCAGAACATTAACAATAAAATTATGCCACTCATTTGTAAGTATTCTAGCAAGTCTAGCATGTCAAGAGTTATTGGAATTATAGCAATAAACTTAGTAACCAAAGTTTAGTCTTGGCAAATTATGGTGCAGGAACAAAAGGCTTTCACTTTTTGAAGTGAAGACAGTGAAGAAACGAGAAGACAGCGCTGATTTCGTAAGATGAAAGAAAAATTCGTGCATAATCGACAAAAAGCCGATTATGCGTTAATAATCGGCCGATTACAGATTATTGAAAAAAGGCCGATTATCGGCCAATTAATCGGGTTAACCGATTAATCGGCTCATCTCTAAATTAGCAACCACACTGATTAGTAGTTTCAGTGAGTACAGTACGTTTTAGACTTATCAATAACAGTTGTAACAGTTATCAACCAGTGTAGAGTACAAGTACTCTAGTTCCAGTGTTGACTGACAAGTGTTTGTCTTATAAGAAAATAAGAACTTATTTATTAAATATATATACGAAGTCAACCTTTTTAGACTAACTTGAAAAAACCTAGGTTCTTATATGCAAGTTTTAATTTTACTGTTAGTACTGAAAATTAATTAGAGTCTAGATATGATTTTCATCTTGGAGTTATAGTAAAGCTTTCTCAATTCTTAAAATTCATTTTTGTGGGTTAACATCATGTTTTATTTTAAAACTTCTGAGCTTTTGGTCTGTGACCTCGGACTGTCTTCTGAGTTACATCAAGTGTTTGTACGCGTCATCTAACTATTGTGTTTCTCTAGTTGTATACGCCTGTCATAATTAAAACTAGCAAAATAATACACATTGTTCTAATAGTATATTCTATAGGGGGAGCCTAAACATTATAAGCCTTGGCTTCTGTTTTAGGCTGCCTCGTCACATATTATTTCATAATTGGTAAGCTAAGTAATTATTGCTAACCTCTCAGTTAACAATGGTTACTTGATGAACCTACATAAATATTTATAATTGTAAAACTTGTAAATTGTGACAAATCAAATAAAACAAAACAAAAAAAATATAGTGCAATAAGTTTAAGAATTAATTATAACACACAAGAATATAACATAATCATGAAGAACAAAAAATGGTCAACCAAGTGTCATTGAGAGGTTTGCCTTCTTCAGGCATTGTTCGATGTTTAACATGCAATTTCAATTGATTCACTTATCTGTTTTGAAAAATAGTAATTGTTCACATTAGCGAGTAGAGTAGATTCCTTCCATTATATACGGTGGTCCTGTTCCCACGCATGTTTTGCTATGGATGACTTTTGCAGTTTAGATTTGATGCAGCAGTCGTATACAGTAGTGCTCTTTTTGTCGTGTTTATAAGTTCTGTCCGGTTTAATCATGATGTTAACATACAAAAATCAATTATATATATGTTAAATCATCACGCAAAGCTTCAAAGAACACATTTCTCAATTTTTGTACAAGCTGTTGTTCAATCAATCAATCAAAATTTATTAACCATATTAATAATTATTAGAGATAAGTATTAGAGATTTTGTTTTACAAGTAGAATAGAAATAAGTATAAATTAAGATTTCATTTTGTCTATCAAATTAATTAATTACAGATAATTTTTACATGTGTTACAATATTACATTTTTTTTAAAATTTTTTAATATTTATAATATAATTTTCATAATTCATGTATATTTGTATGAATATGGAAGGCGGTATAAATATCATCAAGAGAATTCCAAAATGATATCGCGCTTTGCTTTAGTGTCATTTGTCTAGTTTTGGTTCTTGCTTGAGTGACATGTATTTTGCCGGTAATTCTGCATGGTATTATAATTGTGAATCTCATCATTTCAAACAAAGTAGGTTTAAAAGACAGAAGGAAGAGTGGATGGGAGACTAGGCATTTAAACATGAAAGATCCAGTTTGAAATTTATTTGTCATTAACATTCAATCATTTTAGCTTAATAAATAAAGGCTTTATATCCAACATTATTATTCGGATTAGCGATTATTCGGATGATGCGCTTTTGTAGTTTCAAGATCTTTTCAAGATTAGTACTATAAGTCTTTGCCCAGATTATATTGCAATATTGGATATAGGGCAGAACAAGAGTACAGTATAGTGATCGCCGAGCTGTGGCAGAAATAAGTGATTTTATTTTGTTTATAACCCCAATGGATTTGGACATTTTTAGTGAAATGATATTTATGTATGGTTTCCAGTCGAGGTGTTCATTAATATGAACACCAAGAAATGTTGTGGAATTAATTATTTGATTATCAATTTTAATATCAGAGTTTTTGTTGTAGCGTTTATTTCTGGCACAGAAAATGACACATTTAGTTTTTTTAAGATTTAAGGAAAGTTTGTTGGATTTAAACCACGAGGCTATGACATTAAGCTCCTGGTTTATTGACTGTATCAGCTGATTAAGATCAGTACCTGAAGAAAAAAGACTAGTATCGTCTGCAAATAAGATTGTATTTAAAAGGGAAGAGCAATTAGAAATATCATTTATATATATGAGGAATAGCAGAGGTCCTAATATAGAACCCTGAGGAACACCACACGTAACAGTCCTATGTGAAGACAATGTGTTATTGAATTTAAAGTGCCAATGCAGCGAAATTTCACCCCAGTTTTTTATGATTGCATTTGAAAGAACACTTAAAATGACAACGTAACATATTTCGTAGAATTTCATTTCCTTGCTTCATTCTCGAGATATTCAGGTTTGTTTGATATGCAAATGTCATACCTATGACATCACACTGCATAATGACTTTTTGAAATAGCATAAATTTTAGAATAGTCCAAATATTTTACACCCAGCAACAAACGTTTAGTGATAGCATGGCTACATACATGCAAGTGCAAATTTTTATTAAGTACTTTCGATAAGCACTCTCAAAGAAAATCATACTTTTCTAAAAAGCCATTATGCAGTGTGATGTCATAAGTAGAAAAGAGAGAACAGAAAGATGCCATAACAGCCATTGTTCACGGAGAAAACATCATAATATCGGCTGTATTGCCAACTGAATTTTGGCAAATTCATTATTTATCAACTTCTTCCTCTGGTGTTTGACTTTCTACAATCCAAAAAGAGAAACACCAGCGCAGTCTTGGAGGACAGTATAGCGAAATTAAAGAACATGGGATTGAAGGCTCAAGGCTGTTGTTTTGAGAGACGATTGCAACAGGAGTTAGTCTAGTGCATTATATTTTCGAATTCAAATGTGGTGTATCAGGGCCGTAGCCTCCGGTACGGTTGGTCCGGTTTCAACCGGACCACTTTCCGGAGCACCAAAAATGTTTTGTCGAGGCATGTGCGTGAATATTATAGCTAGTATTACGGTTAGTTTCTTAGGGTTAGTATAAGAGTAATATTACGGTTATCTTGCACTGCATATCATCAGTTTCGCTTAATATTGATATATGATATGCAGGAAATAGCGTTTCAGAGTCTACAAAATAAAAAATTTTCCCGGGGGAGCATGCCCCTGGACCCCCTAGAAATTTCTCGTGCCTTACGGCGCTCGCATCCACCACGCCCAACCGGACCACTTCAAAATTGGTGGCTACGGCCCTGTGTATTGCTGTTATTTGGTTTGTCCAAATTATATCAATCGTACGTTTATGGCAAATAGAGTGGAGTTGTGAAATTCTTATTTTGTTGAATTTGTTTGAATTGTGGTGCCCTGATGACGACTAGCCGCTGAGCGGATGGCTCGTTAGGTAGCTTTATATTCTGGGTGTCACTTTTTTGTGGCAATCGTAAGCCACGGACACAGAAACGTGGGTTCTGTGAACAACAATACAAGCGATGTATTGTGGTGCCTTGACGTGCTAGCGGCTGGCTCGTCAGTCAGCTTTATAATTTTGTTTGGAAGTTTGTGCAGAATTGATAGCCACAGCCACAGAGCCACACAAACTTCATGGGCTCTGGCATTGTCGCATTGAGAATGGAGCGATGTTTTTGACGCGAGGGATTTTGGCGGCTTTTTGACGATCTCCGCGAAGTGAAGCGTTCCGCAGGTATAAACACAATTCCACAAAATTGCAGTGCCATGACAAGTTAGCGGCTAGGTCGTCAGGCAGCTTTTTACTACGGTGCCCTGACAAGTCAGTCACTGCCCGGCTACTTGTTAGGTAGCTTTATATTCTGGGTGTTTGAAGGAATCGTACGCTAGGCCGTAGCACCCGTAAGCCACAGACACAGAAATGTGGGCACTGGGAACGAGAATGCAAGCGACATTTTTGAAGGCAAACAGGGCACCGCTCTTTAGCACTTTGTCTGGTTCTTTTCACTGTTTCTTAAAGCCAATCAGAACGCTCACATTTACAGAGACTCCCAGAGTCACTTGACCCATTCGCGCGTGGGTCTGGGTTCGAGAATGAGGAGGCTACAGAAAACATAATACTATTGGATAATTGATCTATGAATTTGGTGCATGATTATCTGAGGGGGAATGTCCTTCTACTTAATTTCTTAGGAATTGATATCCAAGGAAGGGACATGCACTGTACGTTGAAAATGGTAGAGGGTGCCCTGCAGATATCTCTGATCGTCGAAGCCACTCCATGATTTAGACTTATTGCTGTCTTCAGTATATTTTGTTTCTGGAAATGTCTGCAGTTAGCCCTTGATCTTTACTACTGTAGCACCAAAACTGTAACCTTTTTAGAAAAAGGCCTGTTAGCAATTTTTAGCATAAGTTCTCTTAGTTTTTGCTGTAAAAGCTGTAGATTTTTAATACTCAGAAAAAATAACTTTATAACTTACATTATATTAAAAAGTTCTACTTGCTTTATAACTTGTTCCTAATTGTAAATACCATAAACAACATCGGTCTTCTATCGGAACAATAATTGATAACCTCTCAAACTCAATTGATAAAAAAGAGTATTCTGTAGGTGTTTTTATTGATTTGATTTGAGTAAAGCATTTGACACTGTGAACCAATATAGTATTCTTATTGAGAAACTTAATCATTATGCCAATGGCATAAGAGGAACACCATTACTCTGGTTCTCGGATTACCTTTCTAATAGAAAATAGTTTGTTAAAGTGCCAATGCAGCGAAATTTCACCCCAGGTTTTTTATGATTGCATTTGAAAGAACACTTAAAATGACAACGTAACATCTTTCGTAGAATTTCGTTTCCTTGCTTCATTCTTGAGATATTCAGGTTTGTTTGATATGCAAATGTCATACATAGATAGTCCCATCCTTTCTAAAGCACATTGCACACATAACTTCGTATACCTCACGATTCATGACGGATTTGATACAATTTACACGAAATTGATACACGAGATTTATTGAAAGAAGAGAAAATGACAAGCCGATGACTATGTAGCCTCCTTCGCAGAATGGGCATACGCTAAGTACGACCCTAAGAACGTCTGTGAAGGAGGCTAATGACCATGGGTCTGGGTACGAGAGTTTGGAATGTTTGGAATGCACCTGTTACGTCACTGTGTCAAGAATCTGATACAGATTACAAGGGTTTTCCAGAGTCTGTCAATGGGCAATCTCATACCCAGAGCCTATGGTCATTTTGTCCAGCAACAAAGAGCCATTCAGGATGGACTGACCAGTCAGGCTTACCGGGCAAACGCCCAGTGGACCCGTGGCCTGTGGGTCCCTTTTGGGCTCTTGACTTTGCAGAAGTAAAAAAAGGTTGTTGTATCAGGCAATACAGTAGTTTGTCAGGATAATACAATGTTCCAGCATTTATGGGCCCTTACATTTTTTGGATTTTGCAACTTAAAGTAAAAAAGGCTGTTGTATCAGGCAGTACATGCTCAGGGTAAAATAATTTTCTAGCATTTATAGTTGAAGCTATAGTGATAGTTCCCTCCAACATTACGAGTTCTGGAATTATGAAGAAGGCAATTAAACGTGGTGCACAAAAAAGGTGTAAGAAGAAGGTTGAGGAATTGCAAGAAGGAGCCCCTCAAGCTTTCCCTTGAAAAGAGAACAATATCCAGGGTCTGTGAAGCTGGGGAGACATGGAGCAATTCACTCCCCTGTCTTCCTTCCTGATATAGAGTCATTTTTTTTAAAATATTGTTGAGACTCCTCAAAAAGAAAATGGATCTAAAAAGTTTGAAATGCGCACTTTAAAGTTTAATGCCCCAAACATCTGATCCAACAGATCCATCGTCAACTTATAAAAATATGTCGTATAGTTGGTAAGTAGTTAGTGCATGGGTAAGAATGCATATGAGAATGCATTGTCCTTTGTTTTTATTATTGGTACATGTAACCCTCAGGCCTCAACAGGCTTGCATATTTTTTAAAATTTAGCGTTAATATATGTTTTCCCATAGAATAATCCGTCATATACCAAAGCCAAAGTCTAATTTGGGCAAAATCTTTGTTAAAAATGATAAAATGTGCCATTAAAAACATGTTTTAAAACTTTTAAAAATTTGTTTAAAAGTACAGTCAGAATGCGTGAAATACCATTTCAGAGATCCAAATTTCAAAAAATTTTCAGGGGAGGATCCCCCAACCCCCTACATATGTGGACTCAGAACAAGTTGATTGGAGAAATTGGTCACTCTTTTACAACAATTTGCCCAGGCCCCTCTGACGCAGCCAGTCCACCCCTGGGGCCATTGGCTCTAGCCAGAGCCAGAATATCAATTCAGAGAAATGTGGAGAAATGCACGAGGATTTAAGTCAATCACCGTACTGCTTTACTTTGTTCTGACCAGATCCAATGGCTCCTTGATGTTGGACAAAACAACTGCAGGCTCTGGTACAAGTTTGTGTGATGGGGGACCACATGGGTCTGGGTACAAGAATGTAGCCCCCTCTGCAAGCAATCTCTTCTCACAAGTACTGTGGGGGCTGGGAAAGAATTGGGGGAGACAGATTTGCAGAGGAGGCTATGTTTTCTGGGAACAGCTTGAATTGGTTAACCCCTAGGCCCTAGATATCCAGAGCCCCCAATACCTGGGTGTGTACAGTACTTAGCTTATTCATGCATAAATTATCTTTGATGTGCCACGGTTAATAAAAAGGTTATTGATCTTGCATATTAAATTACCTACTATATCGCTTTAAAACTACGTCTAGAATACCATTTTTTTGTTAAATAACGACAAATATCATCTGTGTCATGAATAAACTAAGTCGCTTAGTGACCTTAACCTCGGTCACTACACTGGTTATTACCCTTGGGCCTGCAGCCCTCGGGGTTAATAACCAGTGTAGTGACCTTGGTTTCGGTCACTAACCTATACTTATTACATGAAACACATTGCAGATGGCCCAATATTTTCTGATATTACCTGGATGACAAGATGTAACCACCAAGATCTTGAGGACAGCAAGGCACAAAACATCTCTCAAGCCAGTGCACTAAAGCAGTCAGGGGAACATCATTTACTGATTTCAGTATTTTCAGACCCAGGGGCACTTTACCAGCTTGCCTTCCCAAGTGTACTTGAAAGCTCATTGTTTTCATGGGCAGTGGGGCATTAAATTTGTCATGTGATACATGTTAAGGGTGCTAAACATATCTCGGCCACTTGAGTGCACCATTACCCAACTCACCATGCCATGCCATGCAGCAATCCAGGTGGGTGCAGGTAATGTCTCAATCAATTCCAAGCATGCCCATCCCCCCTGGCCATTTGATGGGCATTTGATGATTCACCTGTTCCCAGGGTTGGGCATTTGTCTCTGCAGGTCATCCCTGGGGTGGGGAATTAGTTGAAGTGCCTAAATATATAGTATATACTTGCCTGTTATTTTCTTGAAAAGTAGAAAACGCTTGGAATTGATTGAGAAAGACTGCTTGCCGATTTGTTAAAGTGTGTGTGTTTCTACATGTGAAGAGAGATTAATATAAAATCGAGTTTATATAAAGTCCAGACTGCTAAGTTTGAAAATTGCATACAGAAGAAATTTCCAGAGCCAAAAAATGTGCACATACTGGGAAAAATTGCACATGCCCCTAGCGGTCACGTGAACATTTATCATCTTGTTTCAGGGGAGAATTTACGATTAGCTGTATGTTAAATGGTTAAAGTCAGATCGCACTTTGCCCTTTGTTTGTTTTGTTCTGTTCTTGTTCAACAAAATATGTGCATTGTGCAACACTAGTTGGTCATGCGCGCACATAACTTGGTTTTTGAACTGAATTTGCGCATATCGTTGGACGATCAAAATGCGCGCATGATCTCAAAAAGTGCGCCCAGAAGATCTTCCGGGCGCACAGCAAACTTAATAGCAGTCTGGACTCTGGAAGTGAAGTGTTACTGATGTACATGTGCATGCATGTGGTAGTGGTACATGAAGTAGGAAGGAATGTGTTTTTCAAAATCAAACTCACCAACCTAATAATAAACCATCCATGTCAAAAATTACATGTGTGCAAGAAGCCTTTCCCTTGTCCACCATCTTGCGCGATCTTGGATGCTATTCTTCTTTTACCCCCGTGGTTTACCAGTACGACACTGGCACGCAGGGGGGTAGTCACACTCTGCCACCACAACCATAGCACCATTCGCGGGCGCAAGATCCATAAAAGCAACATGGCGGACACATTACAAAAATCTCTTATTTTATGGAGAAATCTTGGTAAAATTTACTACAAAGATGGATTAACCATCATGAGAAAACTTACGAGGGAGCATCTGGCATCCTTACAAGACCAAAATCGAGCGGCTGTTCAAAACACGTTGCTGCTTTGTGAACATTTTCCAGTTTATACGACAGGTGTTCGAGACAAGAACGTGAAAGATATTGAATATTTGGAACGTTTAGGAGCTGAATTCCAATTTACTGACCGCGGAGGCTTGATAACGTTTCATGGACCAGGTCAGTTAATGTGTTATCCCATACTGAACTTAACGCAGTTTAAAAAGAGCATTGGTTGGTACAACCGACAACTTGAAGAAGTAGGCATTTTGACATGCAAGAAATTTGGTGTTATTGCAAAGAGGATATCTAATCCTGGTGTATGGGTGGACGATAGCAAAATTGCTGCAATAGGTATGTATGGCACATGCGAAACATGCTGATAATTTATAGTGCCATGGTGGTGAGGGGTCCGCCATGGCAGAAATCTTGTACGCTCACCTCAGAAATCACAAGAAATCAAGTCCGAAATCAGGAAATCAACATCAGAAATCAGGAAATCACTAAGAAATCACACGCACTTTGAAATCAGAAATCAACTTAAATCTCTGAGAGACTGGAAACGAGTTTGCGATAATCTTCGTTCTCGAGCTCCAGATCATACGTTTTGTCCTCTGCATGTTCCCTTGCACTGCTTTTTGTTAGCTCAAAACAGTCAAAAGATACAATTAATGTTGTTTCATCGTAATTCTGCTAGAAAATGTAAGCCCAGCAATGCATAATATAACAAGATTGGTAGAGATAATGTTATGTATATACTGACAAGTCGAGTGACAAGTGCAGGTATTGAATATCTGGGCGAAGTTCAGGTATTTCGTTATTAACATTCTTACATGGCTTAACACTGCTTAACACTAAATGAACATCCTTTCATTCGCCGTCGCAAATTTTGTGATTTCGAATATATTTTTAATTTTTTCCTTGTGAATTTCCTGATAAATGGGAAAACGATTCATTAGCTAATCAAATGATGAAAGTATCCTGTTTTATGAAATATCAATAGAAACTTTACCCCAAATTCAAAATTTAAGGGCTATAAATTAAAAAGAGTCTGGTATCAGCAATTTACAGTACATCACAGATGCTGGTGTACAAGTGGTATTAAATGCCAAACCCAAGAGAGCTGTTCAATTTATTGTTACTGTAGGTTGCCTGATTCATACTGGTGAGGAAATGGTTTGTGCGATGGTTGTGATGAATGGTTTCACATTTCTTGTGCATGTATTGAATCTGTGTCTACAGAAACTTGGTTTTGCAGGAAATGCAAGTGATAAGCTTAACCCTTTATCGGGCAAGATGGCACAAGAATGCCATCATGTTAAAAACAATGTTTGAAAAGAAGCTTTTGTGACCCAATAGTCTCGAATCACATAAAACTACTATATATATATACTGTATAAATATCCCTTTGGCTTTTGTAATTACACATTTTATATAAGACTAATCATTACAGTTGAATGAAACAATATTATTTGGTCATCTGATACACCTTATTAATATATAGAACCAATCATGACTTGTCAGCTGAATTGCTCACTTGACACAGTAAAACATTTTATTATAAAACTAAAGGCAGTGTTTTATTAATGTTTCTGCAACTGACAAAATTGATAATCTCACATGATCCTGGACAACAGTCAAAATAAATTTCATATTTCTGCACATCCATGTATTTATATTCTTTATTATATAAAATAGAGTGTTTTATTGCTTTTTCCGCCACTGATAAATAATAAAAGTGATAATCTCACATGTGCAATTATTTATGATAATCACACATGTGACAATTATCGCTGAATCAGCATTATAGTTTAATGCAATTTTTGCAAGGCAATATGACAATTTTTTTATATTTCACTCGTGAGATATCCTGGTCAACACTCTAAATAAATTTCATATTTCCACACATCCATGTATTATTCTCTATATATTCAATAAGGTTCTAAATCATAATGCAATCGAGTCCGAACCGAGGTCTGAATCAATACTCCGTCATGTTGTTCTACTGAGAACATACACATATAAACAAACATCAAGCTCGACCTCAAGGAATAAATATATAAATGCCATAATAGTTCTTTCTCGGTTCTTTGCAAGGTTCTTTCACAGTGAAGTTTATTTCGATGGTCGTTAAACTCATTATTTAATCTAAATCTACTTTTAAATACAAACTCACATACCTTGTGGCTTGTAATTTCTTGATATAAATAGTGAATTAAACGAGAACCAAAGCAAATCGATCATCAAATCCGTGTAGAAATCTGAAAATCACCATGGAAATCTTGAAATCGCCAAAGAAATCTTGAAATCACCATAGAAATCACCATAGAAATCATGAAATCCATATCGGAATCTGAAATCAACTTGAAATCTTGAAATCAGTAATGAAATCAGCGGAAATCAGTTCAGAAATCACGTGATTTCAAAATCTCGTACCCTTTCGATGGCCGTGGTGGACCCCACGCATGGTGGTAATTTTATTAAAGATCATTAATATGGTACTGTAGTACACTGTATAGTGCATTTAAGGTAGTACTGGAGTCTCATTTTTTAAAAATTCTGAAAACTGGTATTTAGAAAGGTCTATGGTTGTCTAAGTTGTTGGTGCCACTAAAAAAGCGTTTTGAGTCCAGGGGGGTGTGGGAACTCAAAATGAATTCCCCAAATGGCCATCTTTGATTATTGATTGTAGTTTTCGCTTTGAACTTGTTGAGCTGAAACAAAGAGGATTTACTTTATGTATCAATAGGAAGATTTAAGCTGGAGTACGCAATCGCTCGAGTATTTGTCTCTGATTTATAAGCATTACCTCATTTTGAACGATGACAGATTTACAAAAAATTCTCAACCAAAAGTTTTTAGGCGGATGATTGCGTACTCCGTACAATTTGTTTGTTACAGTCTTGTGTGCAATCAGGCCAAATTTTGTTGAAATAGATTGAATAGAGACAAAGATATGGAACTTTTAGACGTTACTCTGATGAAAATATCAAATTTTGGTAATATTACCTCAAATTACAGCTGTTTTTACCAAACAATTCGTCTATTTCGAGTTGTCACTTGTCACACGATTCGTCTATGTTCTTGTGAGCCAACAGTGAATGGCCAGTGGCTAATACTTAGAATTTACCCCCATAAAAGGACGAATAAGTAATGTAACCCCTATTTTTGGCGTGGAAAAATTCTGCGCGAAAACGAATTAACCAACTAGAAGTTACTATCGCAAGGTACCAATCAGATTACGCAAAAGCTCATATCCGATAGCATAAATTGTATTATTATATAGCATGCTATCGGATATGAGCTTTTGCGTAATCTGATTGGTTCCCTACTACCAGGCTATCAGCTCATATCCTGCTAGTAGAGGAAAAACAAGATGGCGGCATGTTTTTTTAAACTGCCGAAAAGAGTTGAAATTGACGGATTTTTATACAGAAAAACATCAACACCCTCAAACCAATGTATAAAAAAACAACATTGTGTAAAAATACATTAACAAATACACAATTTAGCATGTTAAATGGTAAAATTCACCTAAAAATTACGTATTTTTTCTTCAAAAACCCGACTAAATTAACGGGTTGATATTAATGTGTTGCCAAACAAAGAAACTCACGGTTAAAATCAAGCTTACAACACACATTTCGCAGGAGATCACCAGTAAAGAGACTTTTTTATTTAGATAAGCATTTAGAGTAGTAAAAAGCATGTTCTTTTTCAAAAACAACCAACTAAGTAATTTAGTTTCACTGCCGAAGGTGTTTCAGTTTCATTTTTGCATGAAATCAAAACTTTTTTCACGACATATAAACAACTGACCCACCTTTTGATTTCATAAAGGTACCTTTTAAACTTTTTTGTTGATCTGCTTAACACATTTTTTGCCTCTCAAGCAACATTTATACAATATTTCGAAGCTGTTTACCGAACAGCTCAGCGAGAAACTCTATCTGCATGCATCATTACGCATGGCGGAAGTATTAGTTGCATATACCGGACGTTTTGGACATTTCGCTGTAATTTTGTCTCTTGTACAGTGCTTGGCTATATAATAAAACAGTTATACCATTCGCTCTCGTCGTATACAAACTAATAGCCAACTCGGCGAAGCGCCTCGTTGGCTATGAGCTCATATACGACTCGAGCTCATGGTATAACTGTTAAATATACAGAACTCTCGATCAAGCTCTCGGCAACGCCCTCCGTGGCTCAGTGGTCAGAGCATTGCACTAGAATCGCAAGGTCGTGGGTTCAATTCCTGCCGGAAGGCCTGTGTAGTTGCATTTTTCGCAACTGGTCCCGGTTTGGTCTTAAAATGTATATATTCTACACGCGAATTTTCCCTCGCCCAAAATCCTTAGAACATGCTATGTAATCGAGTGAAATGCCCAATATTACTTATAAATTAATTTAGTTGTCCACTCTGAGATGTCATCTGTTTCTTGGCATTCTTGTCACGACTTTTGTGGGCCAACTCCTCGTGGTTTCTGTCGTCAATTATCAAATCGTTTTGTTTGTGAATAACATTCACCTTCAATTTTTAGGTGTATATTGGTGTAAGTTCATTGATTCTCACAGGAGCCTTTGTGTTCACGCTGATCAACATTCTGATCAGACACTAAATGCAAAGTTTAGACAAAATGCTTGTAAACAATGTGTAGCTATGTATTTGACTGCAATAATACACAATAATATTACAAATATTATTACCTGCATGAGATTCATCATTTTTGAATGTTATATTGTGTGTTGGAAGTAGCCTTTATACTTGTATAAGCAATTCAATTAATAAAATTTTCTTGCTTTTAACTGATGGTCCAGAAATGGTTGCAGTTTCTGATAAAATGTATTATTTGCAATACAGTGATTCATTTCCTGGTGATTTGTTTATGGCGACTAACAACCTACCTTATTATTCTTTGGAAAATGCTGTCAGTAATCTGTTTTTAGATTCTCAGTTAAATTATCAGCATTGCCTGTTCACTATTGATTGTAACACAGTTGTAATTTTAAAGACTTCTGAAGGGAACTTCAAAATTTTAGACTCATTCAAGAGATTCATGCTAATTTCTGTTGAAGGTATAAACCTGGTAATTTATTTCCAAAATACTGTACCTCGAGGCAATGTAACACCCTTTGAAATCAAAGGGGTAGCTGTTCAGTTAATATAATTAAAAAATAAATGTATAAATACTCTTTGTCTATTGTAATTAATATTAAATTTTTGGATTTTCCAGTCAGTTCACAGACAATTCTGTGGGCTCTTATTGGGGAAAGGTGGGTGGAGTGGGCAAATTTGGATGGAGTGGGTGAACTCGGGTGGAGTAGGAAAACTTAGGTAGAGCAGTGGCGGATCCAGGGGGGGTTGTATTCTTTGAACGGTATATTATATAATTGTGTTTAGTGTATAATATAGCGTATAAAAATCACTATTTCTGATCCTAATATTGTCCCCAAAATGCAGGAAATAGCATTTCAGGGTATAAGAAATCAAAAAATTTCTGGGGGGGGGCACCGTTGTAGACTGGGCAAACTTGGGTGGAGTTGGCAAACTCAGGTAAGTGGGCAAACTCGGGTGGAGTGGGCAAACTTAGGTAGAGTGGGCAAACTGTGGAGGAGTGGGCAAACTTAGGTAGAGTGGGCAAACTGTGGAGGAGTGGGCAAACTCCGGTGGATACTCCACCCATGTATGTCCACTCCACCCAAGTTTGCCCAATCCACCGGAGTTTGCCCACTCTGTCACAGTTTGCCCACTCCACCGGAGTTTTCCCACTGCACCCGAGTTTGCCCTGGAGGGGACATGTTACGTTGGAGAGATGTTACGTTGGCAACAGACTGCAAAGTTGCCTGTGAAGTAGGCTAAAGGTTTTCATCCCATTCGAGGCAGCACTTCACTTGCGATAGTAACTTCTAGTTATTAATTAAATTATTATTGAGGTTGATTAGTGATTAAATGTACCCGAGTACGAGATTGGACACAAATTATCATATTGCCGACACTTTACACGAGCCCGGGTCAAGTCAACCCAGGCTCGTGTAAAGCCCTAATCAAACGAGAACGCAAGTCATCGCAAGTTGGCAGTCAGAATTTCTGTGGCGGTCGTTTGAACACCCAAATTAACAAAATAAAGGTTTCATGAGTGTTCTAAACAAGTTTTAACTTTGTCACGGTACATGATATTTTCGGGAAACTATTCAGAGCGGCTGGCTGAGATAGCGTGACTGTCAACTTGCGATCTCGTTTGATTAGGGCTTAAAGGCCCCCTGGCCTTAGTGACGACCTTGTATTGTATTTATGTTTAGGATTCCATGTTAGCCGTTGGATCACATCCCATGGCTTAGCTTTGAACTGTAATGTTGACCTCGGTTGGTTTGATCATATTGTTCCATGTGGCTTAGAAGGCAAAAGTGTCACATCGCTTTCTGTTGAAACGTGGAAAAACGTCAAGGTGAACAGTGTCATTCAGCCATTCCTGGAGTCTTTTCAACAAGTATTTAATTGTGAACTTAGACAAGATGACAGTGAATATGCAAATGAAGTGGAGAACAACATCAAGCTTGGATTCTAGCACATGTCATGCACCATTATTAAAAGCAAGGCCAAAAAATATTTTGGGTCAACGGAACCATATTTTTGGTAAACGTCTTTAACAAGCACTTGTCTATATTATTTAAATAAGAAATACATGCACTTTTTATGAACATTCAAAAATTATGCTTAACTTGTAACCAAGTAGATATGCAATACTTTTCAACAAAACATTCTATCGCTGGAGAAATGTCGAGAAAGCTAGCCTAGCGCTGTTACCCCCTGTTCACACTAGGTGCCCAGGCACTAATGTGAACACGACTTTTTCGCGGTGCCCAACTCAAATTAATCAAAACTGGGCACTGTGTGTTGAGGTAGTACCCGGGCACTAATGTGAACACGTTTTCAGTGCCCACGCACCACGCTATTTACTCAATATTCCTTGGAATTCGAAGGCTTAAAATAGCTACAAAAGCCATGAAAAGCTTTCTGTGTGAACGCTTATCAGATCCAGGGCACCGTGAATGTGAACAAGAGTTAGTCTGAACAGAGGGTTAAACCTGTTTTCCGCTTCGACCCGTTTGGTGGTTGTGTTCAAAGTTTATATCACATGGCCGTACAAGCCCTATCTTGATTACACAAACGGTATAGGTTTGAATGTGATTAATATTCCCAGATCTTCTCTAGTTTTGCGACGAGACCGCGACCCGCACAAAACGTTTTTTATGTTTTTTATTACTCTCCGTACAGTATTTAGTTATGTACATAAAACAAACTGGTGTAAGATGCTCTACATCAAGGACGTACACGAAGGCAAGTCCAAAACTTTCACCCAAAACAAACTGATGTACAATTTTTGTTGAATGGGTAACTTTAAAGGACGCATAGGACCAGTATTGACTATAGGATTCTCCTCCCATGCGCGTCCCATGAAAAGCGAATCCTAATTTCAGTCATTTCACAGGAGAAGTGTTCCAGATCTTTAGAACAGGCTGCTGCGACTATGTCATAAGAAACGTTTTCAAGCTGTTATCAAGATTTCTATATACTAGCAACTGTCCAAAACGTTCTCAGCAGCGCTGCGCATCATCTGTAATCAGTACTGACTCTGCTAAGCAGTCCATTTCAGGCATCTAGTATAGAGAAAACAAATATTAATAATATAACAAAATCTGACTGCCCCAACCCAGAATCGAACCCAAGGTCTCCGAATCAACGCATCAGCGCTCTGACCACTGAGCTATTGAGACACGATCAGGACAGAGAGTTTCATATTTAAGCATCGCCGTTCTTTTCAAATCTCTATAGGAAGACATCTCATCTTCACAAGGTTAAGCGGAGCCCCTCGAAAGACTTGCCGATGCGTTGGTTCGAAGACCTTGGGTTCAATTCCCGCTTGGATCGAACAGTTAGATTTTTCAATCATATTATTACTCGGGCTACCTGTGGTGGCCGAGTCTACACAAAATTGCAAAATTGCGCAATACCTCCCATATATGGAGCCTACACTTCGAGTGTTCGATCACTTCGAATTAATCGACAGTCATGTTCCTGCGTTCCTATTCTGTGGTTGTATCAAGCACATCACTGATCAACCATATAAGCAACATACTTACCAACAATTTCGTCGAAGGCAAGGCTAGCCGGAGCTGTTGCATCCAAGTGGCAACCGAACAACCGACAACGATATGTACAGTATATTTTTCTCATGGCTAAACAGGTCTCCACATTCTATAAATATTTAATACCGCCGGTACAGAGATGAGGATCAAAACGCTAACATTCTGGATCTTTATATTGGCACTGTATACACTTTCTCATGCTTTTGGTCGAGCAATTGCGATGTTCATAGGTTTTCTACATGGTTCAGCAATACTAACAGTTGTTCAATGATCTGGCTCACGACTGTCTGTGAATTGGTCTGAACTCAGGACCTGGCATGCCAAGGTTCAGCAGGTTGCCGCAATCATCAGTAGCCCGAGTGTACGCCTAAGCAGGCGTCTTGTTATTGTATTAAATCCTCTCTTAACCCTTTATAATAAACGATTTTATTCAGCATATGGGAAGGTCTTGGGCTATAAAGGGTTAAAGCTGCGAGCAACTCCGCTACCTGAAAACTACTACAACCGGATTGTATTTTGAAAAAACCTTTTTGGTTTGGCTGAAGGTAAAAATTCACATTCTGCAAAAAGCTGTTGTCTGATCATGCAATGCAGTGGGCTAACAGGGGGATGATATACCAAGTTGTAAAATTACCTGTGTAATATATGCATTGTTGATTATCTTTAAGGCCCTGTTACACGCTGCAACTTTTCATCCAACTTGTCTTGCAACGCCAACGGCGTTGACGTAATTGTTACAAGACAAGCTGCACTGCCTCAAACCATTGCAGCGTGTGAAATGTTGTGTAATGACTAATGGTCAAGATTGTTGACCAACAAGTTACTGCAATCGTTGCAGAGTATAGAAAACGGAAAAAACATGCACGGAAACTGGAAGCCTCAGCCACTTCAAAACAGACAATAAATATATTCAATGTTTTTAATGAGGTTATATTTTGAGTATTAAACATGGCGTTTTCTTTAGCTCAGGATTCTGTAAAACCTTCCTCCAAAATGCAGGAAATGGCATTTTAGAGAATATAGTTTTCAACTTTTCATGGAGAATGCCCCCTCCCCTCCCCCCAAGGAATGACCCCCTCCTTGGTGTAATCCTGGCTACGCCACGGACAATAACGCGAACAGTCTACATAATACGAGGGGTGAGAAAATAGGACCAGAACCAGGTAAATATAGGAATAAAAAGAAAGTGAAATAATACAAATTATATTGACAGAAAGTACCTTGTGTCTTGATGAGTTCCTAAACACTTCACACTGCAGTAGCGAGTGCCACATTGAACGCACTTGTAGTTTGAGGGAAATTTAATAATTATTAAAGAAGTTGCACTTGCATATATTTCAAACTCATCTACTGCATGTATTAAAGTCCCACTGCAACAAAAAGACCTATCCAATATTGATCTTATTAAAACATAATTCCAAGACCATTGACGACCTGAATACTTCCGCGGCTTTCCACAATGACGTCACCAAATGTGTTTTTCCAAAAAGCTAGGCGGTGATTTCAGAATAGGGTTAGTACTTTTGTTAGGGCTAGGTGACCCAGAAAATCTCGACAATAATAAGACTCACTGGAGTTTGACGACATATTTGGGAAAAGCCGCGGTAGGACAAGGAGGGGCTTTGAGTTAGTGACGACCGTTTCAGAGATGATTCGGGTTTCATAAACATGCAATGACATCACTTATTACTCATCCTGATTCGAATGAATTCACAAAATAAGTAGTATCACGGCAAACAACAGGTAAAAATTATTGAAACTTTGCATATTTATTAGAAAAACACATTCACTGTGCTTATTACGTTGTTGCCATGGAGACCGCTCCGTCTTGGTATATATTTTTTTAAACTTAGATTTGAAATGTGCCTAAAGTTAACCCCGATACCCTTTCTACACATGCAGTGTGAGTGAAGAATGAACGCCCACAGTGTTTCTATAACCTAGTTGACCTATTTGGCTCTAGAGTTTACATATAAACTGCCGAATACTTTCAAAATTATAATCGTGTTTGTATTGCATGCATGATGGGCCATATAACCACAAGACACCGTATAAAACAATGTAACATAATATTTCATCTATTATAAGAAAAGGATATCCACACACTGAGCAGAAATGTCTCTCCGGAAATTTTGATGGTGGTACACAAGCTGTAACATAATTCGGTTCACCCTCAACGAACTCTTGTTTCTAAGCAAAATTTAAAGTTAGAAAATAATTAACACTTAGATAACAAGCCCGAGTTGTCTATTAGATGTTAGTATAAATTTACAAGTTTCTATCACAAATCCTGTTTTGGTTTGGATTTCCTGATTGGCTATTTGGAAATCCGGATTGGCTATCGCAGGAGTTACAATCCGCTATTAGTATAAATACACAGGTGATCGTGAATATCGAAATAGGGAAAATCGTGAATATCGGTGAATAATAACCTCGACTTCGTCTCGGTTATTATTCACCAATATTCACCTCGCCTTCGGCGAATAATTGTTAATTAGTAAAATTTCAGAAGTAACTATTAAATTTCTCGTCCTCTGATTGGTCGAGCTGAACCCCCTATTTCGCGATAGTTACCTCGCGGGAGGAACTATACGTAACTCGCGGGAGGTAACTATACTAGAAATTACTGTCGGAAATTGTCGGAATCATCATTTTGACGGATGTCTAATCAATTAATGGTGTAATTATTTTTCAAAATGGCGACTGCAGCGACTATTCTTTTAAACCTAACAAATCGTCACAAAATTCAACAGATAGAGACTGTATAGTGTATACACAGAAAAGCTCAAGTTGGAACTATTTGAAAGTGAGAAAGTGTTTAGTCATAAAATTATTTGAATTTTGGGCCAGTTTTAATCGTACGTGGAATTATAGAGAGCTGTCAAAGCGTGAAGAAAACTTCGCAGGGTTGAACAATGAGCATTATTTAAATTTACATTAGTTAAAGACGTCTGTTTTAAATTGTCATTCGTTATTCTTCTCAGGCCTGAAATTTTACTAAAACAATAGACAATTCCCATTATAGCAAAGCATCATGGGAAATGTGGTAGGCTTCACTTGCAGGCGAAATGGCCGCCGCGAAGCGAGCATTTTGCTTGTGAGAAGAATGGATTCTTTTAAGCACATTTTTTGTAGCGCAGGAGAATTTCGAAAAGGGCAATGTATTTGTGGGACTATAAAGAACGTTGTATGCCAAAGACAGCGAAATCAGAGTAGAAATGGACGAGAAAATTGCTATAGAGCTATTGAAGGAGTGAAGAATATGCGAGTAAATACGTTCCAGAAGGGAGGTTTCTCTCGACGTTTTCAGGTGAGTAAGTTTAGTGAACATAGGACAGCTCATCATTTTGCCTCACAGACATGTGTGTGTTGTTGTTCTATCGCGATCTCGTGTTTTCTGAATTACCAAGTGTTCTGTAATGATTTTTTCGTTTGTTGAAATTGACAACTTTTGGCGACGATGTCTGTCGTTTGTTCGATTAAGCATGTCCCCTCTGAAGACAATGTTTTTAAAGAGTCTTTACATTTTTTGGCGCGGAAACAACCCGGTTTTAACGGCAACGGCACTGGCACTTTGTAAAAACACCAAGAAGAAAGCGAAGAAAGCACTTTTGCCTGGGTTTCTACTGTTGTTTTTGATTTCTATTCTGTTTCCTTTGTTTTGGTCGGTTCATATCCTGTCAAATAAACCAGTAGGTTCTAGAACTATTATAGGCTGTAAATATATATTCATAACTATAAATTCGTTTAAAACGTTGAAAATTTACCGAGTTTTGTTGCTGTGTTGTAGGCAACAAGCTTTGTAAAACACAAGGGGTGGTGCCAGGGGGGCAGGGGTGCTACACCCCCTATTGGGGAACCATAGCCCCCCCCCCCCCAGGGGAAAACTTACCAAGTTGTCAGGGAATCTGAAAGGAAAATTGTATTTTTGTCAATGGGCAAAGAACTTTTTAACTGATTAAGCCAGACAAGTAATTAATGCTTTTGTGAAATAAAACTCCAAATCCCCTTACTAGCCCCCCTGTTAGGGACCTTAGCCCCTGTGTCGGGGAATTCTTGGCACCACCCCTGGTAAAACAGTGACTTGGAAATTATAATTTAAGGCTATAGATAGTCTATAAACTCTGTACAACATTCTTTAATCAGATTTTTCTCAGTGTTCTCTCCATAGATAATATAGACTGTAGACAAATTTTAGTAGTAGTTTTATAAATCTTGATAATTAATATTAACATTTTTAGGTAGGTACTGTATATAAATCTGTAAATAGTGAATTGTAAAATATATAATTATATAACTCATATATAACTGTAAATAGGAAATAGGTTTTAGTATTAATTTATAAAATGGATAATGAACCATGTACTTCAATGGAATCAGACAAAGAATTGACAACTTTAGGAGCCAAAGGAACTACATCTTCAGAAAGGAAGAGAAAAGGAGGTGGAATATCTTACTGTATTCCTACATGTACATGATAGCAACACAAAACGAAATCCAGAACTTTCATTTTACCAATTTCCAACTGACAGAAAAAATTTCCAACTGAGAAAGATCATTGTGGTTGCTCCATTGAAGTACCATTTCATTATCCATTTTATAATAATACTAAAACCTATTTCCTATTTACAGATATGATATTAGTTATTGATAGCTTTTTATGTAATTATATATTTATAATTTACTATTTACAGATTTACACTGTATGTACAGTATCTACTTATATTATCTACGGAGAGAACAATGAGTAAAATTTGATTAAAGGATGTTGTACAGAGTTTATAGACTATCTATAGCCTTAAATTATAATTTCCAAGTCACTGTTTTACCAGGGGTGGTGCCAAGAATTCCCCGACACAGTGGCTAGTAGGGTAGTAATGTCTAGAATAGCTTCTCAGGGTGAAATTATCTGTGTTTCTACACAAGTTTTATTTCAATTCACTATTAAAGTATTACCATAGCTGACCGGGTAAGCACCCTCCCCAGTACACTGGGAAACTGATTTCCCAGTGTACCAAGGAGGCACTGGGAACGAGGATGGCACCCTCCCCCACAATGTTTTAATTTTTGTTAAAGGTAGGCACTTACATCTTACATGAGCAGTGGGTGCTTACATGACCAAAATGTGCCTTATATGAAAAACCAATTTTACATGTTTTAAGTCAACACAACACTCTGAAATAACAAAACCATTTTAATACTCTTAATTATTAATATATTGAAACAAACAAAACTATATTACAAAATATGAATTTAAAAATATGTGTTTATATGGTATAAAAGTCTATAATAGATCATGTTCGTTCGTCAACCATCAAGCCCCTGAGTCCAAGTCACAATATGTTCTCCAGGTAGGTCGCCTTTGTCTAATGCAGGAAAGTTGTCTGAAACAAGATCATCTTCAGTCCCTTTGTGAAGATGTGGTCAGTTGTACTGAGAGAATGTTTAAAAATAGCCTGAAAAATTACTTTTTCCTTAAACAGGGGGGTGGGTGCTTGCTTCAAATGGGCACTTACTTGGTCAACTATGGTAATTATTTGTCTGGCTTAATCAGTTAAAAAGTTCTTTGCCAATTGACAAAAATACAATTTTCCTTTCAGATTCCCTGACAACTTGGTAAGTTTCCCCCGATGGGGCCTGGGGGGGGCTATGGTTCCCCAACAGGGGGTGTAGCACCCCTGCCCCCCTGGCACCACCCCTTGTGTTTTACAAAGCTTGTTGCCTACAACACAGCAACAAAACTCGGTAAATTTTCAACGTTTTAAACGAATTTATAGTTATGAATATATATTTACAGCCTATAATAGTTCTAGAACCTACTGGTTTATTTGACAGGATATGAACCGACCAAAACAAAGGAAACAGAATAGAAATCAAAAACAACAGTAGAAACCCAGGCAAAAGTGCTTTCTTCGCTTTCTTCTTGGTGTTTTTACAAAGTGCCAGTGCCGTTGCCGATAAAACCGGGTTGTTTCCGCGCCAAAAAATGTAAAGACTCTTTAAAAACATTGTCTTCAGAGGGGACATGCTTAATCGAACGAATGACAGACATCGTCGCCAAAAGTTGTCAATTTCAACAAACGAAAAAATCATTACAGAACACTTGGTAATTCAGAAAACACGAGATCGCATATTCTTCACTCCTTCAATAGCTCTTAGCAATTTTCTCGTCCATTTCTGCTCTGATTTCGCTGTCTTTGGCACACAACGTTCTTTATAGTCCCACAAATACATTGCCCTTTTCAAAATTCTCCTGCGCTACAAAAAATGTGCTTAAAAGAATTCATTCTTCTCACAAGCAAAATGCTCGCTTCGCGGCGGCCATTTCGCCTGCAAGTGAAGCCTACCACATTTCCCATGATGCTTTGCTATAATGGGAATTGTCTATTAGTCACCTTAGTCTTCGCGGCTCGGTAAATATTCAACGATAATCACCTCGACTTCGGTGACTTATAATTGTTAAATAGAAACCTTTGGCGATAAGCCAATGAAAAGCCTTCTTTTAACGAAATTGACCAATAACAAAATGCGTAGTATGTCACGAGCAATGATCATTAGAGCCAGCGGTTGTTCTGTTAAGCAACAATGGCACCGAAATTATGAGTGCATGAGCAAATGACAGAAGAAATTGAACATGTACGCAAAGTAATAAGTTCTACAGAAAACAAAAACGGCTACAAAATAGTTAGAATGGAAATTTTATTAATACAGTCGAACCCGCATATAACGGCCACCCTCGGGACTTTAAAAACTGGCCGCTTAATACAGGATCACTAAAAATACTTCATGGGCGTGGTCAAATGTCATTTTTAATAGCGTATCATACAACAATACTTCATTCAAGCAAACAAAAAGACAATCAATGCTCTTTCAGGCGATCAAAACTTTGAACAAAGTTGCTAACTTGTAACTGTAACGGTGCAAGGTCATTAAATTGTTTTTTCTCAGTTCGTTTAAAACGAAGTAACTGCAAACAGAACACATTTCAAAATTACGCTTGCTATATTGACAAGATTTCGTGATGTAAACCTACAAGCTAAAAATTGTAAAATGAATGTTTCTTTCAACTTTTTGTCACTTTTACATATCAAATGAATGGCAATATATTGTTTCAATATTGTATATGAAAACCCACGCTAAATTATGCAAGAAAACTTTACTTTTCCATCAGTTACCAAAGAAATGTCCGAAATGACTGTTGATCGTTTGTTGTTGTCAGTTAAAAAATGTTTAAACGAGCCTCAACGAACACGTTATGGTCGAGAATTTATTTAACTTTTGTTAGTTAGGGCGAGTTGTCTAATTGTTAAGGGTGTTCGGACGTATTTCGTTGCTAGGCAACCGGTTGCTAAGGACATTACATCCGGTCGGAGAAATCTTTTCACAAAAACATATTTTTGTACTTATACACTGCAAAAAGGTATAAAATGATAATAAAAAAACCGAAAAGAGCCGAGCAAGTTTGTGAGAAAAAGTACCAAAACAAAAGAAAACTATTCCTTTGCTGTAGAATGTCGCTGGCAAAAACACTTGAAGAGTTGAAGAACTTCGGTAAACAGACGTGATAGATGGCAAAATAAACGAAGGATGTCGTCACGTCGAGATATTTGGAAATTTAAAAATCAGCAGAGCCGATGAACCATAAATCAAACATTCCGAAGACAGTGGACATCAACTTTTAACTTTGTGGCTTGGAAGCTCAGGTCAGGCACGAGGCAGGAGGAGGGATCGCGCCTGATTCTTTCAGGCTACTGTAGGTTGAGTGGCATTGAGTCGCAAAAACATGAGCTCACAAGATTCCTATAATTTCCGCGAGTATTTACAGAATCGTTACTTTTCTTTCGTTTACACCTAGGGAAAACATGTCTCCCAAAAAGTACGCATGGATTTTATGAATAAACCAAAAACGACAAAGATATTCTATTTTTTGTTAAAAATATCCCTTAAAATTTCACTAAAACGGCCATAAAGTCATTAAGATTTGCTCAATTGAGAAACGCATGCGTACTTTTCTGCACATAACAATTCTGGTTCTAGTGAAACTTCTTTAGTTAGCAAAACTTTTAAGTTGGCGGAAATTATAGGTTTTCTCTTATCTCAATGACGTCACAATGACTGTCGTTCGTAGACAGCGAGGACGAGTTATCTAATCGTTTTAGTATAAAGCAACTAGTCGAACAAACTATTATTTTAAAGGTACAAACTGAAACCTCAACAAAATGCAAGTTTTCTGCCACGGTTGTGCATTTAAAACTTGACTCTTTCGCTACCAGTGGTTTATCATCAGTAGACAGGGAGTAACTCAGACAATCAGAATGCAGCATTTGTAATAGTCCACTAGTTGGTTTATACTAATAGCAATAGACAATACTCAATAGTCCTTATATGAGTTCAATGGTGTATAATGCTTACCTCTTCTTCTAACAACAACGCAAATGTTTTCTTAAACCTCTAAAGTTTGAATATAAAAAGAAATAATTACGATTGCACATGCAGCAGAACTTCAAGGTATTCTTTTAATGAGAATGAAAGTGTTTATTAAAAAACACTCTATCAACTGTGCTTTCCTTTAGGGTGAAGTAATACGAGCAACAAATTGCTGCAACATTGACGGTGCGTTGCAAGTTGAAGAAAAATGTTGCCCGTATTACCTCGCCTTTTGAAGCAAAAAATAAATTTTATCACGGTTTGGGGCCCGGTTCCCTCTCATATAGTTGTTATTAGTGTTGGTTGGGATTGGAAATTGAACAGGCAATTGCATTAGCTTTTTTTTATCTTCTTTTTTTAATCTTTTATCGTCAAACAAGAAAAATCTAAAAAAATTAAATCTGAAAAATATATCGTACAAGTAATTATTACTCTGCACGCATTTACTTTACTTTTTATACCTGTTTAAAATGCTCTCCAGTGCCTTTTTTCTTCTTTTTCTTTTTCTCTGTACATGTTCGAGATTAAAGCAAAATATTTGAACCTTATATAAATTTCTAATTAGTTCCAGTCTAGTATAAGACAAAAGGGCGCGGGCCGCTTATTAAGAACCGCTGCATTAAACAAAGCTAATGTAAATAGCACTGCCTCCAACGCAGGCTCTTCTTTGCGCTCCCTTCTCATGATCTGGCTTCTCAGATCGCGCGGACCAACACAGAGCGCTGGAACTAGCGCAGAACAACTCAGCAATGCGCCTTCTTCTCCAGGGCGCTTATAAGCCAAGCTGCTAGTTTAATATCAACAACGATCACATATCAAAATTTTCGACTGGAATACGTTGGGAAAGATAGTATTAGACCGATATTTAAATCTGGAATGACCTTTTCTGAGAAAGAACTGCCAATCAAGTTTATCGAAAGAATTACACTTTATCATGTAGCTCATCATTCAGAAATATAAAAAAGCAATTGGGACGGGACGTTTGCCGGGACGGAACGTTTGCCGGGATCTCGCCATGCATGTATATCTCTCATATTTATCCCGTTCCATTTATATGGAAAGATATTTGCCAGGACGTTTTTCGTCCCGGCAAAGCGGGATCCCGGTTTTCTCAAAATTATTGAATCTAGGGTAGTGTACACTCTTTACATTTCTCTCTGATGAAGGGCCTTCGCTTGAAACGTTAGAATTAGAAACTACAGTACGTTCAATAATTTCAGCAGTACTCAAACCTTACTACATTTCCATGATATTGAAACTTTCGATAGTTAACTGAACTATTGCGATTGTTATCGAACTAACTTATAATTATATCAGTGACATTCAGTGTTATAATAGTATCAGAGTTGCAAAGCAAAAAAAAAAGTGTAGAAAATATTTTAAAACTCACCATCAGTATCAGTAAATGATGGCAGCTTCTTGGTTTTTGTAACAGAAAGATTGGCATGTGGATCATCACCAAAGTTATCCATCTCCAAAGCATCTAGCTGACGCTTTTGACGTCTTCTCCTTGCATAGTCATCCAAAACTCTTCTACCAGAGAGAGCCTTTTGTCGAGCTAAGAAGCAGGAAAGCAATATTACATTTACTATAATTATTAAACTTGTTATTAACTGAGAGTGCAGTCAATACAGGAAAATATCGGACTGAAGTCTTGACAGTATGGACTGAGCCCATCATACATTCTCTGCAGCCTAACTACAGCTACAGGTACAGTACATGTACACTCATTCCTGCCTAAGCCAGCAAAACATGGCTCTTTTATTGTTTTGCTCTCAGACTGTCTAATGTCAGAAAGGGAAAACCCTCAGACATCCTAGGCAGCAATAGCCATGCAATGGGTTAACAAGTGATTAACCCATTCCTGAGCCAGGCCAACCCTCAATGAAGGAAAAACCTTCAGTCTTCAGACATTAGCTCAGACTTGGAGTACTGTATCTAACTAAACATACAAGTTGATTTCACACTACAGTATACCAGTGTGGCTCTGAATTTTAGGTAGTACAGTACCTAATTAAATACAAAATGACAGTTCAACACTTTAGACAAAAAGTGTTTGGCTCTTTGCTGTATCAAACAGTAGAAGTGGTCACTTCCCTACCTTAATATTTCTAGGTTACAGTTCTTTATTGTATAATTTTTCATACATATGTACCGTATATGTTAAATATATACATATGTATGAAAAATTATGCAATAAAGAACTG
Source organism: Paragorgia papillata (assembly GCA_035771165.1). NCBI lineage: Eukaryota > Metazoa > Cnidaria > Anthozoa > Scleralcyonacea > Coralliidae > Paragorgia > Paragorgia papillata. The sequence goes on along the minus strand of JAWNZC010000350.1, from coordinate 524,104 downwards.
TAACATATATATAATATACAGTACTGTATATCATTCCATACTAGATAATTCATTTCACAGCTCAGTCTTCAAAGATTCATACTATACATGTAGGTAACTTCATTCTTACTGTATATAAAATTTATATTTATAATCAATTTCATTCCATTGATAAGAAGGGAGCCATACTGGAAAGTTTGTATGTTACGTGCGTGACAGAAGTGTACTTACCGTATTTTCTGGGCGATAACCCGCACGGCATATAACCCGCAGAGCAACAAAAATGTTACTTTTGGAAAAATAAATCAGCGTATTACCCGCACCATCGGATAACCCACAGCTGCTAATAATAGGTTTGGGCAAGGGAGCACGCCAGACTGACTTGTATTTCTTCTTTGTTCGGCGTTCCTTCATTTATATTCAGCCATTTTGAATAATGCGGTATATCATTATCGCAGGTGCGGGCTACGGGGCCGAAGGAAACCCAGTTTGGGACCACAAAATTATAAAAAAGTACAGCACCGGTAGTTGAAAGATGAAAGTAGAATCCTTGGCCGTCGTCTTAAGAATTCAACAGATTACCCGCTATATTTTTATATCTCATATCTGTTTTTATAAAATAGGTTGCATCTTACGCACGCTGTGATTGGTCAATTACCGTGTAATTACTGTGTATATATCACAACCATGTAAACATGGTTGTGATGTCACAGCACATTTTTTAGCCTTATTTCATAAAAGAAATAGAAAATGGATACCCTGTGTTTATATAACCTGATGCAAACACTCGAGTGAGTTGGGAGAATTCGAAAGTACTTATGTAAAACCTCGCCTACGGCTCGGGTTCACATAAACTTTCAAATTCTCCCAACTCACTCTCGTGTTTACATCAGGCTATATAAACATGGGCCATACTGGAAAGTTCGTACGTTACGCCGGATATATCCGGCGTAGAGTTTTGTGGATTACGCCAAATTTGGCATAAGAGTAATCTAATTTTCGGTATAAACTGTTGGCGTGGCATAAATGGCGTGAAGCGTATCAGTGTGGCGTACTTTCTGTCAGTTCGGTGTACTAAATCTGGCATGAAAACTTTGAAGTAAACAAAATGATACATTATTTGACAAAAACATAGGACATCGAGGATTATGCGGGACAATGAGGGACTAACGTTTGATCATAAATAAACCTAGCCTGGTACCCAGGTAACCACTAACTCATTCTCGCGTCATCAGGGCTAAATCCACTTATGACGATTGCAGTTTTACTCATAGCCAATAAAAACCCGCGTAAATTTCATCCAATAGGAAAGCAGAAGTTTTTAGTGGTTGCCTGGCCCATATTCTTTGATTGGGCCAGGGTACCAGGCTAAAATAAACCCTGATGACCTTAAACACGTCAGAACCTTTTTTGAGAAAGTCATTTTCTATTAGCAAAATGAAGCTTGTTTTTAGTAGTTTTTATTGCAGCATTTTACATTGAGGTCCACCCACAGAGGTATTAATAACACTGACACAGGCATAGTTTAACATACATCGCAAATACAACATTGAGATAGACAGAAAAATTGTTCAATCAGTCACTCTAGCGCACGCAGCGGTCTGTACTTGAACATTATATCAACAATACAAAGCAAGGGAGCATACCAGAAATGAGTACTGTTACTGTTGAGAATATGTTGTGTTTGGTGTTTGTTCTGGTTTGCTCTTATATATAAATCTTAATCTATTAATGGCAACAGACAAACAAAGTGTTGTCTTTTGAGAGTTTTCTGACCTTCAGAATTCTGTAAATTCTTCCCCCAAAATGCAGGAAATGGCATTTCCGAGACTCTAGTTTTCAAAAATTTCCAGGGGGGCATGCCCCCGGGCCCCCCAAGAAGAGTCCCTTTGTGAACAGACCCCCCAATACAAAAATCGTTCCGCGGTTTACTCATGTGAACACCGCGGTAAAAGAATCTCTCCACAGAAGTAAGAAGAGTTGTATTCAACTGCCAAAATAGAGGAAACGGATTGTTGATGTGAAATCAGATTAAAATGACATTACATTTGATATTACTTTTATTGCGCAGCATTTGCATTGCGTTATGTCGCACCACGTTGTAGGCATGAATTTCCATGGCGCACCGAAGGTGAACCCCCCCCCCTCCCCCGACTGGCGTACAAAAATTTGAGAAGAAATTACTGGCGTAAATATCCGGCGGACGAATAACGAACTTTCCAGTATGGAACATGGGTGGCCATTTTCTATTTCTTAAATATTGGCTGTATATCACTAGTGCTTATTTTAATCAGGGTGGGTGGGGGTGTTTCAAAAAAGCATTTAATAAAAGCGGGCGAGGGGTTGTTGCATTCATGTATTTCTAGTAGGTTTAATAATTTAGATTTTAGATTTTTGTGACGTCACAGTGAAATCCAATCGCAACTGTTTAGCGCGCTGCGGCGGCGCAGTATTTTGGACACGAAATTACTGGCGCAAAATCTATTGCGACTCTCCAGTATGGGAAGGGAGGGCAGATCATTTTAATAACTGAAAGGACTAGGCACAATTTATTAAAATAGTTTTACGATTCATATTTGTAGAAAGCCCGATAGAGAGTCATAGAAAGCCCAGGTTAGACTTTAGTCTCTACCAGCATATAATTTTTCAACAGCTTAGGTTTATAATCATTCAACATTACAAAACAACTTACCAGAACTCTTCTCGGGCATAATGTATCGGTATGTCTATAAACTGTATCTTTCCAATTAGCTATAAGGGAAACTATTCTAAATTTCTAAACCAAAATCGTATTCACCACTTTGACGCCATTCAATGCTGGATTGAGCCAACGGTGTTTTGCACAAGTGGATTTTATGATTTCCCCATGAAGTACTTCATCTTATACGCCAATATACGTTGGGGTTGACGTCACGGCGGCCCAGATTTATGATTTATAATTTATTCACAGGTGGCCCAAGCGTACCCTATATTCCTTTGTTAACTTTCGAAATCATTTTGATTTGTCAAAATGCTAAAATATTATAGTAAATGTTGAAATAAAGTTTACTTAACTCTCCTGCAAGGTGTTCTTGTCATTTCTGTATAGTACGGCGAGTTTCATGAAACTTGAGTTTTTGTACTAAGAAATACTAAGGGAGTACATCACAGGTTACTCCAATTACGATGTTCCCTAATTAAAATAGTATATAGATACACGTTGTAAAAGTTAAAATAAATAATATATAACTGTGTAAAAACAAAAAGAACAGCTGCGTAGGCAGTGCAGAAACAACAATCGAAATATAGTTAGTAATCTAACCACGTAACAGGGGGGGATGGGCCCCCCAATAATTTGCTCTGGCTCAACTGATGCTGGGTTCCAGTGTTCGTTTTCGCTGTTCGATTATTGTTGTTAAAAGTCTCTTAGCGATAAAGAACATAAAATCCCGTATAACCTTAACAATTAAAGATCAATTTTTTATCGGTTTAAACATGCTGGAAATTACTCTCAAAAGCCAGGAAATCCTATTTCAGAGACCCTATATTTCTAAAATTTCTGGGGGCATGCCTCCGAGTACGACCCCCACCCTAGTCAGTGAGGTCACAGTGGGCCCCCCCAAAATGGTTTCGTCTTGTTACGGCCCTGCTAATGTTTCGAGCGAAGGCCTTTCGTCACGTTTCTCTCTGACGAAGGGCTTTCGCTCGAAATGTTAGATTACTACGTTCTCTGTTTCCGGGCAGAATGGCTAACCTTACTATATTTCAACTAACAGCATGTTGGATGTAATGTGGCATGGTTCTTCCACATCATAACAATTGGCTCAACAGAGATTGCAGAGACCCAGGGGCGTAGGAAGCTTGATAAATTACTTAGGGGGCCGACTGCCACGAGGCGCCACCATTGTTGGCGCAGAGCGGGAAAATCGGAAATGGCATTTTCAGAGTCTTCTCTACCTCTTTCGTTAGGCCCTTTCATTAATTCTTTCATTATGATTTGTGAGTCTATGCTATCCATGAGTCAGGATGGATTATTATTATTAATATTGGCCGATCATTGAAATTAAACATCCGATGGACGAAAAATGTTGTTATTAAAATATCGATCACAGATATTTGATTAATATACATACGATTTCAAATACTTCTAGTTTCGAATTCAAATATTTTGCTGCAAATTTTTTTAAATTCAATTATTTTGGGGGGGGGCCAAAAGCTATTCCGCCCCCCCCCTCATAAAATATTGGGGGGGGGCCCCCCGGCTCCCCTGCTTCCTACGCCCCTGCAGAGACCCCTGGGGAACACCAGATGTAACAGGTAATTGCCTTGATCGACGTTGCACCATGTACTGTAACTTGCTGACGTCTGTTAGCCAGTTTCCAATCAGCGGGAATTGTTGAGATGCAAAGCGGAGACTTATTGAATAAGCGACACAAAGAAGGCGAAAGCTCCGGTGACGCGAACAGCTTGAGAATCAAACTCATGGTGTGAGCAGGTATGTATACAAGAATTTAAGTCAAAATGATAGAATATTTCCTCTTAATTGCTTTAAATTTTTGAAATATACTGAACTATACTGAAATATAGTGTACTTATCTCTAGTACAAAGTGTATTTGTCTTACTGACGTGGTTTCGGTGAGATATTATAAACAGTCTGGGACTGCACGCAGGCTACATAATTATAAACCCGACATAGGCATGTTTTATTATTGAAACGCGAACACTACCGTACGAATAATATATTCAACAAAATAAAAGTTTATGCACATTACTGTTTTACTAATTACATATTTATTACCCGATGTACGCTCCATCGGGTTTTCGAAACTCGAGGAATAATTGGTGGAATGATCCAAAATTTCACAAAGACAAACGTATTGACACAATAAACATGTAAGTAAAACAGTAATGTTCATAAATTTTTATTTTGTTAAATATATTATTCGTACGATTTCAATAATAAAACATGCCTATGTCGGGTTTATAATTATGTAGCCTGCGTGCAGTCCCAGACTGTTTATAAAATCTCACCGAAACCACGTCAGTAAGACAAATACACTTTGTACTAGAGATAAGTACACTATATTTCAGTATATTTCAAAAATTTAAAGCAATTAAGAGGAAATATTCCATTCTATCATTTTGACTTAAATTCTTGTATACATAACTGCTCACACCATGAGTTTGGGCGACCTGTGATACCTCATCAACAGAAAGTTCAATAGAAGAAATACATTCTTTTGACGTTACTTGATGCTGGTTTGTATACGGAGTGAAAGTAACTATTAAATAACGTAGCAATTTCGTCCCCAGGAGAATTTGCATGGGTTCTTACGTTGGAATCTTTGGAGACTCCATTGAAACAGACTTCGGAACTGAGCTACCATATTCGGATTCTAATTTGAAGATAGACCGTACCAAAATATTTTCGGATTATTCTTTTTAAGGTGGTTCCGACTCCGAGGGCTTGATAAAAACACTCTCTGCTTTCCATGATGGCTGACTTTACTAAAGCTCTCAACTCACGATACGTAAAAGAAAGGCTTTGGGAAACGTGTTCTTTTTTCGAATTTGGTGAAGTATATTAGGGGTGATCCATGGCGGGTGTTGACGGTTTTCGAGGGGGTGAATTCAGCAACAGCCGTTAATACAGCATATTTCGATCTAATCCAATCAAGGTCAATGCATGTCTGTGTTACTTTCATCCTCCGGACAGTAGGGCACCGAGTTTTATGGATTCACGGTTTGTTTAGACCTTCAAAATCAGCGCGGCTGTAGTCATAGATTTTACGCTTGGTTTCATATGAATGATTTGCTTTTGCAGAAAGTGAGTAACAAATTATGCGATGATGCGGCTATACTGGTGCACAATCTTTATCTTATGGGAATTTAACTCTATTCTTATTCAAATATTTTGTATTGTTTCACAACCCCCGGAGCCACCGATCACGTGAGTGAAAATGATCCACTGACCGAGTTCCTTGGCTTTTGCCTTTTTTCGGCCATTTTGTTGGGTCACTTTTTTGACTGACGAGAGATTGGGTAGACCACTATTTAACAATTATTCGCCTCAGGCTCAGTAAATATCGGTGAATAATAACCGAAACGAAGTCGAGGTTATTATATGATAATTGTTTTAGTATAAATACACATTTTCGTACTTTTAGGAACATTTTCTTTAAAATTGTTAATTTCCTCGTCGGTCGCATTGACAACTTGACTGGCGGCCATTTTGAATAAACGCTGTAGGTGATCTCTGGTAGGCGATTATCGAGAATTAGTCCGAAGTAGCTCGACCAATCAGCGCGCGAGATTTTCTATAATCACCTGTGTATTTATACTAAGTATAGCCTATAGGCTATACTTAGTATAAATACACAGGTGATGATAGGTTATTTTGAGGCCCCTCGGGGATATGTGATTTATTCACCGAGGGCGAAATAACGTACTTCATTTTCACATGGGCGAGGTTGACAGGAGTCACAATAGAAAATAAATATTGAGGGGAATATTAGAGGGGAATATTAATTTATTGTTTTGCCGGGGCTATTGAATATACAGTATTCCCCGAAAAGAACAAAGGAAACCGAGGCATGTGAAAATTAGAGGGCTTCATTGGCTGAAATGCCAAAACGTTATGCCAAAATAATAATGCGCTTTTCAGAAACAAAATTGTATAGGTGTGGTTCCTAGTAAAATCATGACAGGTTATAACTCTCAACTTAGCGGGTTTCTTGTTTATCCTGATTGATGCACCTCATTTTTACCATTGAATGAACAAACCCATTCGATTTCTGCCACAACGTTTAATTTTTCATTAATCTTAGCTTTCCTAGAATAAATTAAGTTCTTACCATATATATATCATAATTCAGAACTATACCAGTACATGTCGCATGCAGAAAGCGTTTTGAATTGGATACGCAAACCAAAAAACTAATAAAGATTTTAAAAAGCATTTTTAAACGAAAACGTATTCGTGTGCACTTTTGTGCACTTCGCTTCAGATACCATCGGACACCGGTTCTTAAACCGAAATATAGTAAGGTTTGAGTACTGCCGAAATTATTGAACGTAGTTTCTGTAACGTTCAGAGCTTCGTCAGAAACTTTTTTTTAAATGCACGACAAGGTATAGCCTCCCCCGTTCATGTTCCGTAAAATGATATCCCCGTTGTTGAATTTAAAAAAATTGTTGACCGTTCTGCGACAATGTTTATTTTTACATTTTAGTTTTCCTAAAATTTCTTAACTACAATACTTGACGATATTTGGAGTAGTTAGAATAAATTAAGCTAATATCTCATTTGTTAATTATGAATGTCGTTCTTATCTACAATCATGGCCAAAATTGTTGGGACACTGCTGTTTTTGACGATTTTCACTCATGTCCCAAAGAATTTTGACCAGGTTTTAGCGTCCGATAAAGCGTACAAACGTTTGCTAGCCTTAGAGCAGATATAATCGATATGCTTTCCCCACTTAAGGTCAGATGATAAAATGACGCCCAGCAGTTTTGTTGTCTGTACAGCCTCCAACGGTTGGCAGTTGGTAGTAAGCGGTGGCAGCAAGGGCACGTTCTTCAGGAATGACCAAGTGAGTTCTTTGGTCTTTTGCACGTTCAATTTCATGTTGTTAACAGACGACCACTGGGTGATATTGTCTATCTCCTACTGCAAAATAGATGAATCAATAGCGGTTGCAGATATGACTTCGTATATATCGTGCAGTCATCCACATAGTTATAAAGCGGGAGCGTGGTAGACAAATCATTTACCATGACAAGAAAAAAACAAGGGTCCAAGTTTGGTTCCCTGTGGTACGCCTGCACAGACTGGTATCCAACTGGATCTGGATTAACCCACCTTTCCGGCTGTTGACGGTTTTGTAGAAAGTCGACTGCGCACCAATTGAGTAGGACGGGAGGGACGCTAAGAAGTTGGAGCTTATGCAGCAGGATATTATGGTCGATCCTGTCGAAGGCTTTGGAAAAGTCTATCAGGCAGGACCGAACCAGCGTTTTGGGTGTCTCAGTCGCGTACAACCATTGATGGATGAGGTGGACAAGGGCGTGGGTAGTGGAAGATTTCTTGACACCGCCAAACTGTAATGGTCGATTCTATATGTTTTTGTTCAATTTGTCTAATTTCACAGTCATTGAACGTATTGTATTTTCTGTATAATGAAGCAGTCATCCAATAGAAACGTTCGGGTTTAAATAGTGTATAGTCCTTCGTCGTCACGTGTTGCACGTCCTTTGTTCGTTGTGTAGTCCTTCGTCGTCACGTGTCCATAGAATTTCGTCAATTTCCTTTCTTCAACCAATTGCTTTCCTCCAACATGGACACAATAACATGACCATTGCATAATCTTGAAAGACAATGGAGCTTCCAAACCACCCCCCTCCACTAACTATGCTTTATCCGATGCACCCAACTAATAACCTGCATAGCAATAATGACTCTATACAATTAGTTAACCGATTAAAAAAAATGAGTTGGGACAAATGAAGCACGGGTCCGGTCTACTGACCACTAGCCTCCTTCGTGAACCACAGGTCACCACTTATCACTATAACGCCAGTAACCATTGCACCCCCAACGCCAGTTGTACTTTTTGCTTACCGACAAACGTTCAGTTTGGCATTAAAACTGTTTTTCAACTTTCTGAACCGATAAAAACCTAGTATCTAATATGGAGGAGTTTTCTAATCAGAAACCGGTTTTTTTTGGAAAAAAAATGTTTCCGTTTTCCATGGTTTCCGTAATATTTCAAGAATAAGAATAATTTCCGAAATACTCCTGAATAGACTCCTGAATAGATTATTCTGGTTGATGTAGACATTTTAATGGGGATGCATAGCATTCCAAATTAAGAAGAGCTCTTTAACTAGCCTGATACGGTGGTACCCTTGGCCCAATTCGGAAGAAATATGATTTCTTCAGAATCGGGCCAGGTCCATATATCGAATGTCCAAGCGGTTATGTAATATTCTATTTATTTCATAAACATAACGATCTAAAATTATGCTTAATTTTTACTGCACCCAGTAGTGCTCTCAGAAGCATGCAATAATGAAGGCTCCAAAATCGAGCAGCACGTATTGTTCTGAGACGAAATCGCACAGAAAATTGTTTTTCCTCTTTAAATTGGCTCCAACTTTCCACCAGAAGTAAAATACATCGATGTGTTCTCATCATCTGTTCCAGTTTATTTTGATAATTATTTTACTAAATACTCGAAGGTTCATAATTTTAATACAAGACACAAAGAAATCTATTATTACCTAAAGTTAAGAGAGAACTTGGTAAAAGAACTTTTAGATTCACAGGAGCAAAGGATTATAACGATCTCCCAATTGATATCAAGAATGTGTTATATTCGCTTGCCAGCTTTAAACCCAGGATAAATCATCATTTTGCAATCTAAGTTAATATAAAAAATGTAATATACTTTATCTATGTATACCATACCATAACATAACATTTATTTTATTTATTTATTTATTTGTAATTATTGTAATCTATTTTATATATCATATTATCATACAAATTGTAACTGTATTGTATTTGTATGCAGGGCCCCTCTGGACACCAGCCAAGTAGCTGAATGGGCTACCATGCTAAAATAAAGTTTACCTTACCTTACCACTCAAATAAGATATATTTTTTAAGTGTGTTTAAATACGATTTTCTCAGTGGCCGAAAACTCTGTATCACACTAGACTAATATAAAATAAATTAATTTATCATACTAAAAATTTTCTTTATATCTTTTCATTTCAATAAATTGAGTGTAAATGCCAAATTAGTACTATTAATTTTAAACCTATACGACTACTGTATACCTATACCTCCTCTGCAGACAGAGACTCTTCTGGGGCCAGAGTTTGGAGTTGCCAGTGCAGCATAGCCTATACACATACAGTACTGTACAGTAGATAGTTGGAGATCCCTAATAACTAAATTTTGCATGCCAAATAGATGTTATACATACCCTTAAAATTGATATTACTGCGTGTCATTGTACAGTGTACACAACAATTGTACTAGTCTATATTTTCTCTATGAAGAAAAACGAAAAGTATGCGGTACTATCAACTCAAAAATTATATTTCATCAATAGGAATTATCATACTTACCCTAATAGCTATAGGGTAGAAGATACAGTATATATAATATTATATAACCGAGTGTTTTGTTTAAAATTAATATCAATTGAACATGAAAATATACCTATATATAGACACAGTTGTTTATCTGATTTAAGAACTTTAATTCTTAAAAGACCACTCAATAGTATGCAATGACTTAAGGAATAATGACAACTGGTTCTTCATTTAGTTAAACTGAAGCCACACATCTATGGTATGTGATTTAGCTTCAGGAACCTCAAGTACTAAAATGTCACTTTCCAAATAGTCTAATCCCCAACGCATGCCATCATTATGTGTGAACATGTGAGTTAACTGAAATGACTTCTTCTTGAATAAATTTGACTTGGTTGCCCACCTGATGTTTACACAACTACCCTTCTCCAAATTTGGTGCACACAAGAAATATTCAAAAGTATTTGTATCTGTTGTATAACTTAGTTGAAGCTGCATTTGGTAACCTTGAAACCAAAACTGATTAGACTGGATAGTTTTGGAAGCTAACAGCCTTTCTCGTGCATTCTTATCGATGGCCCATGAAAAAGTAGGGTTTCTTTCAATAAATACAGCACGATGAACTGGTTTATCTTTTAACTTGTCCCGCCTTTCCTGTGAAAATCCATGATAACCCAAACCATTTTGGAGAAAGTTGGAAAAACCAAGCATTTCCTTTGCTACAATGTTATGCCGAACAACATCAAAGAGAAAATCCACAGTCATTAATTCAAATTTCACCAAACTTAAAAGGGAAGACTTTGTAAGCACAGATCTTGCTGTTATATTGGCACCAACCCAGCTCATTAAGGCAACAAAGATTGTGTTTTCAGACTGAACAGCTAAATTATTACTAGAAAAAAGTAGCCTCAATGAAGCTTCTGACAGACTAGTAAACTTGTTCATGGTCCATGTCATGTCAAGAGGTGTAAACTCTGTCACTAGGAATTTCTCAACCACATTAAGGAGATCTGCACAGTCTGTTAGATATTTCACAGCTGTGAGGATGTGTTCACATTTCTCCAATGTCAAGGATGTGGACATGAGCACATATTTGCATTTCTTAATTACTAAATTGACATCATACCTGTTGGCAAGAATCAAAACATCCAGAACAAGGTTGGACTCTTTCTCATTGAGTACATCCAGTCTGTACATAGCCTCAATCAAGGTTAAATGTGCTTGAAGTTCATTCTCAGATATTTTTATAACTACTTCTTTGGAATGAGACTTCTCAGAACTGAACAGTGCCCTAAAGTATGGACTTTGTACAGCAAGCCAGCAGCTGTGAACAAATATCTTGTTCTCGTTTAGGACCACTTCATCAGCATCTTTCTCACCTTTATCTCTATTCACTTCTTCTCCTTCTTCTTCTTCTCCTTCTTCTTCTTCTTCTTCTTTTCCTATTTTGATCACGCATTTTTCTGACGTCAAATCAGAAGTCGACGTATTTGATAGTTTTTCATATCGCCGTCTTTCTTTCATGGTTTGAAATACAAGAACACAGTCGTGCAGGCCGCTGACACTGTTGTTAAATTCTGAAGCAAAAACATTCGAAAATTGTAGCAAGTCTTCGGGTTTCATTTTCTTGCAGTCAATTTGGGGAGAGCTATCTTTGCGTTTAGTATCCATCGAGAAAATTTAAAATAGTACTTTATAAATATTGGCAAATTCTTGCCTCTCCTTCTTGTATCAAAGTATCGTAAACTTCTGTTCAGAGAACTGGGTCCTTCTGTATTGTGGTCCACTGGTGCCAGCGATGTCCTACGCCAGTGGATTTTGTCCTCAGTTTTACTATAGTTTGACGCATTGAGAAAATTCAAATTACTGACTGTTTACTGATTTTTACCAGGTCAAGTCCTGATGATCATGACCAAAATCTAAATAGTATTGACAGAAAATACGCGTCTTCTGTGACATCATGACATCGGCACATGTCCCAAAAGTGAAAACAACCAGGGCTAATTGGTTCGAAGGACATCCCAAATATTTGGAAATAAAATCGTTTGGTTACGAGGATGACGCTCGTTTAAGAGCCGCCATGCTTGTTTATCTGGACCTGATCGAAGTTAAGCATTGGTTCGATGTGGATATTCATCGTTGTGATGCTCTTGGCTGCGTGTTTGTCGTAGGAAGACCCCTGAAGAAGTGTCAGAAAGAACTAGTTGTACCGATCGCATCTCTCGATTCATTTTCACACGAAGATATTCATCGAACTATTGTAGAAATTTGTGAAGCATTTGAAAATCCTGAGGTTTCTAGCGAGAACGACAATAAAACTGTTCAATTTGCTATAACGGAGTCCAATTCAAATATTGTTTACTACAAGATGACCCACGGACTTGTGGCACCTGAAGAAGTTGGTGATGATGACCCTGATGTAGATTTGAAAATAAGATGGAAAAAGAAAGGCAAAAATAGATACAATAAAAAGTGATAGAGGAAATTGAAGATTTGTCAAAAACTAAAAGGAAATCTTTATCAGTAAACTATTGCATCACAGATTCACATATATATATATATATATATATATATATATATATATAAGCTCAGTGGCCCAGACTGAAATTTCTGGATGATATGTGTCACATGAACATTTTGCATCAAATTTGGACCTCTTCTAATGTTCATAAATTATATTTATTAATTACTATAAAGATAGTTTAAATTTGTATTAAATTTTGTTTATACAGTAATAAAAATGTAAATTATATGTTTGCAAGTAATGCATTTCTACCAGCCAATTAATATACTTATTTCATTAGGTTGACTTCCATCTTTTGGGTTTATAAATCACTGGGAGAAGATTTAAGTATATTACAATTTAAATCCAGTATATCAACATAATTAATTTCTTTGTCCATATATAATAGTTTAATGTTTACCTTAATTTTAATAATTAACCTACATATTACCAAACCAGCCTACAGCAGATCATTTATTAGATATCCAACTAAAAATCAGAATGCTGTGTTTTAGAAAAGTTCAAAACAATTTTACAATATCAAATAAAAACTATATGATGCCATATGCAACTGTATAAATTCTAGTTTTAAGGTTACAGAATACCCTAGAAAGTAAAAAATTTCAGAAAATGATATTTTTACATATTATTCAGATATGTTTTCAAAAACTCATTAATAATTCATGAGGAAAACACAAAGGAAAATCATGACCGTGACGTGTCTCCATATGTGATACTTAGGGGCTGTTTATATGGAAGGCGAGACGGGACGTTTTTCATCCAGGTGTCACGGTCTCAGTGATCCCCCAGTCTGAGTTATCCCCTAGGACCAACTGCGCAGTTATCCCCTGCTTTTCTGCATTGATATTGTCGTTGTTCTAACTCAAAAAATACGTATAATCATGGAGACCATACTTTTATCACGTTCTTTTAAACATTTGGTCGCAAGGTAATCAATATCGTAAGTATAAATATAAAACGCCTGTGATTATTACGAATGTCAATACCATGTAACTCATGTAAATAATAAGCTTTCGCCTCGCTAAACTCGATACTTCATCAGAGCATAAAAGAACGTGATAAAAGTATGGTCTCCATGATTATACGTATTTTTTGAGTTAGATAAACGACAATATCAATGAAGAAAAGCAGGGGATAACGGCGCAGTTGGTCTTAGGGGATAAGTCAGACTGGGGGATCGCTGAGACCGTGACACCTGGTTTATATGAGAATTGGGGTTTATGGGACAATTGCGACCAGGACATTTCACAACAGAGCTAGAAAGATGTAAAAACCACAGAATAACAGAGAAATAAATAGAATTTGACGTATTATAAGAGCTGCTGTCCTCCTACTAGCCGTTATTACTAATTTTTATCGAATAAACAGCTTAAGAATCAAAATAAATACTCGAAACGGAGTCCGTCATATCGTCCCAGTTAGGTGGAACAGAGCATTTACATGGCGAAAATTGTCCCACACAAGCCGGGATCCCAGTTGAGGAAAGCGGGATCCCGCTTTGCCGGGACGGGACGAAAAACGTCCCGGCAAACATCTTTCCATATAAACGGAACGGGATAAATATGAGAGATCCCGGCAAACATCCCGTCCCGCCTCCCATGTAAACAGGCAAACAGCCCCTAAGAGATGCACGCTCGCTATTTTCGATGAACTTTTTCTTTGATTTTGCGGCTCAGACAACTTCAATTTTCAAAATTGATTTCTATATGAGCTTAGTTCATGATCGAGTCGGTTTTCTTTGATCTACCGCGGTCATTATCCAGCGTATTCACCTCTAAAGTAGGTCGGGGCTGATATTTCATTGGCTGATTTACTACAATACATAAATTACTTATTGTCCCAGGGATAATATATATTATCCCTGGGACAATAAGTAATTTATGCATTTTAAGGCAGGTTGTAGTAAATCAGCCAACTCAACTAAAATAAATATTAAAAACATAAACCAAAAAAATGATATTTTAATCACACAACTATCGCATGCTTCTAATTCACCAAACTACACACTCAGTTCACTGTTCAGTCATTTTATATGGTTAAACACACAACCATCGAACCAAACCATGCAATTATTAAAGTCAAATGTTTTTTGTCGGATATCGACCTCTTTCACCTGATCATTTGTATCTTCCACCATTGTATTTGCAACCAACTCATCCATGCATAGACTTTCTTTCGCCATTAAGCATCTCCGAAACTTTACGTTTCACGCTTTCCGACGGTCTTTGGTATTTCTGTAGAGACTCAGATGAACGATGACCAGTACGTTCTTGTAGCAACTTACAAGGAATCCCTTTTCCATTCCTCTACTTGCCGTAGTAACCCTTAACGAATGGTTTGTGAAATTACCTTCGATACCCCCGTTACATAACGTTTTTACAACACCAGCCAACGTATTATGCCCCATTATTCACTATCATGCATGGCCGATAAATGAACAACATATAGACGAACAAAAAAAATCACTCAGCACACAAAATATCAAACAATTTGCGTAAAAGCTTTACTAATTAATCCCACAGCTACCCATGGTACTTGGATTGACAAACAAAACCAACAATAGTCAGTACATATTTTATGACTACAAGAATTTTGTGTCAATTATAAAAGAAAACAACTTGCCTTAAGGTAAAATTAACTCTCTTTCTAGCTCAGGAAAAAAACAGGAAAACTTTAACAAAACCAGTTGAAATAAAACCAATGAACTTCTTTTTGCTAGAATAACAGTAACACCAGCGTAGTGACCTCGGTTTCGGTCACTAACCCTTACTTATTATATGGATAGTTTTTAGTGAAGCCATTTAAAACATTCCCAGTACGTGTTTTATCAGATCTAAAACACTCGGCTATCGCCTCGGGTTTTAAATCTGATAAAACACTGCTCATGTTTTAAATAGTACATCACAAGCAATTAAACTATTAAAAATGCATTTATTATAAAATACCTGGTGTTGTGTTATGTCAGTCTCATACCTGTATATTCGAGCAGCATTGCTTGCTCGCTTCCGCGAAGAGGTTGAACGAGGTTGTACAATAGAAAAGTCAAGTGCTTCAGGTGGCAAAAGCAGAAAAATGCCAAAGTATGAAGATATTTCTTTATTTCAATTTTATTTAAAAAATAATCGGCTTGAAATGTTTCTTTTTTACAACGTAAATGAGATTTTTGCTAGAATTACAGGAAAGCCTTTAGGTGGGTTTTCTCCGCTATTTGACTCAGTCCAAAACATTTGGTGTTTCTGAAAAGTTATTACTTCGCAATGTTTTAATATTCCGTGCTGAAATTTTTTGGGGGTTGCTAACCACATATCCGCCTACAAAACTGTACCGGCGATTTGTGATAAAGTGGGTTGAGTCATTATTAACCGAGAACGAGCTAGGTCTGTACGAGAAAACATTAAACCCAGGTCTTGACAGTACGGATCGAGCCGCAGGCGAGGTTAGTACAAAATAGACTAATAAGGTATGTTTTCCCGTAGACTGAGGAGACGTGGTTCATAAATCGTTTATTATATGGCAATTTCACTTCTTTTTATAGTTATTGTATTAAAATTAGTGCGAAATCCTTAGAAATTCACACCAGCAAAATCAATATATGGAACAGCGGACCGGATACAGAAAAAAGGGGGACCTCGAGACGGACTGTGGTCCGGTTACGCATTTTTACAGACTGTGCGTTGATCAGTCAGAACTCAGGATATTCAAAGTCTTCAAAACCTCATTAATAATTCATGAGGAGAATTCAAAAGAAATTAAAGTTTAATCAGTGTCTTTATATGTGATAAAGATACCTCCTGATTTACATAAACTTTAGCTTTGATTTTCTCGGCTTAGACAAGGTTATTTTTCAACCTTACTACGCCAATAAACTTACCAAGTGGTTAGTTTTTGAAGCCGTTCAATAAACTCGCAGTTCGTGTTTTATCAGATATAAAAACACTCGGCTTCGCCTCGTGTCTTTATATCTGATAAAACACTCCTGCTCGTTTATTAAACAGGTACATAATATAATAAAGGTGTTTATCGTATAAAGGAACATTCTTCAATATCTCTCTCCTCCGTAGACTGCGTGCAGACGCAGCGGAAACACGTGCGCCTGCACGCAAGCTATCTCCTCCGCCGAGCCGGGCTTTGCGTGAATACAACTCATTCTAATAAGAGGGAAAGCTTTCTCTCTTAGCACCGTAGCTACTTCATGTTAGACCTCAGTATCCACACAAAGTCTCTGCATATCACAATCGCACTCTTAATTCACCTTTTGAAGAACTGTAAACATATAATACGTATATATATGCTCGAGTATTGATACGACAATTTATACACACCATAATTTGAATGGAAATTATGCGATAACGTACATGGTATCTCAATTGAAATAATTATCATGAATAATTAATCATGCTCAAATGATCGGATCATTCTCTCGAAAAGTTTTTTCATATCAGTCCATATATCGTGATCTCAGTTGTACTAAAGCTAAATCACCGTTCTCTAAGTACTGTTTAGCATTGAAAATAAAGAATGTAGAATGTGCTTTCAACAATCACGTTCCACTTAATCATAATCCGGTAAAGAATAAGGGTTTTGGATAGTCATCGTGTCGTATAGTTTTAATAATTTTGCAATCTACCTGCAGCACTCGAAAAAAAACTATATATATACATTTTAAGGTGGCTCCATATACAGTTTCTTGAAAAATGGAAAATACAAGTTTGAGAGTCCAAAACACATGATTAAACAATTCGGAAAAAGAATAAAACTAAATGTTATGCATAGTTGAACAGTCTGACAATCAAAAACTGTTGCCAAATAAATAGCAACAGTTGTTGCTATGGCATAGGGCAACAATGACGTTTCAAAATGGCTGCCAATTACCCTTCAAACTAATTTAATTCGAAAAAAACTTTGGTGACCCTCAATTTTTTTTTCATTAAAACTTTTCTTGAAGTATGAGTAATCAATTGGCCGATTTTTAAAAAATTCTGTAGAACGAATAATTTTTTTTCCGGAAAAATCATGTTTGTTAAGTTTTAAAGAATTTCGTTCTACAGAATTTTTTTTAAAATCGGCCTATTGATTACTCATACTTCAAGAAAAGTTTTAATGAAAAAAAAATTGGGGTCACCAAAGTTTTTTTTGAATTAAATTAGTTTGAAGGGTAATTTGAAGGCAGCCATTTTGAAAAGTCATTGTTGCCATAGCAACAACTATTTGGATGCATAACATTTAGTTTTATTCTTTTTCCGAATTGTTTAATCACGTATTTTGGAAAGAGCATCGTCGAAGAGCATCGTCGCGAGGAAAGTCTTCGGCGGTAAACATTTCGGCCGAATAAAGCAGTTCAAAATTTGCCTTGTTGTACAAATTTTTAAGGTACTTCACATCACCAAACATTAGCCGATTAGTATATCTTCTTTGGGGTTTCTTTAACTTTTGGATTCGACACGATCTTTGACAACGTACACCACGGAAGAAAGCAAGTTATGTTAAGACCGAGTACGTTGGTTTTTGCTTGTTTTCATTTTAACAGATATTTTGCGGTCAGACAGCCTGACGCCAGTCTGACGACGCCAGACGTAATATATTTTTTGTATCAACAAACGTGAAAAACTTGTAATTGTGCCTTTGTTACTCCTCCCTAAGTGTTTTTTAAATCGTTAATTAAAACCCCCCAATTTTTAGGGGGCACGTGACCAGCCACAACCAGGGCCTTTTGGGTCTTTTCGCAGCGGTGGGCGGAGCAGCGGAGATAAGAATCTGGGAACGAGGTTGGTTTAAAATATTATCGGCAAAGCAGCCCAAGCTTAAAATTTAAATATCCAGCAAAATTCAAATTATCCTAAGAATTGTGTTTGGTCATATTTATCACAATATCATTTAAGATTAAGTAAAAATTTGCACAAAAACTAACATCGTTTCAGAGTGCTTAACTTATTTTTCACACTGCATCTTTGTCAAATAAATTTAAGATTTTTTTTCTTTCCCGAGAACGGGATTTGCAAAACAAAATAGATTAGTGAAACCATAGGCAGCTCAAATATAAAGGTCGTTAATTACTTGTATGTTATTAAAGATTCAAATGAGATGCTTTTTTTTTAATTCAACAGCCAATTAGATTCTTTTTTTCAATTTGAATAAAATGACTAGTAAGAGGATGAAAGCATGCATAATCACGGCGAAAAATTTCAGCGAAGTACTGTAAGTACATTCAATCCGGTATGGCCTTTCCGAACGGTTTTTGACAACAAATGTTGCTGACAGATTAGTAAATTTATCCACTGTTATACGTTAAAGGACATTGGCAACAAAAATTAAGTTTGTCTAATTTGAAAGAATTCATAAAATTGTAATAGAAGATCCTTTACAATTTTTTCGTATCTCTCTGCGTTTTCAAGATATTTCAATTTGTTTAATATGTAAATGAATGGTCTCTGACGTCATGAGCAGGGTACAGTATTTTCACACGTAGAAAAATCAGTTATATCTCTAAATTTGTTCAACGAAATCATTTGAAACTGTGCGCATAAAACGCCTTGTGACACTGAACATTTCATAACTGATGTTGCTTTGTGTAAAAATACTGTACCCTGCTCATGACGTCAGAGCCCATCTCATTTACATATTAAACAAATTGAAATATCTTGAAAACGAAGAAAGATACGAAAAAGTTGTAAAAGATCTTCTATTACAATTTTACGAGTTCTTTCAAATTAAACAAACTTAATTTTTATTGCCAATACCCTTTAATGCTGTTTTCTCAGTGGTTTTCTTTATAGTTTTTGAATAGTGCGTATATTTCTTCAAGAGTTATCATTTGAAACAGTGAATTTACTTGCCAACCTTGTTCTGCCTCCCCCGCAGGCCCTCATTGCATCATGCACAGGTATAGTTTTGAGAGGGCCTGCAAGATCATGTCAACAAAATCGTTTCCGGTCGCTGTCCGATGAGCCACCAGGAAATTCGGTCTAAACCTTTTTACAGATGACAATGAAGAAACCAGTATGTTTTAGAATTACTGACCTTCTGCCCATAGTATTTTTAGCGACAAAAATGAATTGAAGGGAAAATATCTTCCCAAACAAAGCAAATTTCGACGGTCAGGAAAGTGCAGGATTTTCTTATTGTTTTTGTTTTATTTAGCTGTCGAAGACTGTCAGCTGACCAAGAGTTAATGAGATTAATATTAATTTTGTTAAATTGTACGCTATATATAGTGTAGCGTAAAACTAATGCAAGTTTCAGTTGTTATGGAAACCGAAAAAGTTAAAACCGAAGAGTCTCTGGCCTCCGGGTAGGCTATATAGTGCATTTTCGTTGATTACTCTGGCCGACAGTTGATAAAGTTCAACCGTAATTGCTTTTTTCAACAATTCCTTCATTTTAAAGTTACGATTCGTATGTCATAAGTCTTCAATGTCCTTCAAAATCTTCGGATATAGCCATGGGAGCGGGCGAGTTTTCATCTCGGCAGCTTGTAGCCTGGTATACCCTGGCCCAATCAAAGAATATGGGCGGTAATGGGCCAGGTAACCACTAAAGACTTCTGCTTTCCTATTGGTTGAAATTTTCGCGCATTTTTAGTGGCTATGAGTAAAACTGCAATCGTCATCAGTGGATTTAGCCCTGATGACGCGAGAATGAAATTAGTGGTTACCTGGCCCATATTTCTTTTGAAATTGGGCCAGGGTACCAGGCTAGGCAGCTTGTCGCTTTTCGTCGCTAGCAATAACAATATAAACAATTTTTTTATGTGGCTAAAAGTAATTTAGGCAAGGTAAAAAAGGAGACAATGCTAGTCAGCGGTCACTCATGATAATATGTGGAGATTATCTCAGCGCTCATCAAAGTCTTGTCAGCGTGGTCTGAGCTTGACTGGTTTTGCGCGCGTTGTTTAGTGACCCACCCACCCTCTCCTGATAGAATGCAAGGGTAAGTATAAATATTTCCACTGCTTTGACAGTGTGCCTGGTGCCTGGAGGTGGGCTGTGGCGGGGTTGCCATGGTTACCTCTGATCAGGGGGTGGTCCCCCCTGTGGCTTGGCACCAACCCTCCAATAACGTCAATTGGCGATCTATTTTTATTCAAGTTTGAATCTTTAATAAACCAAACAATTAACGACCTATATATTTGGGCTGCCTATATGGTGAAACAACATTATTTGATTCTATATACCCTTTCTCTTCAGCACCGTACTTTCAGAGACCTGCCGATGTAGTCCGCTAAAAACAGGGTAGTGCATCGGAAAGAGAAATAAAAGAGCGGAAAAGAACCTCCGCCAGATTTCTGTAACAACATGGAAGCATCAAGCTAATTTTTCCAAGCTGAAGGTAGTGTGCAAGATTTCGAATACAATAGAAACACAAACGTTAATTGGATAAATGCATGGACGATTGCATGGAAAGTTTGTTGGCAGTATATGTGGGGAATCTCGTCTCATGTATTGAACGGCAAAAACAGTAGTTTTTGTCTCTTTTACAATGTTACTGATATAAACATGGATGCTTAGGTTATATCTGTGACTTGACAACTCGTAAAAAAAATGATTTGTTGTGCACGAAAATGACAGAAATATATATACGGCAAAGGTTGTTTTCCATTTCGCCCGCGCTATTTTGTGTCCAGCTGACTACTTCAGTAGATCTTCAAACGAACCTCTTTTTATATACGTCCAGTTATGAATAGCTTACGTTTGTTTGCGACAATGCAAACTAATTTGATTATGATAAATAAATAAATATATACAATTGGAGATAATCGTATCTTCTACGTACATTCTCTCTAATCGGAGACAGTGATCATATATTTTTCTGTGTTAATACCATATTTGCTAAAAACGTTTATTATTCTAATAAGATGCAATTTGATGTCATCGGGGATGTTGGTCGAAGTTTATTTGTCCAGCTTTCAGAAGCCCAGTAGAAGTATCGCTCACAATCTTTAAAGTTTGGTTTATAGATTTCTTTTCACTACAAGTTTTACGTTCCCCATTCGTCTGGCCGCACAAATCAGACTTTTCTTGGTTATTATATTTTGAATCTTCGGGCACAAAATCCAGACAAGTATTCAACTGCAGTGCGTTTAACTTTCGTTCTATTTTACATTTCTCAAGCTGTGGCAACGGTGAAAGTGGTTCCCTGTACGTCTCAGGCATTTCAAACTTTCTGTATTCTCCACTTGCTTCCACTGCCTTCCATTGTTTCTTATTGTCGTCGATGACCGTACAAAGAACTTCCATTTCGGAAAAGATATCGGCGAGTAATCTGATCAAATAGCAATAATAGTATAATTTTATATATTACAAGTAAAGACCCGGTTAGAACATAGTCCCTAGAATATCCTGTTTACAGCACGGCACGAAATTATCAGGATTGCCGTGATCCAGATCGGTCGATCGAGCTCCCGATCCCGATTTGCGTTTACACGGGAATGCTATTTCGATCGATTTCCGGATACGAATCGCGATCGAAAGCCTGAGTGGACCTCCCGCGTAATTTAAGCATTAGCTGTAAAAGAAATCAACGTTTTCATATACGACGTTTCAGAAATATTGCCATCTTATGGAAGCTGTGTGCTAAAGAAAGAAGCTGAGTGTTTTGGGATGAAAAAGTTAACCTCTATAATTTGAATATATTTAAAACGGTTTCTCTTTTATTTACATACAACACAGCGCCTGGGACACTCGATTCGTCTTCAACCTGGGTCTCCGATGCAATTTTCCCTTTCGTAAACGGTCGTTACCATCCCGAACAGTCGCTATAGAATGTCGGGTAACCGGGGGGACCGTTCTTAATTTCCATACGTCACGAGGACCATAGAGATCATAAATAAAACTAGGGGGGGGGCATTGGGGGGAAACTCAAGTCAAACGCGGGTAACTAATTGAAGGCTGTCATCTTGGATCAATTGGGCGGCAAAATTGCAAACCCGGATGTAAAATTACTCGGTCTCAGACTTTTTCTACGATCCGAGGAGCCCGATTTTGGCCCCAATGCTGCCTCTAGTTTTATTTATGATCTCTATGACGAGGACACTAGGTTTTCGATTGTTCCAAAACGTGTGGCTAAATGGAGTGCTCCGCGGACATGTTTAGTTTAGAAATTTAGACGAGTTGATAAATTCTGCGATTAGTGTGACAGCCTTTTTCTCAGGGCATTCCTCTATCGCATATCGAACAAGAACGATTAGATACTACTCTTTTAGAGAGCAAAATTTGCCAAGCAGATTCTAAGAGTATAGTTCTAGCAGATGGTGATTGTTGATTCGACTATACCTCAAGAGGCATGCAGCAGAGAAGTCCATAACCGCCACTTATATTATTTAGTCTTTCTCACTGACAATAGACCAAGACAATTAACTTCTACACACTGTATAAGCCAAGGAACTATATACTGTTGTGTTTAGGGTACTGGGTACGAAATGTGTGTGTGTGTGTGTGTGACATGGGATGTATATATAGAGAGCAAGGGGGTGGAGATTTTGTCTGTGTTTGGGTTTAAGGAGCGACACGATAAAAGTGATAAACTAAAAGTAGTAAATGATACGAGTTCGAGAATACAACATATACCTGTATGAAGGATAAACAACGCTCTCAATAAAGTCAATTTGCAATTTCGGGATACATGCTCTTTCCCTGTCCATCATTTCCGACGGCTTGTTTCCCATTGCTTTTTCCTAAATAAAAGTAACAAACCAACTAAGATCGAGGTCCAGAATTTATTTAATTTTTGTTGGTAAATTTATACTAAAACAATTTCGCCGAGTTGACTATCACTCATAGAAAACGAGGGCGAGTTGTCTAATTGTTAGCGTCTTCACGAAGACTAATTAATTTATTAAGTCTTCGCTATGATCACGAAACACACGAACAACGTTTTGATGTTCTACATTGTACATTATATATTATATATTAACTCACCAAATCTCCTTGCGAAAAGAATTCCGTATAAACGAGGTCCTACAAAACAAGAAACAAAGTCATCGATCAAGAGATCATTTAAGCAACAGCACCCTATCTTTGGAAACAATGGAAGAAATCAGTCAAATTGTCTGAAATTTTGATATGAGTCTACTTTTACCAATAAACAACGACAATAGTGGCAAAAACAGAACTTTTTAAAAACGTTTCTACGTGTAAAAAAAAACTCAGGTGCTTACGGCTGCAGTGCTAGCTGAGTCAAATGGTTTAACTTGGTCAGACAAGTCGCACGATGTCATCATTAGGTAGAGCAGTAGTTCTCTTTGTGCCCCATCAAAAGGATTGAAGCCAACTAAAGTAAAAAGAAACAAACAATGTTGCTGCTAAATCAAAATGCCTTACTTAAAATATTTCAACATAAAACATTTCAACATAGGAAATGGAACTATAATAGGAGGCGGCGAGGTTGGTGGGGGAGGGTCAGGGGGGGGGGGGGGGGGGGGGGGTTGGGTTGCTAGGGTAGAGATAACTCGACAGAGCGGTTCAAAATTGATTCCGTTCGTAAGATAAAACGCAACTATCGACATGTGGGAACTTATATCTGTGGGAACTTATTTCTGAGGGTCATTCACCCGTCATTACATCAGTTTTGTCGCTAAGCCATCTGGAGCATCCTGTAGCCCTCTTTTTTTCAGCACTGATTTATTTTACTTTTTAATTTGATTTATTTTACTTTTTAATTTGATTTAATTACTAAAGTACATTAATTAACATAGAAATTTTCAGTCGCAAATAAACCCAAACTTATTGAATTGGAAAACACGCGCCGAAGTGTTGAGCCTTACAGCAAACGCGGTCAGCGGAAATACTTGTAGTGGTGCGGAGTTATGGCTCACATACACGACTCCCAGGCGCATCATGTAAAACGGAGCATCCATTTTCAAATTTTATTTTGTCCTGTGACAAATGTTGAAAACAGCCCAGATTTTACTTGATTCCGCTGGAAGAAGCAGAATTTAAAGTGCATATGACACGAAAATTAAGTTTGTCTTATTTGAAAGAACACTTAAAATAACAAAGACTAGTAACATCTTTTGCAGTTTTGGGTTTCCTTGCTTCGTTTTTGAGATATTTCTGTTTGTTTGTTTGTTTGATATGTAAATGTCACATGCTGTGACGTACACGTGCGTAACGAGTTATCGGAGAAGGTTATATACCTTTATTGTTATCAAGCGAAATCACTTGAGATTCTACATATTTCGTGTAGTGTGAGGAACACACGCACAAGATTCGTTAGTTTCCTTCAAATAAGTTTGGTTTGATAACAATAACGATATATAACCTTCTCCGACAAGTCATTAGGCACTGTACGTCACAACATGTCCCGTCTCTCCACAGGTTTTAGTATGTACCTCGAGAAAGCTTCTTCAAGTCTTTCAGTATTTTAAAGTGATGGGATAAATCAGTGGCTAAAATAATTTTTCTTGTTAAGTCCATAATTCCATGATATTCCTACAAAAAAACGAAAAAGCCATTTAAAATAACGACAGAGAAATACAACAAACAATTAACAGAAAAGAATAGATTAGATAAAATAGAATAGAATGGAATAAAATGGATAGAATAAGAACATACTAAAAAAGGCATGGTACAGTCACGGCAACTACCAGTCCAAAAAAAATAAATTTACAAAGGATCCATGAAATGTACGTCAAAGTCGTTGGGTAGTACGAACACAAGGTCCCAGCAGACGTGAAAAGACACGTGAAATAAAACATAAGGTGTGCAATAAACTCGGGTAAAATATAATACATCGTTGTCGCCATAAAATTCTTAAAATCTACATAGCCTTTAAAAATTAATTTCTATATGAGCTTATTATATGGATAGTATTCGCAGTACGTGTTTTAAATAGTACGTTACAGCAAGACCTTAAGAAATGGAGATTTTGAAATGCAGACAGAGAGACGAATGGACGAACAGATGTAAAAATATAACGTCCTAACGGAGATAACAATCTTACCTCGCCTGTCAAATTCTCGAATATATTACAACCTTCTGTATTCAAAATACAACAGGTTTGCGCGAAATGATGTCTCTGGAAAAAATAAAAATCAATAAGAATAAAAAAAACCAATAAAGAAATCAATAAAATAATCAAGAACGGCAAACAGGATTTTGACGTGTAGAAATGACAAAGAGAAATTAAAAATTAAAAAACCGGGCCTTCCCTAGAGGTGAATAAATCGTTAGCTAAAACAGTTTGTATTTTTAAAATTATTGATAAAAATGAAACATTTCTATGCATTAGTTTCGGCTTACGTCTGTATATCAGATAAAGATCCGTTGCTCATGTTTACCATTACTTAAACATGCAGCTGTATGTGTAGGCATTATTATTCTCTTACCTCCATTACCGATCCTTCTGAACTGTACAACGCAGAAAGGACTGAGTTCTAAAACAAAAAATAGCACATTAATACAATATTTATTTCATTTCCCGACATGTGCAACTACGCATATATTATAACCTATTGTAGCTTATTATATGGAGCATAGTCCCTAGAAATAAATGGAAACGCGGCCAAAGTCTTTGTTCTAGGTTTTTGTTCACGTTTGTGCACCTTATTTCACCTTAACGCTTGCTGAACACATTGTAGTTTGGAAGCAATCAACCAATAGCAGCATTGCTTTATAAATATTAATGAACGTAAAACAAAAGATTGTGCACCTTATTTGCCACCCTCAACCTTGTTAACCGCTTTGATGTTCGCCGCGTTTCCAGACTGGCCGGGGGGGGGGGGCTTATTCACTTTGTCTGATGTTGGCCAGTATCATTCTAAGGACTATGTATGGAGATATGGACGGTTAATTAAATTAGTACTGCATGATTGCCGTAATGCTAACTAATATAGTACATTATTATTGTATACGTACAACTCATCATCATATGAGGAGCATATTAATCCGCATATCAAACTTACATAAGATACTTGGAACGCATTATTAGTTCCTCGGTGATCCAAGTCATGACAAAGACAAGATACAAAGAGCACGAGGACTTCCATATCGCTGTAAATGAAATTCGAAAGTCGTTAATGAAACAAAGGAAACTATCGGCTTATTAATAGTGGTCTTTATATACGATAATCGCTGTTCTTGACTTATTTCTCGCTGTTTTTTACGTCTCAGGGTTAATCAAAAAATTACTCCGCCGCAAAACTGGTTCTTTTTAGATTCGTTTAAAAAAATTCGCAGCACGTTTTATTGGGTGTAAAACACGAGACTATCGCCCTTGAAGTTTTAAAGCGACAAAACATTAGGGATGGTTTAAGTACTATTTAAAACATGAGCAGCAGTGTTTTTATCAGAGCCGCAAAATCGAACAAAAAGTTCATCGAAAATAGCGAGCGTGTCTCTATCACATATAGAGACACGTCACGACGGTCATGATTTTCCTTTGTGTTTTCCTCATGAATTATTAATGAGTTTTTGAATAAACGTTACATAATTCAGATCTATAGCTCAGATAGCTCCATGCCGTTCACGCCTGTCTTGAAAAGTACAAAGTTCAAATTTAAACTCAAAAACATGTGCATAAATATGCTGAAAAAATGAATGAATTCAATGTAATCTATAGAAAAAGCAAACTATGAAACTAAAAATCTATAACGTGATAACAAGTTCTATCTGTTGCTATAGAAACATTTACGTTTCGAAATGGCTGCCAATTACTGTTCAACTCATTCTTTAACTGTCCTTTATAACATGCACAGATGTAATATAAGGCAAATAAAACAATACCTTGGTTTCCTATTTCTTTCCACAAAAACTTAGGTAGGGTATAGGTCGGATTTCCTTTTTTCATTTAGTGCCCAGGCATGATATTACTATTCTTTCCAAAAGCAAATATCAATTACGGTGGCACATCTATTAAAGCTAATATTGAGCACATTTTTAGGTTCTGACGCCATGCTTGCTATCTGCTATCTCAAAAAGAAAATCATGCTGCAACTCGAACTCAAATAAAAAGATTAGGGTCGGCATTTCGCTGGCCAAAAACTGGGTAGCGTCGGGAAACCGGAAACACACATCATTTTTTGGCCTAACATAGTGTTCTTGACTGGCTACAGCTACCGTACGTGCTCATAACTTGATGCAGCATGGTAATTTCAAACGTAACGAGAAACTCGGCTATCGCCTCGACCAACTCTTACGCTTTTTTCGTGCTCTCCAACTTCCTGCGTGCATCCATAACTCGATGGAGCACGCCAAACATGAACCATTTCTTAAATATCTATTGATAATTAATAAGCAGACTTTTAAAACATTTTGTAGATTGAAATTTCTTTTATCACGAAAAACTATGTTTCTCACTTTTGAAAAACATTGAATCAACACATTTTTACAAAGGTCTCCGTTAAAAATATCACCGTTGTCATAGGAACAGCTAGCCTTTGTTTGGTTATAGTTTTTGATGCCCCGTATGTCACTCTAGGTATAGCATTGAATTTTATTCTTCTAGAATTTTTAGGTATATATTTTTTTAGTCTAAAATATAAATTTTAGGTGTTCAAGTGAAACGGATATTTACCTAAAACAGTTGATTTGTTTCAGATTTCGATAGAGTAAATAACAGAAGTGGCTGACAGTAAAAGCGTGAGTCCAGTTATGATATGGAAGATCTCTGTATCCCTTCTTCACCATCAAAATAAATCTAGAAAACAAATTAAGCCAACATAATTTATCGCTACTCGATCTGGCATAAAAGGTTTTGAACGTTGTAAACGATATAGATTATTTTTGTGGAAACACCACGTACGTAAATATTTATTTGCTAAGCTTTCGGCCTGTTGACTCAGACCTTCATCAGAGCAATAACACAGAATAGAAATACAACCAGAAGTCCAACTCGCGTCGGAACCTTTGAAGTTTTTGTCCTCGCGCATGTCGCCTCGCGCATCTTGATTCCTCGCCATTCTACGCAATCCTGGCAAGTTCCCCCCAGCAGTTTGGACCTTCAAAAGAAGGTTAAAACTGCCGGGGGAACTTGCCAGGATTGCGTAGGATGGCGTAGGACATTGTGTAGGATCGCGTCGGATGGCGTAAAATATCGCGCCTGCGCATTGAAGAAATGCGGACAAGTTGTCACTCGAGTTGGACTTCTGGTTGTATTTCTATTCTGTGGCAATAACAACAAGCTGTTGGCTCACGTCATTTATAAACTAAGCAACTGATCAATTAAATCACGTAAGAATACAATGGCGTATCACGTTAATTTAATTAATTAAAAAACAAAATCAAGAAAATATATTACATTATATTAAATTAAAATATATTACATTATCGCCATGAAAACGTTCAAAGAATTAATCATGTAAACGTTGTTATTAACGGTGACGTCACAGTTGACATTTTTCAAAGACATTTAATTCCGACATATGTGCCATCTTGAATTTGAAAGACTTCTACAATCATGGCCAAAAACCCTAGGACAGTTCGTAAAAACCACTACGCATTCGAAGTTGCCCCCCTTCCCCCCTTCAATGTTGCCATTCTATTGCTCTTTTTCGTCGTTATATCACACCAAGTATAAAATGAAACAATATTGATGGAGGGGGGAGGGGAGAGATTGTTAGGTAAGGATTCAAGGCGATATATTATAGTTTTTCTTGTGTGAGGCTACCAGACTCCTCATTTACACTGCTGTCCCAATTATTTCTGGCCATGATTGTAGTTTAATAAATTGAAAATTCTTAGATTGCATTTCATTTTCAATTCTAGACGGTCGAGTCGTGGTTGCTCGCGCGTCGTTGCACAACTTACTTGATTAAGGTTTCATAAGAAATTTTCCACTTTCTGATTAGATCCATATCTTCAAACATACTTAAGCAAGCCTAAACGATAAAACCCAGCAAAGGTATTTAATAACTATGTACGGGAACCATGCACTATATATAAACTCTGAAGAGCGTATTTTATTAGGGATCTTACGAAATACGACGGCAACTACAACGACGACATTTTTTAGACAAAAGAATTACATATATAAGTTCAAATCAAATGAGGCCAAGTAGCTACTGTTAAAATACTGTTAAATAAAATTGATAAAAAGTTTAGAAACGTTAAAAAGGAGTTGAGCTTTCGTTGTACTAAAATATCGTCAGAACTACGAGATGTAAACAAGGTGCGGTTTATATACACAAGAAACGGAAATGTAAGTTATGTAAAATAGATAAAAGCAATGAATATATATGTAAAAATACATGCAAATATAATAACAAACATGATGATTAAAAAAAAAGGTCAGCTAATTCGCTACATTCCTCCCTACTGTTTATTTCCAGGTTCTGCTTACGAATGTGAAAGGCTTCTTAAAACCGCAAGTTAACTGGATCTGTTTCTCTCGTAATGATCTTCACTGATATTTTATTCACTAAGTTTTCTGTATTATGGAAGTTGACGAAGTGTTTATACAGTATAACGATGACGTAGGTCGGATAAGATGTTCCTTAACGCGGTTGTGTGTTCTCCTAATTGTCCTGCCGATGTAGCTTTGGTGCCATTCATTACAGGTGATCTGGTTTACATGGAGAATCCAATTTTCTTGGGAAATTGTTTCCGGTTATGGAACACTATCTTCTGTGCTTCCCTCAATGTCTGCCATTTAGCACAACACGCACCAACTTCACTCTCGCATATCAAGTCATTTTCAAGTCAAACCGTGTTTAGATGAATCAGATTGGAGACATTCAAGCCGATTCAAGCTTGAATCTCAAGTCAATCCACTCCACTGCGTGGATTGACTGCAGCCATCTGTTTCGATCAGACCGAAAACTTTCAATCTTCTTCATGTAAACACAAAAAGGAGAAACAACATGGGAGATTTAACTTGAACACTCAAGGCCCGTTTGCACAGGCGATTTTTGGTGCATTATTTCTCATTCTGACGCATGCGATTGAATGGATGTCTCACGAATGTATTGAACCACTATAGCTTTGTACAAATGTCCAATGCATTCGTAAGTCAATGAATTCGATCGCATCAGCCAGGAGGAGAAAAATCGCTTGTGTAAACGAGCCTTCAATCCGCTTCATGTAAACACGGCCTTAGGGTATATAGATATTTCCCTGGTCAACAGGGCAATATATAGTGATATGTTTTTTAGAAAACCTAGCTCCTCAACTATTAAATAACTCAATGCGGCCCCTCGGGCTGTACTTGGCTAAAAGCCTCGGTTCGAGGTAATTAACTCTTACGTAAAGCTTTAGATACGTGCATATACCTTCACACACTCCATATCTGGTACTAGTCTGGGTCGGAAATGAATATCTCCAAATTCAGGGTGGACTTGGCGTGGTTTGAGTATCTTTTCAGAAGAGTAGTATTGAACATCTTTTGGCGTAACCTACAAAAATGTAAGGATAGGGTAAGATGGCCGTCGAGGGTCTTACACCTGCAGGTCTCGCTAGAGTAACAATAGACGAACCCATTTAAGAGATGATAGTTAATTTATATTTCCAACCCAAAATCCTCATTCGTTGCAATTTAAAGTGTTTATGAAATGAAAATTAAGTTAAAATGACAAAGTAACATCTTTTGCAGTTTTTCGTTTCCTTGCTTCGTTTTTAATCTATTTCAGTTTGTTTGATATGTGAATTAAACATCTTGACGTCACATGCGCATTAGTTATCGGAGGAGATGATATCGTTGCTATTATCAAACCAAATTTGTAATTCGAATGAAGCATGTGGGTGTGTTTTTCCCACAACACCAAACATAAAGAATTTTCAAGTGATTATGTTTGATAATAGCAAAAATATATAACCTGCTCCAATAATGTTTGCATACTAAACAAACTCAAATATCTCACCAAAGAAGCAAGAAAACAAAAAAAATGTAAAAGATGTTACGTTGTCATTAAGTTTTCGTTCAAATAAGACATACTTAATTGACGGTACCGAAAAAAATGGCGGCAGTACATTTAACCACAATGCTTTGCGACCTCAAATCAGCTCAAATATCAACTAAACATTGTTTATCATGCTAAGATGGATTAAGTAAGCAAGAACTTCATTCCTACCAAAGTTGATCTTTTTAAAACCATATCTTCCAATAATTCCGCTAGAAACAATATTTACTGCACGCAAAGGATTGTGGTTAAATGTAGAAGTCGCCATCTTTTTCGGAACGGTCAATTTTCGTTTCATAAGCATGCATCTTAACAGAACGGTCCTATATAATTATACAATGTTGTTTTCTTCATTATGATTTACAGGTGAAACGCCATACCTTCATATGATAAATCATGAGTTCGTTCGTAATCTTGTCACGATGCTGAGCGTCAATAACTTTCTTGTACAATAATGACTTGAAAAAATAAAATAATAACACAAATCAAAAAATCCATGGTCTATATGCTGCATCCAATTTTAGAACAGCATGGTTATCTTACATGGCAAATGCTAATTCCACAAAAGATTGCAAACGCTTTCGTTAAGTCTTCGTCAAAACGGGTAAAAGCTGGTCCTAAACAATATAGATAAATTCATAGAAAATGACAAGATATTATTTCATTATAAAAGAAAATACTAAATTTAAATGAATAAGTGATATATTGTATACGACTTATTCAATCCACACATCTAACTGTTCAGGTTTATCGGCAATCTTTGAGATATAAGCCGTTTAAGGTGGCTCCATACAGTTTCTAGAAAATGGAAAATACAAGTTTGAGAGTCCAAAACACGTGCATAAACAATTCGGAAAAACAATAAAACTAAATGTTATGCATAGTTAAACATTCTGACAATCAAAAAATGTTACCAAATAAATAGCAACTGTTGTTGTTATGGCAACAATGACGTTTCAAAATGCCTGCCAATTACCTTTCAAACTAACTTAATTCTAAAAAAACTTTGGTGACCCCCAATTTTTTTTTCATTAAAATTTTCTTGAAGTATGAGTAATCAATAGGCCGATTTAAAAAAAATTCTGTAGAACCAAATTTTTTAAAAATTAACAAACATGATTTTTTCGGGAAAAAATTTATTCCTTCTACAGAATTTTTTTTTTCGAATTAAATTAGTTTGAAATGTAATTGGCAGGCATTTTGAAACGTCATTGTTGCCATAGCAACAACTGTTGCTATTTATTTGGTAACAGTTTTTGATTGTCAGACTGTTTAACTATGCATAACATTTAGTTTTATTGTTTTTCTGAATTGTTTATGCACGTGTTTTGGACTCTCAAACTTGTATTTTCCATTTTTCTAGAAACTGTGTGGAGCCACCTTAAATAAAGTTAAAGTCATTCAAAAAGAGTTGCACACGAAACAAAAAAGTACGTCTTAAGTGTTCAAACAACTTACCATTGAGTTTATTAACTAGTTGTCCAACACCAATGACTTCTGTAAGTATATAACAAAGAGTTAAAAAAATAGATTTTTAATTCTTTGAATATTTTCATGATGTTTAGTATATAACTCGAGATAGATTTGTGGACATCTCACGTCTATTTTTATATAGCTGAGCATTTAGCCTGTTCAGTAGCTAGACCAAGGCCCAGAGAGGGCAGGCCCTGGCAAACGTTGTGACGGTCGTGGTATAGCCAAATGACGATATTTCACCGATCGTTTTATATTTATTATTTTCAATCTATTATTTGTAATTTATCGAAAAAGAATATGCCACATGGTCAGCGTGACGTGTGGTGTACTCTCCCTCAGCCAATCATATCTTCCTATACCCTGACTGATACATTGTAGGCTCATGCAGGAGCTACATATTGCAATTTTCCACGAGGCATTGGTGCCCGGGTAATGCCCTGGTGATTGAGTACGGCTGGCTACGCCACTAAGCCTGTTTACTCAGGCTTTAGATGGATCAGTTTTCCTTCTATGATCGGAGGTCCGAAAGTCAGCATTTCATAACACGTATACCAGTCGACAAATTGACGCCAGACGATGGGATGTTGATATACAAACACTGTACCTTTTTCGTCCTTTATAGGAAAGCACAAAATATTTCTAAAGAAAGAATAGAAGAAAATATTTTTACTACTTTACTACTACATTTTAGTTTAACCAAAACTATAAACTGCATAGGACTAATTGCAGAAACGGTGATTTAAAGATTAGACAGTGAGTAGCGAAACAAGATTTAACCATCGTCGACCAAAACATTGCAAAACCAAAGACAATAATAATTATTAATTGTCGATTAACATATATAGTCAGCATTTTCACAGTTTATCAAGGTATTTTAGAACTCGTTTAAACACTAATTATCGTAAACAACGATTGAACGGCGTTTCTGCAATCGACTTTACACTCTATATTCTTGGTTTTCACTTGATATTACGCTACAGCTGCCAGACTTCAAATATTAAAATTGAATGTCGACCCTTATAAAGTTTAAAAAAAATGTTTGTTGCTGGTCAAAAAATCTAATTCAAAATTATATAACTAACGTATAAATCCAATAGAAACAATTATATAACACATTTATGTTGAGATTATACTCTTAACCTGTCGTTTTTAAGCATTTTAACTGATTCTTGCAAATAAGAATCCGTTTCATTTATCAGATTGAAGAAGTTTTTATATATCAAAGGTCTAAATGCCAAATTTTAGCTTGCAGATTCCTAATTCACTAGGTTCTTACGCGCTGGTTTTTACTGTATATATAGTCATAGTTAGTGGAGGGAGATGGTTTGGAAACTCGGCAAAAGTCATCGTTCATGTTTTTGTTCAATTTGTCTAATTTCACGGTCACTGAACGTATTGTATTTTCTGTATAATGAAGCAATCATCCAATACCAACGTTCGGGTTTAATTAGTGCAGTCCTTCGTCGTCACGTGTTGTAATTAAGTCTTTTGTTCCTTGTGTAGTCCTTCGTTGTCACGTGTCCATAGAATTTCCTTTCTTCAACCAATTGCCTTCCTCCAACATGAACTATTGTGTTCATCAACATGACCATTGCATAATCTTGAAAGACAATGGAGTTTCCAAACCATCCCCCTCCAATAACTATGATAAGGTAAACATATGAAACAAACAACAAACAGCATACATAGAAAAATTATACTAATTGCTGGGTTGCACGTTACGTCATGGCGGCCATGTTGGTTGGTAGGTACAAAATAATAATATATTAGATGCTGTTGTACCTATCAACCAACATGGCCACTGTGTCTTTGTCCTCTAAATCTCAGGGGATTGATTGCAACCCACCAATTGCTTCATCGCAACGTACAACATACCCAATATCGAATATTAAATTAAGCAAGAGCGAGGTCTATACGGAAGATTATTAGCCAACAAAGTCGGTTTTCTTTGATCTACCGTGGGATATATATCACGAATATCCCGAACATCGGTTCTATATATAACCTATATACAGCACTCTGGCCAATTACTTACGTCAAATTAATATCCCAAGAGAAAATCTCCTTTGTTGGCTAATAAGAAAGTTATTGAACCAATTTTTTTGGGCATGAATTTTTTTACCCGTTCAAACACTTGGCAAGTGTTTTTGTTATTGCATTCTCTTACAGGAATTCCCCCCCCCCCCCCCCCCCTATAAATAACTCGGTCTTTTGTATTGAAGTTGAAAAGCATTCAAAAGGCCAAGTAAATATTCCTGTTTCATTTTTACATTAAATTCTTATTTGCAACACAATTGACAGTTTCAAATAGGATCTACTGTTTGATAAACAGTATGCATAGAGAAGCAGGGTCTTTTTTAGGGATTTTCCCGTGGGAGGGCCGTTCCCAAAAAAATTAAAATTTAAAATTTAGAGTCTCGGAAATGCCATTTCCTGCATTCGGAGTGGTAAGAACACTGAAGGCCATAAAATGTCATAAAAACTAGTTAAAACACAACACATTTCTGACTGTTTCGCTTTGTTTCAGAACTCATCAGCTTGTTCACTTTCAAATAATGGAACATTTTGTGAGGAACTATAAAAATATTTTTCGAGTCCGAAATTTTCCTTTTATATCTTTATTGCTTTATTCTTTGTTCATTTCTTTTGGTACTTATGCAAAAAGGAACTTTTCCTGGGGCAGAAAAAAAAAGGGGGGGGGGGCTCAAGGGGGGACTGCAGGGGGGACCTTTGCTCCCCCCAGCTTGTATGTTAAAAAAGGCTCTGTGGAGAATACAGTGCATGGTGCAAGAAAATCTACAAAAACAAAGAAATATAGACCTCGGAAATGATGTACTCTGCACTTATTAAAAGGGTCTATAGCAAATTTAATGGATATGACTTATCCACCAATATGTTATCCAGAATTTGAACAACCGAACTCTGTTAATATAGCTTGCTCGATATTTTTTCCCTATTGATTTGTTGTGCACAGTTGTTATCTGTATAAAGCCCAGGGAAGTATACAGATAAAAACTTGTGAAATTTGATCTAAATTAGTTAATTACCTCGAACCTCGGCATTAAGCCTATACTTTCTATGTGGCTTAATGCCGAGGTTCGAGGTAATTAACTCTTACTTAGTTACCTTGCATATTAAATGACCTATATATACCATATTGCTCTAAAACTGCGTCTAGAACATAGTACTTTTTTTGTTACATAACGACAGATATCATCCATATCCTGAATGAATGAATGAATTAGGTTATAGTTACCGGGGTTAGTAACCTCTATCTCGGTAACTAACCTATACTATATACAGGTGAGGTCCGACCAAGGATATTTTGCATATATAATTATATTCAAGAAAGTTTACCTAGTTTTAAATCCAGTTTCCTTATCGACATCGCTACAGAACAACGGATGAGAGTAGGCGTTCTTGATATTTAAAAGTACACCTAAAAATAATTACAATGTTGAAAAGTCAATAAAGCTGTACTGCCAAAGTACCAAAACATAAGGCAGTAATATAGCAGCGACAGTCGTCTACCAATAACGGTTAAAGAAGAACTGTCACCGAAGCGGCAGAAGGTCTAGATCTAAATTTGAAAGAGTAAGGGCTGATGTTTTAAATTTACCAGTTTCAGCAACGTGTCCAGCGATGCCTTGC
This sequence comes from Paragorgia papillata, assembly GCA_035771165.1. Taxonomy (NCBI): domain Eukaryota; kingdom Metazoa; phylum Cnidaria; class Anthozoa; order Scleralcyonacea; family Coralliidae; genus Paragorgia; species Paragorgia papillata. The sequence continues at coordinate 487,561 of JAWNZC010000350.1, read as the reverse complement.
CCTAATTGAATTCTCACCTCTTTCGTCTCCTACAATAAAATTATCACTCACTAGTCATATACGAATATATGTTTTGAACATGGTCAGACAGTTACGTTTTGTAAGACATGCAGACATGCGTGTAAAATCCTCGAACTAGCATTTCGATTATTGACTAGCCCTCTCAATTCCAGGGACTTTGCAATGCGTCTAAACTTTTTCAACAGTAGTCTTCCCGAAAACACTAGGAAATGCAATGACTACACAACTTTTGTTGAACATTATATGATATTTTTAATAATAATGCTGAGATTTTTGGCCTTTTACATATTAACTTGCAAAGAAGAGTCACTTTATGAATCTTCTATTAAACGTCATTGTCGTCGACTGTCGACGTCATCATCACTATCAACACCATGACCTTCAACACCATCACCAACATCACTATCAACACCATCACTATCATCACCATCACTATCATCACCATCACCATTAACACCACCATCAACACAATCACTATCAACACCATCACCATTGTGATCGTCATCGCAAAGGTCTTCGACATCATCTTCATTTGGAAGGGCTGTTTTTCAAAAAAAAAACCCAACCCAACACGAGCAGAAGATATGTAATTGAGTTTCTGTTATTTAAGCAAATCATTTATCTGTTTTCCTTTCGCAAAGTATATACCATGCATGTGAAAAGCATTATATATTAAGGGATCGATACCTTCTTCTTTCCGTCATGTCCTGAGTGATTAAATACTTTGGCAACCAATTCTTCTCGTTCTTTGTCCACGAGAAATAACGAACAACTATAGGGTAACAACAAAAAGTGAACAAAGGCTTAGCAATATATAGCAATATAAAAGAACAAGAACAGCAATTTTCTTTTCATGTATTGCATTACCAGTAAATGAATAGATTCAGTTGAATGTGTATATTTATAACTCTTCTGATAGCTCGTGAGCGATTATGTTTATACGTAACTGACTAGTGCATGTAAAAGTTTAAATGCTACTCTTCACATCCTTTGAAGTTTCCTATATATAAATACAGTATAATAGACATACATTTCGGCTTGCGTCAAGTTTCTTGCTTCTTGTAATATTTCAGTAAGAAGAACTGTTACATCATCTATAAATATTTTAAAACACTTATTAATTATTGTTGCATAGTGATGCTTACTGAGAACGACGGTGCAATGAATTATTTCTGCTTTAGATAATACTGATAAAACAGCGCACCCATCCGGTGCGGTATAAATTAACAAATGAAATTCTTCCACCGTTGAAAATTACCCAAATATATAACACTATTTAAAGACTCACCAAGATGAAGAAACAAATTCTTGGCAACATTAAGTAAATGCTGTTAAAAAGAAAAGAAAAAATAATAATTGCGAACTGTGTCTAATCATGACTTACAAGAAGTACTTTACAGAGCGTCTAATTATAGTAAGGGCGCGTAAAAGGTTATACCTCTTGTTGACGACGCAAGATGAGCTCCTTCTCCCATTCCAAGGCATTGAAAAGCTGAGCGTAGATGTAATCACACGTGCTGCAGACGGTTTCTTCCTTGAGTTGTGAGAAGCTAAACAGAAAATATATAATATTTGGTTAGAACACATGCTCCCTTTTATCTTGATACCCATAAAACAGGTGTACACACGAACACAAAAATTGAAAACGCTGATAAATATTAACTCATGGACTTTTAAGACGTTTTATTTAAAAAAAAACACAGATCAGGTTTTTCTAAGGGAACTCTACGAGTTACAGTGATCCAAATGGGCGTAAATTAAAAGCGTTAAGAAAGGCGAAGAATCAAAATAATTATTTTACGTTATTAAAGTGCCTATATATGAAATGAAAATTATGACTTAATTATCTCATTGGAAAGAACACTTAAAATGACAAAGTAACATCTTTTGCAGTTTTTCGTTTCCTTGCTTCGTTGTTGAGATATTTCAGGTTGTTTGATATGCAAAACCTTTTGACGCGTCACACGTGCATAATGAGTTATCGAAGAAGGTTATATATCGTTGCTATATTATCAGATATAATCACTTGGAAATCTACATGTTTGGTGTCGTTGGAGAAACACACTTTCATACATTCTTCGAATTAATTTGGTAGAACGGCGATATATAACTTTCTATCATAAGTCATTATGCACGTGTGACGTCAAGGTGTTTAATTTACATATCAACAACCTGAAATATCTCAAGAATGAAGCAAGGAAACAAAAAAAAGCAAAGAGTGTTACTTTGCCATTTTAAGTGTTTTCCAAATGAGACAAACTTAATTTTCGCTTCATAGAAACTTCAAGTTCCCAATAATAAGTTCCCAATTAACATCACTTGTTTGGTCTGAACTAAAAATACTTTATCAGTTAGGTAAAAAACAGTAATGTTTAAAGTGATTCGATAATCTAAATCACGATAGACTGATTTTTTCCAGATAAAATCTTTTCAATAAAAACATAAAATAAAAACTTTTCAATTACCAAGACCACAACTAAAACTATTCAATGAACTAGAATAAAGCTCAGACCTGTACTATACAAAGCGGTTTAAAAAGGAGTTCAATTTCTCATGATTTAAACTATCGCACTTTTACAAGTGATTAGTCTGCACCTATAACAAACCTTCCTTTTAACTTTTCATTGAAAAGGCAAACAATACAGAATATCTCTTTTGTCTGACCATGGACTACAGGAATGCACAACAATGAACGAACACTAATATCTAAAACAACAATAAAAAATAAATAAAAAAATACAATAGACATAACAAGAAGTGCTTTGTGCATGGTTCAAGAGCGCTCAATACCATTATAAGCAGAGCGAAATATAATTGAGTTTAATGCTGAGTCGCTACTCTGAGTTTACTCTGGTGTTTTGTTAAAACACCAACTAAACTAATGACGTAACCAATGTAATATAATGTATAGTAGAACGTAAATCTGTCAGTTGCCTGAAGATCGCGTAAGCGTGAAACGCAGAGTAGCGACTCAGCATTAAACTCAATTATATATATATTTATAAAATTCATTAATAATTCATGAGGAAAACACAAAGAAAAATCATGAGCGTATGGGATCTATATATGTGATATAGACTCGCTCTAAGTTTCTCGCTGGTTTTTAACGGCTGAGATAAGCTTAATTTTCAAAATTACTACGCCAATGAACGTATGAAGTGATTCTTTTTAGAAGTCATTTAAAAACCTTGCAGTACGGGCTTTATCGGCTCTAAAACACTCGGCTATCGCCTCGTGTTTTATATCCGATAAAGCCCTCCTGCGCGGTTTATAAATATATATATATATATATATATATATATATATATATATATATATATATATAGTTCAAATCTACAGACACGGTGTTTCGCTGTACAACAGCTCATCAGTGTAGCTTGGAACAATCTGAATGAATTTCATCAATTACTTATACACATGCGATCGTCGGTGACAACCGCATGTGGGACAGCATCGGTGAAGTACAGTCAGATAGCGTGAAGTGCGCATGGGCCCAGAGTGCTCAAACTTCCACAATAATATATATATATATATATATATATATATATATATATATATATATATATATATATATATATATATATATATATATAATATATATATATATATATATATATATATATATATATATATATATATAAAGTATAAAGTATAGTTTTACCTTAAAGTCTTCGCTACCAGAGGTTTCACCCTAAACGGGATCATCAGGCGCCTGATGATCCCGTTTAGGGTGAAACCTCCGGTAGCGAAGACTTTAAGGTAAAACTATACTTCATACTTTGTATTTTGCTCTATCTATATATGGTATTGAGCACTCTCTAACATTTCGTGAACCAAAACTCACTTATATATATATATATATATATAAGTAATATTTATAAACCGCGCAGGAGGGCTTTATCGGATATAAAACACGAGGCGATAGCCGAGTGTTTTAGAGCCGATAAAGCACGTACTGCAAGGTTTTTAAATGGCTTCTAAAAATAATCACTTCATACGTTTGAAAATTAAGCTTATCTCAGCCGTTAAAAACCAGCGAGAAACTTAGAGTCGGCTATCGCCTCGTGTTTTATATCCGATAAAGCCCTCCTGCGCGGTTTATAAATATTACATATACACTGTTATTCTCAAGGAGTAATTTTAAGTCTATTTTCGGAGTTAAATTAACTCTTTCGGGGGAGTATATTTTTAGGGATTTATTTTAACTCCTCCTTTAAGAGACATTTTTTCCCTCCATATTTTGACTTTATAAAGTATAAAGAGTGACAGACAAATTCGGCAAGAAAATATATGGCTTTTCTTTTAATCCATTTAAAAATCCTTTACGTATAGTGTAGTTCTGTTCTTTGTCTAGCTGGGTATTAATTTTTTAGTAAATCTGTTAAATTGCCTATGAGAAAACGTTCTTTGAGTTGGGTTAGGTAGACTTGGAAAATTGATCGATTCTGACATTTAAAATAAATAGTTGTCAACTTCATTGGCGATTTTCACCTATAGGTTTCACTCCTCAATTGCTTGAAAACTATCTTATGTTGAAGCTCATTTACTCTTCTACGTTTTGGTATATAATATAAAGTCGTTACTGATAGGAAAGGTTTCAAAAAAAGTCTCAGACTTCAAGTGTTCATTTGAAGCGCATGCCATTTAAAAAAAATATAAATTTTGGTTGCATCAGAATTTCGACCTTTAAAAATTAAATATTACAGCAAAAACTACAGACTATATGTCAGAATGACAAGAATAAAAAGATTAACTTCGTGTATAGAAGTTTCAAATTTTTGGGTTGAAAACAATTTGCTCAAAAAATAAAATATGATTGTGAAACTTGAAACACTGATATTAACAGAATAACAGGAAGGGTCACAGTGCTATAATAGACAAAGTAATTAGCGAAAATTAGGTTATAAATAATAAATTTTAGTCTTTTATATCGCAAGCACGGATGGCGCAGTGGATAAGGTAAAACCAAAAGTAAGTTGACTTCTAGAGATGCCCTTACAAACTCGACTTCCTGGGATCGATTCCAGGAGAGGTCCACATTTTCTTTCTTTTTTTTTACTCCTAAAACAGGAGTAAATTTTTACTCCCTAATATGGGTCATTTTAACTCCAAAATTCGGGGGTTATTTTAACTCCGACAGTGGAGTACTTTTTACTCCCAAAATCGGATAGTTTTGAACGATTTTTATTAAAATTACTCCCTGAAAATAACAGTGTAATATATATACTATAAGTGGGCTTACCTCAAATGTTGATGGTCGCTACTGTCAGTTTCACGCTGGGCGTTCAGATCGCCACCTGAAGATCGCCCAGCGTGAAACTGACAGTAGCGACCATCAACATTTGAGGTAAGCCCGCTTATAGTATATATTCGCTCTATCTTTACGGTATTGAGCACTTTTCAACATTTCGCGAACAACACTTTGTTTGTTTGAATATATATGTATATATATATATATATATACACACTGTTTATTATATATATATCATAATTGAGTCGGTTTTCTTTGATGTACCGCGGGCTGTATATAGCATACAGCCCTATGAATACTAATTAGATAAAAAATGAACATAAACTAGGAAAATCTTTGTCCAAGGTGGAAAAAATAGACAAAACCTTGTTGGAAAACCTCCTCAATCATGAAATAAGTCGGATAAATACCTCGAACGTCGGGATCTATGCGATATACAGTCCTTGTTCTCGGTATTTATCCTATATATATATATATTCTGAAGAAGGGGCTGTGCCCCGAAACGTCAAAATAAAAAGGTTTTTAAATGTTCCTGTCTTACGACTACTGATTTAACTATATATATATATATATATATATATATATATATATATATATATATATATATATATATATATATATATATATATATATATATATATATATATATATATAACAAATAGATTACACTTTTTCGTGTGTGTACTGTAATAGATCACAGATGTCACAGCGTGAAAAAACAGGTACGACACGAGACGAAGTCAAGTGGCGTGACTGTTAATAAAAATAATGAAACAAAACAAAACAAAACAAAACAAAACAAAACAAAACAAAACAAAACAAAACAAAACAAGGACTTCTGGGGCATGAAAAACGAAAAACAAGTCTGCTGACGCGCCTGATGTTATTCGTGTGTGTGTGTCCTTTAATAGATCACGGTCAACAACCAATGAAAACGCACACGGAATTAGTCACGTTATTGTATAAATACATATAGTATATATGTATAATACATATGAAAATCAAAGACCCGCATGCAGGTCACCCCTAGTACATGTATATACATGCAGCCTCAATTTACAAAAGGAAAAACTTAAAGAGCATTTTTAACTTAAACCCAGTCCCTTCTAGATTGTTTTCTACTTTTTTAACCACCAAGTTAATTTTCTTACTACTTGTAGCTGTATGTTACTCATATGTACTCGTATGTTACTCGTATGTACATGTACTACTCGTATGTTACTCGTATGTACTCGTATGTTACTCGTATGTACATGTACTACTCGTATGTTACTCGTATGTTACTCGTATGTACTCGTATGTTACTCGTATGTTACTCGTATGTACTCGTATGTTACTCGTATGTACTCGTATGTTACTCGTATGTACTCGTATGTTACTCAGGTGTAGTTGTAGTCTAGATCAAGATTTCTATCCTCGAGAGTCGGTTTTTCGCCGCTGAATTATTTGCCAAACGTTATCGGAATCCGCCATTATCGCTACTATAAGTATAAGAACAGATCAAACTATAAACGCGGACGCTTATGAGGTATTGTCGAATATGAGTCATGACCAAATTCATTGAAATTTTGCATTAATTGTATCTGCGAAGAATATTCAAGAAAAGCGATCAACCAATGAAAACGCAGAATCCACCAGCCGATGCCAGGGCCCGTTTCGCGCTGCCCCTCAGCAAAAGGCCCTGGGGACGAGGTTGAGGACAATATAAATACACAAACCTGTTAGAGAAACTAAATCTTTCTCGTATATCGAACCCTTAACGAAACAAAAGTTAAAAAGCATTAATAAACTTTTTTTATATCATCTACAAAGTAAGAAACGTAATTATATGAAAATAATAATAAGATCAACTTACAGGCGTGATATCGCGAACATTTACTCGTGAACCTGCACTGATAACTTTCTCGAAAAACGTGCTTGTCAACTAAAAACAAGAAAAACAGCAACAATTCTAATTTGAGAAGTGGGCTATGCAGTTTCTCGTGTCATTGTTGATTGTTGCTATTTATTTGTTCGTAGCATATAACTCTTAGTTCTTAGCATAACGCTCATGCAATGGAAATATTGTTCAAATATGTTTACCTCGATCCTTTTTTCCACCAAGACACCATCCGCTGTCTTTACCTTAAACATATTAGAAGATGAACTAAGAGGTCAGTGTTTGCTTGGCTTATTGATAATTATAACTGTAAGTTAATTAGTGTTTTGAAACCACTAGGCTTGGACTGGCCATTATTGTAGAACAATGGTTGCCCATTCTAGAACAATGGCTGCCGCGATTGTAGACGGAACAATGGCTGCAATTGTTTCAGAGAAAGATGTCAGTTTGAGGCTGTTTGAAACTGGAGTGAGATCTCTCATAAAGACTCTTTGAAATTTTTCGAAAATAAATTTTCAAAATTTCTGGTTAAAAATACTTATAAATATTCTGAAGTAAATTTCTTTGTTTGAGAAGTAGTTAAAACACTCGACGTTAGATTTTATTGAGACTTCAAAGTGCCCGTATAAAGATAAAGGTAAAGGACCTGATTTAACGAGGGTAAAAACACTTAACAGATTTGCGTTCCTCTGATATTCATGTTTACATGAAGTACATAGAAGTTCAAATATTATTAATAATAATAATAATAATAATAATAATGGAAACTTTATTAATGATTTTTTTTTCTAAACAAACAATTGTAAATCTCACTCATTGAGGTAATTTACAATCGGCTACTTGAATGATGATGATGATGATGATGATGATGATAATAATAATAATAATAATAATAATAATAATAATAATAATAATAATAATAATAATAATAATAATAATACACATTTAAAACCTTTAACAAAAGATAAATTGCATTACAATCAATAAAGAAATGAAATAAAACATAACTAATTTTATAATTATATTTAAAGTTCAAAGCTGGTTAATTGGAATATTAATTTTCAAGAAAGAGTCGCCCTAAAAGATTTTACTGATCATTTTGTATAGCTTAGAGAAACGTATTAACCATGATGAATGGTTATACTGGATGTAGTTCTAAGAACTGTTGGAAACTTAGCAGATAAGATAAAACCGTTTTTATTACAACTATATATATTATGGATGTCGCCAAACTGTCAAAATGTAGGGAAAATCTCACGAAGTCCACGCCTAAAAACATTAGCCGCCCCACCTACAATCGCTAAGCGGCCGTTGGCTATTACCTCAGATTTTTTAAACCATTTCGTAAAGAGAGATGATTAATTCTCGCAAAAATGTGGTTTCAAAACATAACTATCGAATATTTTCTCATCTTACGTGTTTGTCAGTAATTTTCTTTTTCTTAAACCATCATTGATTTAAGAAATGGTTCATGGTTTGGCGTGCTCCATCGAGTTATGGATGCACGCGGGAAGTTGGGAGAGCACAAAAAAGCGTAAGAGTTGGTCGATACGATAGCCGAGAACTTCTCAACTTCTCCACCATTTCTTTTATAACAGAGAATCAGACACAAAACAATATTTAATGCGCTGATTAAAAATGAGTTTCTCATTACGTTTGAAATTGCCGTGCTCCATCGAGTTATGGTAGCCAATCAGAAACACCGTTATATTACATCTATGTTATAAAATGTTTTAGTGGATATTCATCACCTCTGTTTACAAAATATATTTTTAAAAGTTTTGGGTAATTGCCAACGGTCGTTTGACGTTTGTGGGCGGGGAAGCAAATGTTTGTAGGCGTGGACGTCGTGGGATTTTCTCTATACGCTCCGACAGTTCGGTGACATCCGTAATATTGAGGAGAAAAATTGACAGTGGTTAATTGTTTCCCCAAGTTATTTTAAAGTTTGACACCATGACAAAATCGTTATTTGATTCTTTGTCTAATTACTATTGATATGCTATTCCAAAATGTAGTGCTTGTGACAGCAAATGTTCGACCCCCTTGACTTTCCACGTTTGTAACAGAGACACATTAACTCAATCCAATAATTTTTCCGTTTTCATAAAAAAATTACGTCACGCGGCTACTGGAAATTAAAAATTATTAGGAAAATTTCGACCATAAAAAACGAATAGAAAGCTTGCATGTTATAAATGTAATACCTTATGATACAGTTCATTCGAAGCATGATCCACAGCCAAGATAATACCAGAATCAGCCTCTGTGACCTTTTGTAGCTAGACAAATTATGAATGACAAAAAATGAGAATGAGGAGGATGAAAATCAGACGGACCTTTTGCGCAAGAACTGCGCATTGGTTTACTAGTGTATCAACCTATACACTGATATAGCCAAAATTCATGAGCCACCTGCGTTTCTGAAAAAAAAATCAACTTTTTCGTAACGTTTTTAGAATCCAACAGAGTTCCATTAGAAGTGTATATTTGGAGTTCCCACATCTCAAAATATACAGTGTGAAGAAACAACGATTTTAATTTCTAATCTATTTCAGTACTTTTTTTGTCAATATTTTTTTCATTCAAACACATAACATGGGTGGCTGAAACCAGTTCAAGAGGTTCTTTTGGAATAACACTTTCATAACCTAGGAATTTCATTGTTAAACATTGATTTCTTCCTGATATTCTAAAAAAAGTATTTTTGGCTGATAACACTATTTCCCTTTAGATGGTTCATTAATTTTGACCACATGCATATTTCATCCCTCTTAAAGAACTAATTCTCAACCCCCCACCCCCAACCTCGACCCCAACCTCTAACCCTAACCCTAACCACAACCGCCCCCCTACTGTTTTTTTAGTTATATGCAATTTAGTTTAACATCCCGCATGTGGGACAGAGAATTACCTACAATTACCAATTATTGGTAATTCAAGGCCGTTTCACACTTACTGATTATTGGTAATTCTAGGTAGGAGGACATGTTGTTGTTGCAGTGCTCCATTCTCGTACCCAGACCCACGCGCTCCCCTCCTCGCGAGGCGGAGGCAGTGACGTCAGGCGCATTCCAAACATTCCAAACTCTCGTGCCCAGACTCATGGTAACGGCTTGTTATTTCCCACAAATCTCGTGTATAAATCTCGTGTAAATCGTATCGTATCCATCATGAATCGCGAGGTAAACGAAGCTATGCGTTAGAAATGAAGACGGGAAATCTACTTTAGTGTTAAAGAGAAAACAGAAAGATGCCAAACAGCCATCGTTCGCGGAGTCGAAGACATCATCACAGCTGTATTGCCAAGCGGATATAGCAAATTCATTATTTATCAACTTCTTCCCGCGGTGTTTGACTTTCTACAATCCAAAACGAACATCAGCGCAGCCTGGGAAGAAAGTGTTGTTTTGTTCATCTCACCTTTAAACGCACTCATTGGAAGACCAGCTGGCGGAACTTAAGAATATGGGATTCAAGGCTGTTGTTTTGAGAGACGATCGCCATTCGCAACATGAGAAATATTAGTTAGTATTATTTTTCGAATTCAAATGTGGTGTATTGCTAGGGGCTAACTAGAAAACCTTACGGTTAACTTAGCCTCTAGGCACTTTTTCCTTTTATTCTTTGTAATTAGTTGGGCACCTCCAGATGCAATCTCTCTCTTCCATTTGTAAAAAAATCGAAAAAAAGTGTGAATAAAAATTGTATTGTATTATTGTATTGTTATTTGATTTGTCAAATTATATCAAACGTACGTTTATGGCATGTTGAATTTGTTTGAATTATTTTCATTGTTTCTTAAAGCCAATCAGAACGCTCACATTTACAGAGATTCCCAGAGCCACTTGACGCATTAGCGCGTGGGGCCGGGTACGAGAATGGCAGTGCTCAATTTCATTCGTTGCCTCGCTAAAAGAACCGAGGCTATACACGGCAGAAAACTGAAAAAAACAACTTGACGTTGGGTTAATTATTAAATTGTTGTTTGTAAAGATCATAAGGTAACGGAGCATTAAGGTAAGAGAGGGCATGTACACATGTAGTAATGCAATGGGTCTACTTCTATCCTAATTCCCCTTAACACGATCGGAAATGGTGGCTGTCGAGGCTCGCGAAATACGGGCTGACCCGTATTAGCTACGCATGCGTAGAACGAATATCTTGCGTGTAAACGTCATCAATACACGCCCGACAACTCACTTGAGCCAGCACGCACGTGGACTGCGAACTGCCCCATGAAAGTGGCCGATTTTCTATGCGATTTCCGATCGTGGGTAGGCCCCAACGGTCATTTTAAGAAGGGACTGGTAACGAGTAGGACGTCGCACTGTCACGTCAGCAGCCGTCTGAGCGATACAAATGCTCAAATATCACACATTTGTTTTGGTAAAATTCTTTAAAATTTTGTGCATAAAGAAATAGGAAAACCTTAAACAACATACTTAGTTTTTAAGACAGAACTTTTTTTAATCCATTAAGTTTAAAGCGAAAAATCTGTCTCGACATCTTTCCCTAATATTTTGCTGTAGTGTTCTATGTGGAAAACACTGACCAAATGAAAATTTTTAGAAAATTTGACCGAAGAAAACTGGAGATATGCGTCTTATTAACTATGGTCTAAATAAAGGATAACCGTGAAAATTTGACAAATTCCAAACGCTGTTTAGTATTCAGCAGACATTAGCACTATTCAACAAATACTTCATAAGTGTGGTAATCTCCTTCTGCATTCAGTATACAGAATAATTATGTAATAGTTATTAACAGCAATAACCATAGACTATATGACTGAACGTAACAAGTCATGAAAAAACTAAAACTCTAGGGAGCCACCTTAACCTATTTTTAGAGACACACCTATCATGGGTTTTGCGTAGAAGTTTACACATTTCTTTCGTGTAAACAAAATGGCGGGAAAAGTCTTATAGGAGTGAAGTACACTTGTAGAAGAACTGAAGAATTGTATTTCAAGGACGTTTCATTAACACTTTGAAGCCTGAAGACGAGTCTTTAGTATTTTATTCTAGCTAACGCCAGACGATTTTATTCAGCACAGGGAGAGGCCCAGGCCTCAAAGTGTTAAAGGTTTTACTCAGGAATTGAGGACAGCCAAGACTCCTCTTGACAGACAGTTTTATCTTTTCTAAATAGCCTGTGTACAGCCAGGATATACACTCTGTAATTTGGAGTGTATATTCAGGCTGTACACAGGCTACTTCTAAAACGCTAGTATAAGAAAATATGATGTAATACCCTGTATAAACATCCAATGCCATTCTCGACTGCTCGACAAGTCGCGAGTTACGGGGGGGGGGGGGGAATTATCTGGTATTACCTCTCTTACCTTAATGCTCTCTTGTTATCAAATAACAATCGTTATTTAAAAACCACGTTTTCTAAATTTGAAAGTTGATTGTCTTAGTTCAGTTATTTACTTACGTAACAGATCATCCGTTGAGACAGCAACGCGAAACTTTTTTCACACATTCCGCCTAAACACACAGAGTCCACATCAGTGCAAAGTAAACTACCACAAAACACAAGTAACAAAGAATTTATGTACTAGAGTTTTCCCAAAGATGAAAAAATGTGGCCAACGAACAGAACTTTAAACTACTAATGTACGATCCTTTTAATCAATGCACTTCTCAGTCCAACGTTTCGATCCTTTGACCTTTGCTGAACCACTGAATTTTCTTCTATAGCTGTAGGAATCCCAAATCAATGGTTTGGAGAATATTTTGTCGCACTTCATGTAAGGCTGATTTCCAGTAAGTGTAATTTTACGGGCGAACGGAATTTTTCTTTGTAAAAGTCCTTATGTATTTTATCAAATTAAATTGGCCATTTCCTGTCTTATTACATTATTGTGCGCTCTAATGATATATAAATTACACTGTCATGTCTTTGATGATTATCTCAACGAAAGCCCATATTCACACAATCCAATTAATCGAATCCGATTCTTCTCCTGGGGCATGGCATTTAGTGGACTATCCGATTTAGTGAATTATCCGATTTAGTGAATTATCCGATTATTTGTTCGCAAATTCTCGCAGTTATTATAGTTCTTATTTTTGTAGTTTTAAAAATCATATGCATGTAGAGGAAAATCAGATTCGATTATAAATGACCGTACCGAAAAAGATGACGACTTGTACATTTAACCATAATCGTTTGCGTGCAGTAAATATTGTTTCTTGCAGAATTATTGGACGATAGGGTTTTAAAACGACCAACTTTGGTAGGAATGAAGTTCTTACTTACTTAATCCATCTTAGCATGATAAACAATGTTTAGTTGTTATTTTAATTTATGAGGGCGCAAAGCATTGTGGTTAAATGTACTACCGCCATCTTTTTCTGTAGCGTCAATGGGATTGCGTCATGAATAGTCCTAAACGTAGACACATGTACGCATTGCGTACCTATTTTGTTTGTTCTGCAAGCTCTCGCGCAAAACTATATGTGTCTTAAACACATTCTAAAGGAAAGTGTAATACTCTATTTAGTTTTCCTGAAAAACGCGTTGTATGATCATTTGCGTTTAGAAAACCATCATTGTCCTGGAGATATATAACATAAGCTAAGATATTTTTGCAAGACAGTATAATGTACTACCAACTAAAACATGCATTTTTTTCTTGTATTTTAAAAACTAAGATAACAGAACAAAGAAAATTCGGTCTGCGTGCAAAATTCCACTGACTAGAAATCAGGCTTAAAATTTCCATATGTATGAAGTAAGCAGGTAAAACCTAATTCAAAAATTAATTCGAACTTTAAAAATGCGGCATAAAATAATAGTAACATAAACGTGTCCGTTTAATATTAGAGCAGGATGATTAAAGAAATCCCTATTAAAAAACTAAACGATTTATGATTTGAATAGTATAAGGGAAAAAATGTGGAAATACCTGGTGTGGAAATACCGTATATAAATTATTATTACTTATATGATTTATAATTTCATAATTCACTCGATAAATTATTCCACAGTTTACCGAACTAAAACTCTTTGGTAGACGCCTTTTGTTAGCGTACTGCATGTAAGGCAAACTAATAACGATTTAAAACATCAACTTAACCTTAAAACTGCTCTACGTGCTTTCAAAGTGTTCTACCTGGCGTATTAGTAAAAATAGGTACGCTATGCATGCATGTAGCTACCGCTGTTACTGTTCTACTAAAAGACATCCACTTATAATCTGGTTATAAACAAATCCAAAAACATAGCTTACCAAACACTTCGACAAGGTTTTGAGTTTCATTCGCATATCTTCTTAGTAGATTCATATAGTTTATACTAATCTACAGAAAATAGAACAAACTACAAAAACTCATCGCATATTTTATGTCGTCGTGTTTAGTATAAAGCGAGAGTTGTGCATGTACATCTTATTTTATATTCATTATAAAAATAAATATAAAGTGAAAAAATAACCTCAGAAAAAGTTAAAGAAAGTGATTTTCTCTATCTCATTTTATCTTTAAGATATATCACTATATTAAGAGTTGTTTGATCAAAAAATCATCTCAGGAGGCCATTTGCTCAGCAAGATTCTCTCTCCTGAGAATTTTAACTTGCGAGACTGTGAGACAAATATCTATCGTGTTTGCCGATATCAGAGAATCTTGCTGAGCAAATGGCCTCGCGAGGCGGTTAGCTCAGCTAGTATTAAAAACTTATTGCATGTTTATATATCGTCATAAAACACACGCAAGCACGTGCACAGTTCCAACACATGCAGTTTCAAGTACGATAACGATAAAGGACTGGGGGCTAATCGTCCTTACTTGCAGCCAGTGGCTGAATTGCAAAGGATGCAGATCAACGTGACCGTGTCGAGGCATATCAAAGGCGCTCCGGAGAACCCGGCGAAAAACACTCGAAGCACAGAAAAAATCAACTACAACTCTACTCACATGAGTTCCAAGCTCGACAACGGGGTCATCCCCAAGCGGTCACCCATCCAAGTACTAACCCACTCTAAGCGGGCTTAACGTTTTGGTGAGAGGCAGCGCGCTAACAGCACACGCCACCCGTGCTAGCTTCAATGATATTCTTAATTTTACTGTAATAAGTCATTATGCACTCATTACGTATGCACGCAGTTGTAGTATTTATATCTAAGCGTAGTTAATTAAAGTGTATGGTCTTTCTTTGTTTTTCGCAGGTCATAGGATTTTTGTCGATTGGGTTCGATCAGAAAAAAAAAAAAAAGTTTACCTGCTTCTCAAAAAAATCAAGTTTTACTATTTCGTCTTCAGACAACAACCTGGACGTTACCATCTAAAAATAGCAAACAGTTAGATAGGAAACAAAAATAGAGTGAATATATCTGAAGCCGGTTTCAACTTTGCTTTATCTTTAATAAGAGCCGATTACACGAAGCGAGTTGGCCCAGCTAACCGCGGGCTGACTTGTCTGATTTAGGATCGTACTGTGGTTTGAAAACTCACATAAACTAAATTTGCAAAGAAGAATTGGTTTTATTTAGTTTAGATGTAAAGGAATCCTAACGTTAATTCAAATCTCCTCTTGTGGCCGAGGAATGAATTTCGGTTAGCCGGGACAGCCCGCGGTTGGGAAACGTTTTACTGGGAAATTCGGCATAGTTCAAGAACTATGGATCGTTTTCACTCACGTGATCGGTGGACCCTTGGGGGTGGTAAAACAATACGAAATATTTGAATAAGAATAGCGCTGTACACCAATATGGCCGCCATTTCGGTACACCAATATGGCCGCTGTGACGTCAGGTGAAAACGATCTATAACCTTTTAACCATTTCACTGCCTAAATCGACTTTTGTTATTTTACTCTGGCTACCGCCAGACGATTAATTACTCGTCAAGGCAGTGAGACCTGCGCTAAACGTCGCACAATAGACGAATTTAATTGTTTGAATTCTATTCGACGAAACTGCGACGTGTAACTCGATTCAACTCGACACACGAATTAAATTCGTCTCGGCAATTAAATTCGTCTGAGTCCGACAGATAGTGCGACGATAATGCATGTTCGAGTTACACGACGAATTATCGATGCGTCGAATTAAATGTTTCGCTTCTGTCTGTGACAATTTGGTGCCATGTTTTCAAGAAGTCGTTTTCAGGATCCACGAGTCCAAGTCAAAACAATTAAATTCGACGTTTAACTCGACGTCGCATTTACGTCGCATACGTTACTGTAATTCGAATTAAATTCGTCTGAATTAAATTCGTCTATTGTACGACGTTTAGCGCAGGTCTGACACATTTCCCGAATTTTTTCCGATAAATTCCGACTATTTTTAGATCTTTAAAATCGATCTAGCTCTATATTTAAATCGTTATTTTAAATTAATAATCATTCAGTATGCCATTTTTGAGTAATAAAACAGCGTCTACAAAGCGTATTTCATGACAACAAAAAATTACATTGCATTTCACGTATAAAGAGACTTTCCACGCTATATTAAGCTAAAATGCCTACAAATTTTGAACGGCAAACTACAAAATTAAAGTTGTTAAAATTGATTCAATTATGAAATACAAGTCACCTAACAATGATTATAAAGGATTTCTGAATATCCACGACCAGGTTTTCACACAAATTGGCCTAAACTTTCAAGTGTCACATTTATTGCAATCAATTTCAACCCGTTCAATTTTGACCATCGATACAGCGACACTACAATGCAGGTTTATTGCATCTCTTTTGTGTTTTTATATCTTTTAAAACCGTTATTGTGAAGTTTTGTGGAATTTTAAGAAAATTTTGACTTAGTGACTTAGCCCTTTAATAACGAGTGATATCACGATAAGTGATAAACTTTAGCAATAGCCATCTGATTGAACCGGTTGCATAAGTATAACAAAAGTCTAGTAGAACCCTACCCCAGATTATTCACAAACTATTATTATACTAGAAATACTGATCAAATCAGTAGAGCGAGACATGGATGATTTTTTTATCGCTTCCGAAGTGTCAGTTTTATTAACCGCGGATCAATATTAAAGCAATCACGAGGTGTATTCTCATGTACCACGTGATAAACATCCATTGTTAACTCGTAAACAAGCTATCACGTGGTACATAAGAATACACCTCGTGATTGCTTTGAAATTGAGCTGCGGTTAACGAAACTGTCGCTTCGGAAGCGATGAAAACATCGTCTATGTCTCGCTCTACGGATTTGAGTAGTGCGTAAAAGCAACAACCCCTCGCGCTCTTTAATATATATTAGGGCCTGGGAATAGCCACTGCTCTCCGACTCAAAATATAGTTTTAAATGAAGTAGAATATTTCAAATTGAAAACTGTTTATTTTAATCTTTTAAGGGAAAACGACCGAAAAACGTTCGGATAACATTAGGCAAAAAGAATTTCGATGAAAAAGTTGCATGTCGCCGCCAGGATTTGAGTGGGATTCGAGCCAGACTGTCTTCGCGTGACAACCAGTGACGTTACCACCTGGCTACTGAAGAAGATATAAAAAGTTCTGTAAAATGTCGTATTAAATCTGTACGTTTTCGTTTTCTATATTTACAAAAACAGCATGCAGGCGATGCAGGCTGAAATTAATATACTTTTTTGCTGAAGTATTTTAAAAACATTTGCAATTTTTACATGTATTAAAAACATCTCAAATCTCTGGTTGTTTGTCAGTTGTCAGAGATACAGCAAAAAAACATTCTCAAAGGTTGTAACTGTTCTCAGCTTTTGTACATTTTACAGACCAAAAATTACTTCTCTTCCTATCTTTTATTTCAAATTATAAACAAACTATAAACAAACACCATGCATCAATGGTTTACCATAAGAAAGTTATTTTATAAAACAACATAAGACGACAATCAGCAGCTAAAAGCAAAGAATACAACGGGCAAGCAAAAACATCCAACAAAAATAGCATTATAAACAGTGACAGGATATAAACACAGAAACCTACTGGTTGCTACTAAATGTTTGTCATTACTGAGTCTGAAAGCGGCTGCTCTGTGTTTTTACTTAACTTTTCGGTCTTTTACTTTGTCGGTTTTTCTTCAGTATTGTTTTTCCCCATTTCGAGTTGACGGTTTCCTTTAATTCAATACATTGTTGTTCTTCTTTTATATACGTAAAAGTTGATTACGTGAGTAGGTAACCCCCCCCCCCCCCCCCCCATATAGCATTCAAAGGGATGCCGCCTCATTAAATATTCAGTGCGGCGCCCCTGTGTGACGCCCAATGTGATGCACGGTGTGACGCCCGGTGTGACGCCCGATGTGACGCCCAGTGTGACGCCCGGTGTGACGCCCGGAAGTAATTAGCACACATAGAGTGGTGGTGATATAAGCCCAGCTCGAATATTATCTGAATAAGCTATGAATATTATATTAGGGTTAGAACCTAAATGGTCAACCACAGTAAGTCATCCTAGAATCATTACTAACTAAACTCTCGTTTATAAAACAAGTCAAGATATCGTAAGAAGAACTTAAGATATATTTTAGATGAGGAATCACTTCGAGAGGTCATGAAAAGAACGATTTTAAGTGGCGAAATATAAACTAAAGGCAAAGCGATTTATTACTTTGAAAGCGTTGCTACGCTTTCTGTTACTAAGTGTGATATTTGCATATTTATCCTCAGTGCACGTGCAGGAGACAAAAGAGAAACTCATTAGGGGTCATTAAGAGGATTAAGCGCTTGGGCAAGTCTAGTCAAGAGAGTCATTAGCAACACGCGTACATGTAATACAGAATTTAAAATATTTTATTGAGAAATACATCTTTACACAAAAAACTCTTGATTATTTAGTGATCTATCGGTAACACTAGCATATGGGCATACAGTACATCTTATAATCCGAAGGCATGGATCATGAGCCTTGAATTCTGTACCACAAACATTACATATCAGATTTCGATTAACGCATTTGTTAAAATATTTCCACAAACACTTAGGACACTCAATTACATGTGTAAAATTAACAGGATTCTGACAACGTTCGCAATCAACAGGTTCGTCAATTATAGAATTTTCTGATTCTATTTCGGTGTAATCCTTATCGTTTTCTGAATCTTCTTCGGAGGAAGTTTCTTTTTTTTCGCTCTCTGATTCTGTTTCTTCTTCTGCCTGCGCCAACATTGTTAGCACTCGAACATTTTCGATAAGGTTTTTGTCAATGTTAATGTCGACGAGTCCTTTTACAAATACGTTTAAACCAGCTGGTTCGGGAATTCCTGAGAAGTAAGGTGATACACAGTATTCTACCAATTCGGCTATTTTTGTGTTTGGTATAGTTCTTCCTTGATACACAATTTCTCCTTTGGGATTCCATGTTAAGTTGACATAGGATGCGAGTAAACTATTCAACAAAGAGGACGCGTTCGCTTCATCGACTCCGTAGTCAAAATGTGACAGTATTTCTTTAACACGAAAATCGTCATGTAACCTTTCTCCCATAGTGTTCAGGGTTCGAATGATGGTCTTTAAAAAATATCGTTCTTTTTATATTAGTTCTGCGAGTCCTTCTAAAACTGGACCAAGTAGGACATCAAGAAATCCTTCACCTTTTTGAACCAGTATCTCTTTTTTTCTCATAAAACTACTTCGGGGACTAGCCAAAGTTGATATGTCGTCGCTATAAGGCCTAACGACTTCAAGCAAAGCAGGTGATAATTGATATTGCGTTGACCAAAAGTTCAACATACAATCACAAATGCATCTAATTTGCTCAGGGCTAGCAGTCTCCAACAGACCTCGCTGTTGAATAGGTTCACTTGTACATAAAAGTTCAAGAAACGGTTTGTGCTTTTTGATCAACATCTCTATTTGACAGTCAGTGTCTAAATGAGGAAAACGCTACCAAAACACATATTTTAAGAGGGGGGAGGAGGAGAAGGAGGAGGAGGAGGAGGAGAAAGAGGAGGAGGAGGAGGAGAAAGAGGAGGAGGAAAAAGAGGAGGAGGAGGAGGAGCAAATAGACACACACACATACAAAAGCATTTAGCTTAAAATATTTATTTCGGTTTTCGCTCAAACATATACATATCAAAAGTTTTAGTAAGGTCTGCTTCTTAGATTATATTTAGGCGTTTTTATTTTAAAAGTAGCGTGATAGTCTTTATTGTCTTCTGGTGATAATTGTGATACATCTTCTTTTGTCATGGGTAAATATTTTGATCTAGTCATCAATAGATGATGTTCATACTCTTCTCTATCATCTGGGGTCATCTTTGCCAAGTCGCTTTCTTTCCAATCCGAAGAGCTTTCCCAGTTATGAAAGAAATTATGTTTAAGCGTTGGTTGTTCAACGGTGGGAGGCGGTGTTACAAAATAGGTTTTACATGTAGCAGGAGCTGTAGGGAAACTCCACGGAAGATCGTCAGTTTCTTGCTTTATCTTTGGTGTCAAATTTTCTGAAGTTTTTGGTGGCTGAGTTTGAAGATTAGTCAGAGGTTGAGACTGATTCTGCAGTTGGTTTTGAAACGTCAGAAAACGTCCTAGCTGATTGGAGTAGAGTATGCTCTTTTCTTCAGGTGTTAACTGTGGCGCTTGTACAATATCTTGCATTTTTTGTTCTGTGTTGTACATGGCATTAACGATCGGAGGTAATTGATAGGATTGCTTTTGTATGAAACTACCCAGCTGTTGCTGCAGGCTGGAGCTATTTTCTCCGGGTAGAACATTGGTCTTGAGGCGGTGATCGTCGTCCGTAGTCGGCTTTAGATCAAGCATTAAATAACCATGAGGGCGACTTGTGGCTTCCTCGGAGGAGAAAGAGGAGGAGGAGAAAGAGGAGGAGAAAGAGGAGGAGGAGGAGGAGAAAGAGGAGGAGGAGGAGAAAGAGGAGGAGGAGGAGAAAGAGGAGGAGAAAGATGAGGAGGAGGAGGAGGAGAAAGAGGAGGAGGAGGAGAAAGAGGAGGAGGAGGAGAAAGAGGAGGAGGAGGAGGAGGAGCAAGAGGAGGAGGAGGATGAGAAAGAGGAGGAGGAGAAAGATAAATATATAATACGAAATTCTCTAGAAGTATTTATTCTGCTACTGCTCTTCAATGAGTGAACATGTCTTATGCCTGCAGCACTTGTGGAAAAACGTTTTCAACACTATTCAACATGCAACGTCATATAAAAAATTCCCATAGAAACAGTACTTATTCAAGACCAGCACATCTTCTCACTGACGCAACAGTCATGCAGCATCCGTTCACATGCATTGTTGCAGGGTGTACTCAGAGCGGCAAAACAGTATGGGTGAAGACACTTCTGGAAAACGCCAAAACTACGATTAATCCTCCTCCCGAACGTATCATTTGGTGTTATGGACAGTGGCAGCCCATGTATTTAGAAATGATCAAGACAATACCAGGCATTGAGCTTAACGAAGGCATACCCTCTGATATAGACTCTGATAATTTTCTTGATGTTTCTAAGCGAAAACCTTATTGTTCTTGACGATCTCATGGATCAGTCAGGAAGAGATAAACGTATTGCTAGTTTATTTACTAAGGGAAGTCATCACCGGAATCTCTCCGTGATCTATATTGTTCAGAACATATTTCACCAAGGAAAGGAAACCAGAAACATCAGCCTCAACGCACACTATATCGTACTATTCAAGTCTCCGAGGGTATAAGCAACAAATTTCTGTCTTGGCACGGCAGGTGAACCCAGGTCATGTCCATGAATTTATGAAGAGTTACGAGGAAGCCACAAGTCGCCCTCATGGTTATTTAATGCTTGATCTAAAGCCGACTACGGACGACGATCACCGCCTCAAGACCAATGTTCTACCCGGAGAAAATAGCTCCAGCCTGCAGCAACAGCTGGGTAGTTTCATACAAAAGCAATCCTATCAATTACCTCCGATCGTTAATGCCATGTACAACACAGAACAAAAAATGCAAGATATTGTACAAGCGCCACAGTTAACACCTGAAGAAAAGAGCATACTCTACTCCAATCAGCTAGGACGTTTTCTGACGTTTCAAAACCAACTGCAGAATCAGTCTCAACCTCTGACTAATCTTCAAACTCAGCCACCAAAAACTTCAGAAAATTTGACACCAAAGATAAAGCAAGAAACTGACGATCTTCCGTGGAGTTTCCCTACAGCTCCTGCTACATGTAAAAACCTATTTTGTAACACCGCCTCCCACCGTTGAACAACCAACGCTTAAACATAATTTCTTTCATAACTGGGAAAGCTCTTCGGATTGGAAAGAAAGCGACTTGGCAAAGATGACCCCAGATGATAGAGAAGAGTATGAACATCATCTATTGATGACTAGATCAAAATATTTACCCATGACAAAAGAAGATGTATCACAATTATCACCAGAAGACAATAAAGACTATCACGCTACTTTTAAAATAAAAACGCCTAAATATAATCTAAGAAGCAGACCTTACTAAAACTTTTGATATGTATATGTTTGAGCGAAAACCGAAATAAATATTTTAAGCTAAATGCTTTTGTATGTGTGTGTGTCTATTTGCTCCTCCTCCTCCTCCTCTTTTTTCCTCCTCCTCTTTCTCCTACTCCTCCTCCTCTTGCTCCTCCTCCTCTTTCTCCTCCTCCTCCTCCTCCCCCCCTCTTAAAATATGTGTTTTGGTAGCGTTTTCCTCATTTAGACATTGACTGTCAAATAGAGATGTTGATCAAAAAGCACAAACCGTTTCTTGAACTTTTATGTACAAGTGAACCTATTCAACAGCGAGGTCTGTTGGAGACTGCTAGCCCTGAGCAAATTAGATGCATTTGTGATTGTATGTTGAACTTTTGGTCAACGCAATATCAATTATCACCTGCTTTGCTTGAAGTCGTTAGGCCTTATAGCGACGACATATCAACTTTGGCTAGTCCCCGAAGTAGTTTTATGAGAAAAAAAGAGATACTGGTTCAAAAAGGTGAAGGATTTCTTGATGTCCTACTTGGTCCAGTTTTAGAAGGACTCGCAGAACTAATATAAAAAGAACGATATTTTTTAAAGACCATCATTCGAACCCTGAACACTATGGGAGAAAGGTTACATGACGATTTTCGTGTTAAAGAAATACTGTCACATTTTGACTACGGAGTCGATGAAGCGAACGCGTCCTCTTTGTTGAATAGTTTACTCGCATCCTATGTCAACTTAACATGGAATCCCAAAGGAGAAATTGTGTATCAAGGAAGAACTATACCAAACACAAAAATAGCCGAATTGGTAGAATACTGTGTATCACCTTACTTCTCAGGAATTCCCGAACCAGCTGGTTTAAACGTATTTGTAAAAGGACTCGTCGACATTAACATTGACAAAAACCTTATCGAAAATGTTCGAGTGCTAACAATGTTGGCGCAGGCAGAAGAAGAAACAGAATCAGAGAGCGAAAAAAAAAGAAACTTCCTCCGAAGAAGATTCAGAAAACGATAAGGATTACACCGAAATAGAATCAGAAAATTCTATAATTGACGAACCTGTTGATTGCGAACGTTGTCAGAATCCTGTTAATTTTACACATGTAATTGAGTGTCCTAAGTGTTTGTGGAAATATTTTAACAAATGCGTTAATCGAAATCTGATATGTAATGTTTGTGGTACAGAATTCAAGGCTCATGATCCATGCCTTCGGATTATAAGATGTACTGTATGCCCATATGCTAGTGTTACCGATAGATCACTAAATAATCAAGAGTTTTTTGTGTAAAGATGTATTTCTCAATAAAATATTTTAAATTCTGTATTACATGTACGCGTGTTGCTAATGACTCTCTTGACTAGACTTGCCCAAGCGCTTAATCCTCTTAATGACCCCTAATGAGTTTCTCTTTTGTCTCCTGCACGTGCACTGAGGATAAATATGCAAATATCACACTTAGTAACAGAAAGCGTAGCAACGCTTTCAAAGTAATAAATCGCTTTGCCTTTAGTTTATATTTCGCCACTTAAAATCGTTCTTTTCATGACTTCTCGAAGTGATTCCTCATCTAAAATATATCTTAAGTTCTTCTTACGATATCTTGACTTGTTTTATAAACGAGAGTTTAGTTAGTAATGATTCTAGGATGACTTACTGTGGTTGACCATTTAGGTTCTAACCCTAATATAATATTCATAGCTTATTCAGATAATATTCGAGCTGGGCTTATATCACCACCACTCTATGTGTGCTAATTACTTCCGGGCGTCACACCGGGCGTCACACTGGGCGTCACATCGGGCGTCACACCGGGCGTCACACCGTGCATCACATTGGGCGTCACACAGGGGCGCCGCACTGAATATTTAATGAGGCGGCATCCCTTTGAATGCTATATGGGGGGGGTTACCTACTTACGTGTATGTTCTTTTGAAAGCGATGTATTTTAACAGTTAATATCTATTCGCAATTCGAAAAAGCTGCTTCCCCAAGTCTTTTTCGACTTTGATTTGCTTCATCTTCACCGGGCTTGGGGATAACTCTAAAATACAATCGGTGCAAGAGGGGGGGGGCACTATCACCGAGCCGCATGTTTAGGTCTGGGTTTGAGTGTTCATATCTTTACAATCGTCAAATTTGGCTACAAGTTAAGCATCTTGCGGGAATATTAGTAGATTTCATAATTAAATAAAGACTTCAAAGAAATTTTGGGCCACGTTAATATTAAGAGTCTTCAAAAATGTTCACCTGTAAGTCCTTATTTAATTGACAAATAGGCTTTTTTTTATGCTTACCTTGTAATAAAACTAAGAATTTTATCGAAATAATTTTTCACTACAGATCGCCACAACTTAATCTTAGAGAAATTGTCAACACATTCTTTTTTTGTTATAAATGCATGTAATGGACTTTTATTTTACAAAAAATTTTCCAAAATACATGGACATGTATCCTTACCACAATAAACACTACCACGTTCTCGCTATCACCAAAAACGGGCCACAAATACGCTAAATTGTGCAGAAATAAAACTAACGTCAATTTCTGTCAAATAATATAACAATATAGAGTGGGCATAAATATGTTTTTGGCCCGAGCCGCAGGCGAGGGATAAAATCATAGAAATAATATACCTAGAATGCGGGCTCCTATATTTCGTCAGTCAAAAAATTGTCGCCACAAAATGGCGGATTTATAAGGGCAAAAGGAACTCGCCCCAGGACTTTTTAACAGTTTTTAACACGGCCGCGGTTAGTGATGGTGGAGTGAACGATGGATGTATTTTAGCACTGAATTTCTTTGTTTCTTGCACCGGGAAACTTCCTGGATTAGTGAATTTAAACATAAAGGCATGTGAAGTGCAATATCCTTCGCCAAAACATTTCGAACATCAAACTCTGGATGTATATACATGGCGATGATAGCGATAGCGGCTTTTACGCATGATTTACATTATATTTGAATGATTTCCACTTGCCAATCTGTGTCACACCTTACAAGTGATAAGTGATGTAGACTGAATGTGGAGGATTAATCAAGGAAACAGTAAGTGTTTTGCTGTTTTTCTTAATCTAGTCTAACAGGGATTTCTGGCTGGAGATTTGTGAAATATAAAATATGTTTATGCGCCTGTCATAAGTACATCACAGTCTTTTCGACATCATCTATTGACATCTTAAATCCGTGTTTTTTCCTCATAGTTTCCCTTATGTATCTGACTATTTTATTTTACTTTAAACAGGC
Source organism: Paragorgia papillata (assembly GCA_035771165.1). Lineage (NCBI taxonomy): Eukaryota > Metazoa > Cnidaria > Anthozoa > Scleralcyonacea > Coralliidae > Paragorgia > Paragorgia papillata. The sequence continues at coordinate 461,790 of JAWNZC010000350.1, read as the reverse complement.
TTTGGTGCAGACAATTTCTGAGTTTCAAGTTTTGCACGAGGGTATCTTTTTGTTGCTTTTTGTAATTGTGGATTTGTGGTGAATTGGTCGAAGTATAATTTTGAACTTATACTGTTATAGTTTTTAGCACGTTTAATAAAGCAACTACCCAGTTTATCCCTATAAAACGTCCTCCAATTCTTTATTTTGAGAGGTGATCATTGTTGTATATATCCCAACCCCTTGCAAAATTCAAAATGGCGGATTTATAAGGGCAAAATAAAATTTCAATTGGACCCCTGTCACGTGACAGAGCACGCATTCTATGGATAAAATTAGCTCTGAGAAGGGCCAAAAACATATTTATGCCCAAGAACATCAACAGTATTACTATTATAATAATTTTAGTGGGCATTTAGAAGGAAAACAAAGACAACAAAGCAAACAGTATCTTGAACAGTGCCGCCATACCGTCGGCGTGTATTTTTATAACAAATATTTAGATAAGTTCATGTTAACTTGGCCGAAAAACGCAACATTTGTCATCAAAACAATCTTTGCACCAAAGTATTGACAAGAAAAGTATACAGTTCCGTAAACAAACCAATAGTGATTTACAACTGTTAAAACTGATAGCTCAGATCAGCGGGCTACTGAATTCTTCAAAAGCCCGCAAAATACACCACAATGCCCGATAAAATTATTATAATTTATCATTTTACCAGTGGGTACTAGATGCAATTCTGGGTCACCTAAGCCACCGGCGCTCCAAGTACCATGGAAATCATCAAACTAAGGAAGAAAGTGAATAAAATAGGTACGCAATGCGTACATGTCACCACCCGCTGTTATGTTCAAAAGAGCAATCGAGAGAGCAATCCAAATAAATAATCCACTTTCGATTATTCCTCACGAACAACAATTCGAGTACTTCCCAAATACCTGACGATCTTACCGACTATCTGGCGATGGCTGTCGAATATGACGTAAATGCGGTCCAAAACAATCAATGAAGCAAGCAAGCAAGCAAAAAAAACGCTGCCAATAATGCGATTCTCTGTCAAGCTCACAAATGAACACTGACATTTGCTGAAAAATTTAAAAATAGATCTGATGAACAAATGTGAGGAACAGCCAAGGGAAAACGTTCTCAGCAGTGATTTTGTAGCGAAAATGTAGTCTAATTGATTTGTAAGATGCATGTTGTCAACAGTATGTTCTTTAAATTTAGCAAGAACATTTCACAAATAGTCAGCATCTTTGTTTATCTTATTTATTTCAAAATTCGCTGAACGCTTGTAAATGTGGCAACGATTCGAAATTTTTAGTCCGTTCCACAGTTTGATGATTTCGATAAAACAAATCTTGCCTTCCTCAAGTATACGCAATGCTGTCTTGCTATATGACCACGTGGGTCCTCGTACTCAGCGTTCCTTCTCGCTATCTATCAACAATTAGTATATACCATCTAGTGCACTAATACATACTCTGCATTCTGATTGGCTAATCAATGTCTATTAGTGATAGGCCACTAGATGCAGAAGAGTTAATTTATAAATACAAAACTATGGCAGAAAATTTGCGTTTTGCCGAAATTTAGTTTGTTTCTTTAAAAAAAATATTTTGTCCGACTAAGTTAGTTTATAGCAATACAATTAGATAATTCGCTGTCATTGTCATATTGTTAATAGACAACCTCGTACCCAGGGTCTTCTCTGCTTTCAAAATGGCGAGAGAAGAAGACCCTGGCAAAGGCTGGTCACGTGATTCCCAAATACCCCACGATTCTTGGAGTATTTGGTCACGTGGATAATTTGAGCTTCGCCCGTCCTGGGGGGAGCGGTTGATTCGGTTCTTATAAACGTCAAGGTTGTTGCAAGTCCGGTAACGTTAAATTCGAGCGGTAAATTAGATATATTTCAAAATTTACAACATTAGATAATTCATATTTGTTGCCGTCAATCGCCAGAAATGAAGCCGAAGGCGACGAACGATCATAAACTGATAAACAGAAAGCCGCTCTGCGGTTACAAGTACTGATACATACACTAAAAATATTCGAATGCTGTTGATTTACCGTCCAGTATAGCACATTTATGTTTCTTGGCCACACGTTTTGGATTTGTGGAAATTTAATTGTTGTATCTGTCGATTTATACTCAAACGGCATATTCGAATCTGCTGTCCTCGTCAGTCGACTCCTCGTTGATTTTGATTTTGAGGTTGTACTTTAATACAAATATTCGATCAACAACAATTCTTCGATCAACGAACATTTATATAGATCAGCACTGAAGACTTTGACTTTGTATATTTCTAAACTTTTTAAATTAGATTCGGAAAGTCCAGAAACCGAAATATTAATAAACACTTCTTGCTTGCATAATATTAAATGCAAATATGTTGTAGTGTAGACGGCACGCTTCTTACTAAAGATGGTCATTAACTGATTTGATAAACTTGTTAAGACGATGTCTTGTTATTTGTACGATTTGGTTATTCTTGAGTGCCTAAATAGTTCGCTGAATAGTTCAACTATACGCTGTTTATCAGTGACTGTACCGCGCTCCCCGGTACAGTGTGAGTCACTCATCAAAATATTCCAAAATTATTGGTGTCACGTGACCAGCCTTTGCCAGGGTCTTCTCTCCGCCCCGCCATTTTGAGAAGGCCCTGGGTACGAGGTTGTTAAATAGATAGAGTAGAGTAACCAATCAGATCGCAGCATTTGCAATAGTAAGTATACTAGTAAGTTTCTACTAATTAATACAGTAAAAACGCAAAGAATAAAAATGTAAGAATTATTACCTTCTTATTAACCGAGAGAGCGGTCATTACGGAAAAAAATATGAGACCGACGTCTTGGCAGTACGGACCGAGCCCACAGGGCGAGGTCTGTACATATAGAAGACCGAGGTCTGATATTTTTCCGTAATGACCAAGCGGACGAGATTAATAAGAGGTTTATTATATGGAATTTTGAAACAATATACCTTCCATTACCTTACATGATACGTATTTATAGTGTGACCTCGACACATGGTTTTCAATGTTGTTGCTCATGTGTTATCGCTTTCGGAATCTTAAAACTCCTTTCCAGATTTCTCATCGCCCCACTCATACATAATTTAGTCCTCAGAAGTAACTCGTGCCATATAATAAATGTATGTTATCAACTCACCACGGTTGTCACCAGCCAGTGGACGTGCAACTTCAGGAACTAGATTCAGTAAGGGATCACCATTAGTTAGTCCTGGACTAGACCAAATCTTGTCTCGCATTCTGTTTCTAAAAAGACAAAACAACATGATATATTGTACTTATAAACTACCTGCATAAAACACTCCGAAATATACCCCGATAGCTTATACATCTTCTCATTTAACAAAAAGAAGACAAAGTTGCGATCAGCTACGTCGACCTTGTCAACAAAAGTCGTCTAGGCAAGCCATGCATGAAAGAGTTAAGACTCAACTTACAATGTATATTGTATGAGTGCAATTTTCGCATTCGGTAGAGTTACCTTGTTATTGACGCAATTGACAGTTGCTGCTTAACTGATTCACCATTCGCTAGTTCTGAAGTGTATTCCAGTTCATTTGTCGTTGGATTTAACACAAAACTGACAATTTTCACCTACATGTAAGTTAAAAAAACACACTGAGTTCATTCATGTGTCGATTCCCTTTCATGCGCCGCGGTTAATATATTCTTGGGTTTCATCTGACGTCACGGCGGCCATGTTGGTGCACAAGAAACAATGAAATGGCAGCCATATTGGTGCAAAATCTTTATCCTATGGGAATTTAACTCTATTCTTATTCAAACATTTCGTATTGTTGCACCACCCCAACGGGGCCACCGATAACGTGAGTGAAAACTATCCAAAGGCTCGTGACCTTGCATATTAAATGACCTACTATATCTTGCTTCAAAACTACATCCAATCTCGTTCCCAGAGCCCACGTTCTGCACCCGGGAAACGAGAGACTCTGGGATAATCCGTTTCAAATCGTTACGTTATTGGCTGAATAGTGAACATTAGTTGGTCTGAAGTGACCGGAAGTAGAATTAATAAAACCAAAATAACAAAGATGTCGGACGACAAGACTCCAGTGAAGACGTTGCAGCGATCGATATCTTCGCTGTATGTGTGTAGATGCTGTAATTCGAGCTTCGCCAGCAACCCCATTGATTTGTTTGGGGAAAAGTCAAACAAGGAGAACATACAATCCAGATTCCGCTCGGATATTTACGCATGCGTACCTCAACCGGAATAACAAGAATCCTGTGATTTGAAACGGATTATCCCAGAGTCTCTCGTTTCCCGGGTGGGGAACGTGGGCTCTGGGAACGAGATTGAACTACATCTAGAATACTATTTTTTTGTTAAACGAATTTCCTTCTGCCGTAAGTTTCGAATCAAGTAAATTTGAGGCAGAAACTTCTCTTAATTCAGTTCTTCACGTAAAATAACGTATTCGAATAAGCTTTTGTATTTTTTATTTGTATTTTCTAAAAGTTCTAGGTCAAGCGGTTGTAGTTTTTGGATTAAACTCCATATAATAAATGTCCATATAATAAATAGAACATTACACGGTTGCTCAAAGATATGGATTTTATGTTTAAAATCCATATCTTCTCGCCACCGTGTAATATCCCCTTTATATCTGATTCTTCACCTGGCTGCGTTGGGAATTTATTTGATAATACACTAGTTCAAATACACAAAATATAAGCTTAGTTTTGGTAATATTCTATCACCAATATAAATTGCAGATGCACAAGATTTTTTAAAGTGCCTATGACGGTGCACGTTGCAACAGAGTCAACCAAGATATGGTCTGGAGATTGGAAAGTCGGCAAACTTCAAAGCGTCTATAATAAACATAAGTAGCCCATCGCGCGATCGTGTTTCTCGCCAGCTGAAATTCTCAAACTTGGTCAATAGATACAAACGTCCAGAGAGTCCAGTCTAGAATCTAGTCTAGAGTCCAGTCTAGATTCTAGAGTCTAGTCTAGAGTCCAGTCTAGACTCCAGTCTAGAATCTAGTCCAGAGTCCAGTCTAGAGTCCAGTCTAGAGTCCAGTCTAGAGTCCAGTCTAGAGTCTAGTCTAGAGTCTAGTCTAGAGTCCAGTCTAGAGTCCAGTCTAGAGTCTAGTCTTAGAGTCCAGTCTAGAGTCCAGTCTAGAGTCTAGTCTAGAGTCCAGTGTAGAGTCCAGTCTAGAGTCCAGTCTAGAGTCCAGTCTAGTGTCTAGTCTAGTGTCTAGTCTAGTGTCTAGTCTAGAGTCCAGTCTAGAGTCTAGTCTAGAGTCTAGTCTAGAGTCGTCTGGATTCCGGTCTAGAGTCCAGTCTAGAGTCCACTCTGGAGTCCAGTCTGGAGTCCAGTCTGGAGTCCAGTCTGGAGTCCAGTCTGGAGTCCAGTCTGGAGTCCAGTCTGGAGTCCAGTCTAGAGTCCAGTCTAGAGTCCAGTCTAGTCTAGTGTCTAGTCTAGAGTCAAGTCTAGTGTCTACTCTAGAGTCTAGTCTAGAGTCGTCTGGATTCCGGTCTAGAGTCCAGTCTAGAGTCCACTCTGGAGTCCAGTCTGGAGTCCAGTCTGGAGTCCAGTCTGGAGTCCAGTCTAGAGTCCAGTCTGGAGTCCAGTCTGGAGTCCAGTCTAGAGTCCAGTCTAGAGTCCAGTCTAGAGTCCAATCTAGAGTCCAGTCTAGAGGCCAGTCTAGAGTCCAGTCTAGAGTCCAGTCTGGAGTCCAGTCTAGAGTCTAGTCTAGAATCCAGTTTAGAATCCAGTCTAGAGTCTAGTCTAGAGTCTAGTCTAGAGTCCAGTCTAGAGGCCAGTCTAGAGTCCAGTCTAGAGTCCAGTCTAGAGTCTAGTCTAGAGTCCAGTCTAGAGTCTAGTCTAGAGTCCAGTCTAGAGTCCAGTCTAGAGTCCAGTCTAGAGTCCAGTCTAGTCTAGTGTCTAGTCTAGAGTCTAGTCTAGAGTCGTCTGGATTCCGGTCTAGAGTCCAGTCTAGAGTCCACTCTTGAGTCCAGTCTGGAGTCCAGTCTGGAGTCCAGTCTGGAGTCCAGTCTAGAGTCCAGTCTAGAGTCCAGTCTGGAGTCCAGTTTAGAGTCCAGTTTAGGGTCAAGTTTAGAGTCTAGTCTGGAGTCCAGTCTAGAGTCCAGTCTGGAGTCTAGTCTAGAGTCCAGTTTAGAGTCCAGTTTAGAGTCCAGTTTAGAGTCCAGTTTAGAGTCCAGTTTAGAGTCCAGTTTAGGGTCCAGTCTACAGTCCAGTCTAGAGTCCAGTCTAGAGTCCAGTCTAGAGTCCAGTCTAGAGTCATGCAGTTTAGAGTCATGCAGTTTAGAGTCTAGTCTAGAGTACAGTTTAGAGTCCAGTCTGTGACGTCATGCACCTAATAGGACTGAACCAATAAGAAGGCTTAAATTACATGTGCTTAGCCTGAAAGGTTTGTAAGTTCTCGATAGACCCCGAATGGCGAAACACTAGATTGTAATACTGCTATACTGTTCACTTAATAAATATGCATGAACATTACATGGTGTCAGGAGTGGAACTCAACACACAATGAGCGAAGGCGAAGACCACGGCAGCGGCATTTCTGACAAGGTACAACAGCAGAGTCGTCAGATGTTCATGTCGAATGTCCCGCTACCATATAAACTTGACGTTAAAGGAAATCTCGCAAAGATTTGGAAATACTGGAAGAAAGTATGGAACACCTATGAAATTGTAACTGACCTTGCAAAAAGAGAAAGCCGCTACAGGGTAGCAACATTCATTACCTGAACGAACAAGAGAAAGATAATATCGTCACTGTTATGAAGCTTTGGGATGACTATTGTCAGTCCTAGATAAAGCATTTTTCTTCCTGGCAGCAAAATCCAAAAATGAATATTTCCACCAGACTGTCTCACTTGCAAGTTTGTATCTCAAAACCACTTTTTCAATTGAATACTACGTAATACAAGTACTAGCGTCAAAAATCGAAATGTTGAAACAGTTGGATATTAAAGATAAAAGCAGCTTGCATTCTTGCAAATGCACAATGACAGCTGCAGCCTGCAACAGCAACACTATACTGAAATGATAAATATTTCATTGTTTTCTAGAACAAATCGTTGCGTCATTCGCGCAAGGATATACGAAACTTAGACAGGTTAAGGTCATGTAATAAACCTTCAAAACACTTTCGAATTGTTTACAAATCGCCGCTGGGTTTGGCAAGAATATAGGTTATACGTCCATGTCCTATTTACACGAATTGCCATCCTTAGGTTAGGTTGTGTGTTGGGGTAAGGCTTTCATGAAGTACTTGGGTTATGTAGGACATGGAATTATTACCAGAATATAGAAAGATGAGTCATCGAATATGAAACTTGATATTCGACCAAAAGTGATGCCCATCAAAATTGTGTGACCGTGACGCATTTCGATTTTTTGAAGAATAGGAAATCTATCTTAAACTTTGACTTGAATTAAAAAAACTGACAAATATTTCCTGCAAGATACAAAAAATTTCCTGCGAACAACTTTTACAAAAAATTTCCTGGTAGAGGCGCTGCCAGACATTTTCCAGCACTGACTATTATATCGGTAAGACAAACGTAATTTACGAACGATATAAATTTAATAACCGCTCTCAGGAACAGCATGAGACGATTGATGAATATGTAACGGCTTTGAGATCATTAGGAGACATGCGAATTCCAAACTTTAAAAGACGAACTCATTCGTGACAGACTGCAGGTCTGTGGTATTAAATATAATGGCATGCGTACGAAGTTGCTACAAAAATCAAAATTAACCCTTGAGCGTTGTGTATAGATATCTGCAGAGCTGCAGAGGCGACCAAGAACCAACTCAAGGATATAATATATCGGCATTGAGAATACAGAAGAGCCAGAGAGTTTCAGCGTTGATCTAGTTGATAGTAACCCCTACAGGAGACAAGGTCAACGATTGTCAATACTGTGGGAGACAACACGAAAGAAACAAGGAAAAATGTCCAGCTTTTGGGAAGTCGTGCTTAAGCTGTGGTAAACAGAACCACTTCGCCGCTAAGTGCAGAAGCACACTGGAGAATCAAAAGAAGTTCACGGCGTTAGTGAAAGCTCTGAGGAGGAATTATTCAACGTATAACAAGCGATAAAACACCAAAGACTACCTTTGACAAGAAGATATATGCAACCATGGCAATAGACGGAAAACCAATGCAAGTTGATTTGGGTGCGTCGTGCAACCTTTTACCGAAAATATTTCTGCGATTTCCGCGAAACACAACTATCCAGAACAAAGACAAGGAACTTATTATGTACTGCAAAACCAAAATGTCAACACTTGGTACAGCGAAAGTGAGTTTCAGAAATCTAAAGAATAACAGGAAGTATCGCGCAGAATTTGTAATTATCGAAGATAACTACACATCAATCATCGGAGCACGTTCTGCTCAACTGATGAACTTGATCGTTGTCCAACAACATAATATTTTACAAGTAAATTCCGAAGATGTCGCGCAAGACCCTAACACTGACGAAGTGCAAGACAGTGTACTGAACAGCTACCAAGATGTGTTTAATGGACTAAGGAAGAATGGAAGGAAAACTGCACCTCGAAGTGGTCTCAGAAGCTGAACCAATCCAGGCACGTAGCTACGGGGGGGCGAGGGGGGGCGACCGCCCCCCCAAAATTCTTTCTTGCCCCCCCAACCAGAGACTGCATGCCCAAAAAAAATCCGCAGCGTGAGTGGATAAGTAATTGAAGTGTGAACGCTGTTGCGTACTTGCGTAACGTAAATAAGTGATGTTGTTATATCGAAAGCGTCTAATGGCATTATGATTTAGTAGCGTAAACCCGGTGAACTCGATGTAAGTTAAAACGTGATAACTGGAACGCTAAACGCGTAAACCAAAAGGTGAGGCAAAAAGTTCCAGGCCCCTACGCGGTTTGCAGGTACGAAGGCTCGAAAAAAGGTTTGAAAAAAATATTTATCAAATTATTTTGTCAGACTCAACGTGCATTTAATGGTTTCCCATTGTTGTGCAGTGCTGTTGTTGTTTTATTTACTATATAGCAGTCAAAAACTATACAGTAAATTAAGCTAGGATGGAAACAGCCAGATGAAAAGGTGAGAACAAGAGTGCAAACTTTCTTATGTAAAATACATTTTTCGCCGTGCAAAGCTTCAAACAACATAAGAGTGAGAACGCTATTCTTGTACGAGTTTAAAGACGTAGTGATACTTGATATTTCATAATATGCATCTAATGTCATTTTCTTAGTATTCTGCTCCTTTAATTTTTTGTTTTGAATCTGTTAAACGGCCTCTGACAACTAGATTGTTTATTTTTCACGTTTACTCAATGTTGTTTTCGGTACGAATGCGGAATGCTTTTTAAACAAAATGACACTTGAAACTGGTACTAATGGCATATTCTACACTACGTTTGTGTTGATGTTTTGTCATCCTCTTCGGAGTAACGAAACTCTAATATATGGTTTATATTATAACGAAAAGTTTGATTTAATTTCTTGACTGACAAACTTCGTGCACGTTTTGTAAAGACAATAATGACTTTTACTATAGCAACAAATAAACAATTACTGCATGATTAGTTCGACAGCATAGCACAACCAATCAAAATTGAAAATACACGTTTAGCAAAGCGTGGTAAAATGATGCAATAAAAGTGAATAAATATTAATTTTTCAAACCTTTTCGAGCCTTCGCGGTTCGCTCAAGACCGGTGGCCATGTCAAAAAACATTTTGTATCCTGCAAATCGCACATGGACCTAGAAATTTGCGTCACGTTTTGCCCCACGAATGACTGGACTAATTAATTAGCGTTCCAGAGAGTTCCAGTGCATAAACCATGTGACAGACTGGGGGGGGGGGGGGGTGTAGCGTGATTGCATCAGTTGTTCTGAGGGCTCAGCTTTTGTACCTTTCCACTTGCCCCCCCAAAATAAAACTTGCCCTCCCAGATTTCTTAGTCTAGCTACGTGCCTGAACCAATCACCCATCGCTGTAAAAGATAAGTTGAAAGAAGAGCTGAAACGTCTCGAAGATCTAGGAGTCATTGCAAGATAAGAAGGTCCAACAAAATGGGTATCCAGTCTGGTGGTCACCGAAAAAGTCAATGGTGAGATAAGAGTGTGCATTGATCCCCAACATCTAAACAAAGCTGTCTACCAGAAATCGCTGATGCAAAGGTTTTCAGCAAAGTAGACCTAAAGGAAGGGTTCCTACAAATTGAACTTGACGAGGAATCCAGTAAGCTGACAACGTTCCAGACGCCTTGGGGACGTTACCGGTGGCTGAGGTTGCCCTTTGGAATCGCACCAGCCCCAGATAATTTCCAGCAGAAACTTGACCAAAACCAAGGGTTGAAGGGGATTTACAAGATTGCCGGGGACCCAACCCAGAAAGAGATCATGATGTTAATCTACTCAATCTACTTCAAAGATGTCGAGAAAGAAACATCAAACTGAATGAAGCGAAGTTCGAGTTCAAATGCACTAGTATACCATTCATCGGGCACACGCTTACAGAGAATGGCTTAAGGCCGGACCCGTCGAAAGTAGAAGCTATTACCAGAATGGAGAAACCAAAGGACGTCGTAGCAGTTAGAAGGCTCATTGGTATGGACTCTCGAAATTCCTAAACGGACTGTCTTCAGTGTGCGAACCGCTCAGGAAATTAACTCACAAGGATGCAGCATGGGAGTGGACATAACAATACGACGAATCATCAACAAGATCAAGTAATTAGTTTCCACTGCACCTGTACTGAGGTATTTCAACTCAAATGACCTAACAGAAGGCCACGGTGACACTTCTTCCACCGGATTGGGATTTGTTCTCACACAGAATGACCAGCCAGTGACAATGTGACATTAGCAAGCAGAGCTCTGACTCAGGCTGAAAAAAGATATTCGCAAATCGAGAAAGAGTTACTCGCACAAGTATTTGGTCTTGAGCACAACCACCAGTATGTCTATGGAAGAAATATTGTTTTGTGGACAGACCACAAGCCACTTGTCTCAATTGCGAGAAAACCTCTAGCAACAGATTACTTCTCCGATTGCAGCAGTATGATGTTGAAATTCGTTACAAACCTGGAAAAGAGATGTATATTCCTGATACTCTCTCAAGAGCCCATTTCAAGTCCTGCAAGAGATCAGATACAAAAGAAGAAACTGAGCATGTCCACACGGCACAGTTTTTACCCATGTCGGAACCACAAATCCAAGAGCTACAAAAAGAAACTGCTGCCGACCCCACAATGTGTCGACTAATGCGAACAATAGTTGATGGATGGCCAGAACAGAAAACCCAAGTATCGAATGATGTACGTCCGTTCTACAGCATGCGCGGCGAATTGTCAACTCAGGAGAAAATAATTTTCAAAGGTCAACGAGCCGTGATACCACCAACGCTGAGACGAAAGATCAAAGAGAAAATACATGCGTCCCACATCGGTATTCATCGGATGCCTTAGGCGGGCTAGAGAAGTGGTCTACTGGCCGGGAATGACCAAGGAATTGACCAATTTCATCTCCAAGTGTGATATTTGCTCCAGATTACAGAATGCCCAAGCAAAAGAACCGCTAATACCACATGATACTCCAAGACGACCGTGGGAGAAGATTGGCGCAGACATCTTTTCATTTGACAACGCTGATTACTTACTGTATGCACTGTGGACTATTACTCCGATTACTTTGTGGTAGACCACATCAAAGTCAAGACAGGGAGAGTAGTAATTAACAAACTGAAGAAGCACTTTGTAACCCATGGTATTCCAGATGTAGTACAGAGCGATAACGGTCCACCATTTGGCTCAAAAGAATTTTCATCATTCGCAGCAGCATACGAGTTTAAACACACTACCAGTTCACCCAATCACCCTCAGGGTAATGGGAAGGTCGAGAATGCAGTAATAACTGCAAAGAAGTTGCTGAGGAAAGCACACGAAGGAAAGACAGATTATATACCAATTAACCCTGTTGGCCTAGAGAAACACTCCCACGGAAGGACTAGACAGTTCAATAGCTCAAAGACTATTTGGCAGACGTACAAGGACACTTCTCCCCACATCGAACAGATTGCTAAAACCCAAACTTGTTTCTACCATTACAAAGAAGCTGCTGAGAAAACGACGAAAACAGCACTACTATAACCGCAACACCAAGGAACTACTACCAGTCTTGAATCAAGGAGACGTTGTAAGAGTCTTACTTAACCCAAGTAACAAACTCAAATGGCACAAGGCCAAAGTTTACAGAAGAATAAACAAGCGTTCATACAATCTAGTGAAGAGCACTGAAGATTTTGAACGACCAATAGATGAAGAGGGCGAATAGTCAAGAGCAAAGATTCAGCTTAAGAAGATCAGAACGCAATACCAGACTACCCAGTTATCTTAAATATTTCGTTATGAAATAATAAACTGACAATACAAACATAACAAACTAAACAAATATAATGGTTATGTAGACTTTATACGTTGTTGATATTCATAGTTGATATTATCTAACATTATATTTAGAGAAGGAAAGGTGTTACGTCATGCACCTAATAGGACTGAACCAATAAGAAGGCTTAAATTACATGTGCTTAGCCTGAAATGTTTGTGAGTTCCCGATAGACCCCGAATGGCGAAACACTAGCTTGTAATACTGCTATACTGTTCACTTAAAAAATATTCATGAACTTTACACAGTCTAGAGTCTACACCTTTTTCAGGTCAAATTCAGAAACTTCCAAACGAATTTCAGACACTTCCAAATGATATTCAGATTGTCCAAATGAATTTCAGACATTTCCAAATGATATTCAGATTTTCCAAATGATATTCAGATTTTTCAAATGATATTCAGATTTTCCAAATGATATTCAGACATTTCCAAATGATATTCAGACATTTCCAAATAATATTCAGACATTTCTAAAATGAAGCGAGAGGCTAAAGTTCGCTTGAACAGTAAAGAGTTCGCATCAGCTGAGGGAACACATTACTCAATAAAAAAAACATTCAATTGCACTCGTTGAAATAACAATAGCACTTTATTCATTAGCACGAAACGACATTCAATAACGCTTCTGTAACATCAATATCATTTATTACATAAAGTGCTATTTTAATTTCAATGAGTGCAATTGGATGTTTTTTATTGAGTAATGCAGGGCAAAAAGGTGTATGTGTTCCCTCAGCTGATCCGAACTATACTGTTCAAGCGAACTTTAGCCTCTCGCTTCATTTTGGAAATGTCTGAAATTCATTTGGAAATGTCTGAAATTCATTTGGAATGTCTGAAATTAATTTGGAAATGTCGGAATATCATTTGGAAATTTCTGAAATTCCCTTGAATTATCTGAAATTCACTTGGAAAGTTCTGAAATTTATCTGAAATTCGTTTGGAAGTTTCTGAATTTGACCTGAAAAAGGTGTAGTGTCCAGTCTAGAGCCTAGAGTCTAGAGCAGGGGTGGTGCCAAGTGAATTCCCCAACACCGGGGAACGTCTAGAATAGCTTTTCCCATCTTCTCAGCGTGAAATTATCACAATAACCGACAAGTTACAGCATTTATTTTCAAGGTACAGTATCAATAAAGAAAAATCTGTTGAACACCTAGTGTGGTCATTAACCTAATTAAGTTTGCCATTTTCGTCCAATATTGCAGACAGAAAATGGAATTTTGTGTGTTGTAATTATTATGTTGTCTGTTGCCTTCTACACAATATATACCGTATCCTGTGTTTCTGAAGGAGTTTCATTTCACTATTAAAGCATTAATTACTGACTTGTCTCGCTTAATCTGTTAAAAAGTTCTTTGCCAATTGCTAAAAATACAATTTTTCTTCCAGATCATTCCCCAACAAATCTGTAATGAGCAGGCTCGGGTTCCCCCCCTGGTCCAAAAGTCAAGTCTAGAGTCCATGCAGTCTACAGAGTCCAGTCTACTGTACATGCAGAGTCCAGTCTAGAGTCTAGAGTCTAGTCTAGTCTAGTCTAGTCTAGAGTCTAGAGTCTAGAGTCTAGAGTCTAGTCTAGTCTAAAGGTCAGTCTATAGAGTCCAGTCTAGAGTTTAGTCTAGTCTAGAGTCCAGTCTAGTCTAAAGGTCAGTCTATAGAGTCCAGTCTAGAGTCTAGAGTCTATAGTCTAGTCTAGAGTCCAGTCTATAGAGTCCAGTCTAGAGTCTAGTCTAGTCTAGTCTAAAGGCCATGCAGTCTATAGAGTCCAGTCTAGAGTCTTATAGAGTCCAGTCTAGAGTCTATAGTCTAGTCTATAGTCTAGTCTAGAGTCCAGTCTAGAGTCTAGTCTAGAGTCCAGTCTATAGAGTCCAGTCTACATGCAGAGTCCAGTCGAGAGTTTAGTCTAGTCTAGTCTAGTCCAGTCTATAGAGTCCAGTCTAGAGTCTAGAGTCCAGTCTAGAGTCTAGTCTATAGAGTCCAGTCTAGAGTCTAGTCTAGTCTAGTCTAGTCTAGTCTAGAGTCAGTCTATAGAGTCCAGTCTATAGAGTCCAGTCTACATGCAGAGTTCAGTCGAGAGTTTAGTCTAGTCTAGTCTAGTCTAGTCTAGTCTAGAGTCCAGTCTATAGAGTCCAGTCTAGAGTCTAGAGTCTAGTCTAGTCTAAAGGTCAGTCTATAGAGTCCAGTCTAGAGTCTAGTCTATAGAGTCCAGTCTAGAGTCTAGTCTAGTCTAGTCTAGAGTCAGTCTATAGAGTCCAGTCTATAGAGTCCAGTCTAGAGTCTAGTCTTAGAGTCCAGTCTATAGAGTCCAGTCTATAGAGTCCAGTCTATAGAGTCCAGTCTATAGAGTCCAGTCTATAGAGTCCAGTCTATAGAGTCCAGTCTATAGAGTCCAGTCTATAGAGTCCAGTCTATAGAGTCCAGTCTATAGAGTCCAGTCTATAGAGTCCAGTCTATAGAGTCCAGTCTATAGAGTCCAGTCTATAGAGTCCAGTCTATAGAGTCCAGTCTATAGAGTCCAGTCTATAGAGTCCAGTCTATAGAGTCCAGTCTATAGAGTCCAGTCTATAGAGTCCAGTCTATAGAGTCCAGTCTATAGAGTCCAGTCTATAGAGTCCAGTCTATAGAGTCCAGTCTAGAGTCTAGTCTAGTCTAGAGTCCAGTCTATAGAGTCCAGTCTAGAGTCTAGAGTCTAGTCTAGAGTCCAGTCTATAGAGTCCAGTCTAGAGTCAAGTCTAGAGTCCAATCTGGAGTTTAGAGTCTAGTCTAGAGTCCAGTCTAGAGTCTAGATTCAGTCTAGAGTCCAGTTTAGTCAGTCCAGTCTAGAGTTTAATCCCAGTAGTCTGATCTTGGACTGAGTACAATGGTCATATTAAGGTATGTTAACTCATTGCTGCCTAATATGATGTCTGAGCGAAATTTGCTGTACCTACCAAAAAATCCTAAAAATAGGTATTTATACCCTTACTTTAATACTGTACATGTTAGAAGAGGGAAAAAGATGTTGCTGTGCACCACCTGTGCTTATTGGGATATGAAACATGAAAGTTGAGTAAAACTTGATGAGAGTTAGTAGCCTAAAATGCTCTCAATTGAAACTATACAGGTAAAATAGTTGGAGCTGCTAGTAATTTGAGTAAAAGTCGTGAACTTGTTACTGAGTTGTCTTCATTTTTTGTGGTTTAATTACCTTAACCCTTTCGTTCCCATTGGTGCCATTTGGCACTTTTATTTTTTACTCTGTCTAATATGCCAGATGATTTTACTCCTCAAAGGGAAGACCTCCTGACATGGTGGGAGTTCTAAGAACATGAAGGAGAGCTCATTAAATTATTAATTTAACCTTGCCATGTGTGGTTAGGGTTCTGCTTTTGCTTATACCCAACTCATATCTGTGCCTCCCTTCTCAGACATGCATGGGCCTACTCAAAAAAGTGAAAAATCATAATCAGCTGGCACCACCTCTGACCTGCAGATTAAATAAACAATTACATTTCAAAATAGTATAGATTGCACAATATTGAAAAGTAAGAATAACACTAGATGGTTCAAGCGTGAAATTAATATTAGTTAATGCTGTAGTTTAATATATTTAAAAATAATCCCTTTTGATTTAGCTCAAGTTTAATACAGGTCTACTAAAGTACTATATATATATATACGAATCTACAATATTGATAAATTAAAAGTTTAACTTGATATGTTACATTTCATTTAACTTAATCCGTTACATTTACCATTTATGCCAGCTAGCATGTACTTTGCATGTACATTATCAAATTCGAAGAACCACAATTTAATATCATTCAGTGCTTCAGGTACCACTGGCTGAGTGGCTGCATGCAGATCAAACATTTCAAAAAAAAAGGTACTCAAATATTTTAATCATGAAAGTATGAAACTGAGAAAAGAAACGCCAAATCTATTTTATGCAAATGTAAACGAGTCACATCTGGCCGTAGTTATTACAAACATAACTGTCTCAGACATGTCTGCGCGCGTACAACCGATTTACAAATTATTTTGCTTGAAGACATATTCATGAGCATTTTCAAGAACCCGGCGGCACTAATCTAGCTTTTCTGATGCACTCCCGAAGAAAATACTCTAAATATAAAACTACAATATGACCTTTGCACTCAGAACCAGCTGACATGACTATTTTTAATATACAAACTACAAAGGTAATTAATAATGAGAATGCGCCTTGACCTAGACTTATCTTTATATCACCTGCACAGTGAAAGCCCAAACCGAACAATGAAGTCAACTGAACGACACATTAAATTACTTTACACAGACTAAAGACGCGATTCAAAAGCTTGGGAGTCATGCCAGCTCTGTTTCTTTATAATAGCAATGGTTGCTCAATGCTCATAGTTATCCATTGCCATAAAATGCTTGGAATTTTACTATTGGCAACAACTACTTGGCGTACATTCGATTGTGATGTCTTCGTGAACCAACTGGCGTATAAATACAAAAATCAACATTTAGATTCACGTGTAAATGTCTAAAACATAACAACATCTACGTAAAACTTACAATGCAAGGTAAAACCGATTTAACGAGATTCGCCGTTACCCGACCAAAACTGTCAAAATTGCTAACTGCGTTGACGGCCAGAAGAGCGTTCTACAGCAAAGAGAAAATCTTAATCAGCTAATTCAATACACTACTCCGGTTTAAAATGTAAGCTAAATAAGATATAATGATCTTTTTAAATCATAAAATAGATAGCAAACTATAGAGACCAACAATAAACCACAGACAGACCTGTGCCTCAGCATCGATAATTATCTGTTGCTGCATTACACTACAAAGCGAGTTCAACACTCAT
This sequence comes from Paragorgia papillata, assembly GCA_035771165.1. Classification (NCBI taxonomy): domain Eukaryota; kingdom Metazoa; phylum Cnidaria; class Anthozoa; order Scleralcyonacea; family Coralliidae; genus Paragorgia; species Paragorgia papillata. The sequence goes on along the minus strand of JAWNZC010000350.1, from coordinate 444,502 downwards.
CAGTCAACTTGATCTTTTATTTAAATAACGAAGATACGAAGTGCAACCGAAAGAATATAGGCCATTAAAATAAACGAATTCGCCTATTCATTTTACAAGATTTCTACGGATTTCATTTATACAGATAGACATAGCTTGATTTTGAAGTGATATTTCATTTATTACGATTTTCCTGCTGTGGCTTCCTCGCCACAGTCAGAGGTTTGTAATCAAAAGTGTTTACATTCCATGTATGGAGTTATGACGCAAATGACTTGTCAACGTCTGTCACTGATTGGTTGATGATGAGAATAAATCTAATTATATTGTTTTGAAAAGGGTCAATCCCAAGGTGGGCGGTACGTACTATAATAAATGCTCTATAGGTGGCCCTACAGAGTCCACAATATTTCACATGTTTTCAGCGGATTTCCCTACATATCATTTTGCACATATAAATATATAATATTGAGCAGGTATGTAAAATTCGGATCGGGTGATCGATCGGACCAGTGATCGGACTACTGTGTTAGCGAAAATTATAAGCTAGGAGGTAAACTCGTTACTAGTTAGGGATTTTAGATTATAAATTAAAGATAATCCCACTTTGTGGTTAAAGTAAAAGAAAAAAACGCCTATGATATGAAAATCAACTTATTTGAAACGTACATGCAAAGTAAGCAAGGAGCCTAGTAGCCTGCGAACCCAGACGCGCTGCCCGCCCTCGGGCAAATACGTCTGGGTTCGCAGGCTAAGCTAATTACTCGGGCTACCTATGGTAGAACGAGTCTAGGTTTCGGCTCCGTTATTTTTTTGTCTATGTTTCGAATTGATGCGTGCTAAATGCTATAAATCTTCATGTTTTGTTTCTTCGCTTTCCTGAATCTGATGTCTGATCAAGTTGTTTGGAGTCAAGTGTTCTTTCTTGGACGTGTTCAGTGTGTTCACAAACATAGTTATTGTTCAGTAATGTCGCTGGCAGGTATCTTGATCTTATACACGCTTACAATCGCTGACTAAACATGATCATGCTGTGTTGATATTTTAACACCCGAAGGGACTCAACATATGAACGCTGTGTGGAAATACCTTAAATACAGGCAATCGTGTTTTGTGTATTGCGAATTGTGTTTTCTATCGGAGAAGATGTTAGCACTGCATGCGATGTGATTGCAGCTGCGAGTTTGCATGAAAACTATTGCAAACAAAATCCAAGATGTGAGAACACAAGGAACATTCATGAAGATGACAGACTTTAAGGAAACAGTTTGTTGACAGTAACAGTATCTTTATATTTTTGCATTATTATTTATGTGCTTTATTACTAAACGAGTTGTATATTTGTTATGCAGTACAGTATGTACCATTTGTGTTTTTACCGACTGTTGCTTGTCTTTGAGTTTGAGATCGGCAATGGACAGTAGTAATTTAATATTCATCCATTAGGATTTATATTCAAAGTGCTTTGAACCTTTGAGCTGCATTGCTATGAGTAGCCCGAGTGAACGCCTAAGCAGGCGTCTTGTTAGTAAAAAAAAGGCATGCAAATAAGTGAAAAGCAAACAGACACACAAATCAATTGATATATAGTTATTTTAAGTTACAAATGTCTTTTTCATTTCAACATAGCACATCCTATACATGTGTGCATGAATATGGGTATATTAATTCGGAAGGTTTCTCCCACCACACCAGTGACCACACCAAAAAGCAGTCGGGTGGTGTGTGATGTTGCCTTCTGGCTCCTCCGACTGCGGTCGACCGGTATGTATGGTATGTATACCTCATGATGCGCGCGTACGTCACAACATGTGACATTTACATGTCAAACAGAAATATCTCAAAAACGAAGCATGCAAGAAAACAAAAAACCGCAAAACATGTAACATTGGCATTTTAACGGTTCTTTCAAATAAAACAAACTTAATTTTCATGTCAAACGAAATTTAGTTTAATAAAAGTAGCGTGCTGCGTAGGCAGTGTTGAAACAACAATCGAAATATATAGTAAGGTCAGTAGATATACTGCCGAAACAGAGGGCCTTCGCTCGAAACGTTAGACTCCTACGTTCTCTGTTTTTCTCTGTATATCTAACCTAACTATTTCGATTGTCTAACATTTAAACTAAATTTTAATCGGTTACCGAGACCACACTACCACCAGACTTGCACTAGCCATTGTGCTATTTTGCCTTAGAACAATGAGAAGACATTGTTAACTCTCAGTACAATACTCAGCTATTGTTTTTTTGGCAAAATGGCTATCAAGCCTGAGATCTAAACTTATTCAAAAATGGCCGCCGAATTAGAATTCTTTTGTAGACGCATAAGCCCTTATGAACTCGTTTTCATGTGGGATATTCAAAATAATTTTACTTTAAAACGAGGTTATAAGGGCTAATATATATATATATATTTATATATATATATATATATATATATACTATAAGTGGGCTTACCTCAATCTTTACGGTATTGAGCACTTTTCGACATTTCGCGAACAACACTTTGTTTGTTTGAATATATATATATATATATATAATATATATAATATATATAATTAAGATTTAATGCTGTGTCGCTTCTCCGAGTTTCACGCTTTCGCGATCTTCAGGCAACCAGTTATATATTTCGCTCACCTAAAATGGTATTGAGCGCTCTAGAGGCGTGGTGGCAGGGCGGGTTGCAGAAGGGTCCCCAAAACTAGCAAGGGCGCCAAAACTTAACAAAATAAACCTATTTCTTTGTATAGCTAGGTCTTCAATGGGGGGATATAAAGATCTGAAATCTGTAATCTTTTGTGTTTTCTAGTTTTATAATCTTCGGCTTAATAGTATATTTCTCTCTGGCGAAGGGCCTTCGCTCGAAACGTTAGACTCCTACGTTCTCTGTTTCGGCAGTATATCTAACCTTACTATATTTCGATTGTTGTTTCTACACTGCCTATGCAGCACGCTATATATATATATACATAAATGGCATATAGTTATTGTATTGGAACAACAGTGCTCAATGCTGTGCAGCTTAAGGTGGCTCCATACAGTTTCTAGAAAAATGGAAAATACAAGTTTGAGAGTCCAAGTCACGTGCATAAACAATTCGGAAAAAGAATAAAACTAAATGTTATCCATAGTTAAACATTCTGACAATCAAAAACATGTTACCAAATAAATAGCAACACTTGTTGCTATGGCAACAATGATGTTTCAAAATGGCTGCCTATTACCGTTCAAACTAATTTAATTCGAAAAAAACTTTTGTGACTCCCAATTTTTTTTTCATTAAAACTTTTCTTGAAGTATGAGTAATCAATGGGCTGATTTTAAAAACATTCTGTAGAAGGAATAATTTTTTTCTCCGAAAAAATCATGTTTCTTAATTTTTAAAAAATTTGGATCTACAGAATGTTTTTAAAATCGAATTAAATTAGTTTGAAAGGTAATTGGCAGCCATTTTGAAACGTCATTGTTGCCATAGCAACAACTGTTGCTATTTATTTGGTAACAGTTTTTGATTGTCAGAATGTGTAACTATGCTGCATAATATTTAGTTTTATTCTTTTTCCGAATTGTTTATGCATGTGTTTTGGACTCTCAAACTTTGTATTTTCCATTTTTCTAGAAACTGTATGGAGCCACCTTAATTAATGTAGTAATATAGTGAATCAAAGATGAGACATATTCAAAATCATAAAGTTTAATTGCTAGCTAGCTGTCTGTCTGAACTACACTGTCTGAAGATCGTGCAAACGTGAAACTCCGAGTAATAGCAATTAAAACTTTATGATTTTGAATGTCTCATCTTTGATTCACTATATTACTATATACTATACATAAAATTAAAGAATTCTAATTCGGCTGCCATTTTTGAATAAGGTCTATTCGGTTGTAACTACTTGACATCATCGTTCAAGATGGCGGCGCCTATTTGGTAAAATCGACTCTTATTAATTAGTTCGTATAAACTTGTCTGAATTAAATTGTTCATTTTTTTCAACGCATTCTCAAAATAACATTACCGACATCTTAAATGCATATAACCCCAAATGTTTTATCATCTAAATACGTTCTACCGTTGGCAAATAGTTGAACAACGAAATATTTTTTTAGATTGGAGCAACCTTTATTGCTTTAATAGAGATTTTTGTTTTCAAAATGGTAATGAGATGACGCCAAAGTAGTTATCATTATCTATACAATATTTATTTGCAGGAGTGACATGACTCAATTCTTCCATTAACTGTGTGTTTGAACAACATGTTCTATATTGTAGGAGTTTTTCCACAAAAATTCTCAGGTAGTTTATCTTGCCAAAAAGAGAAAGAAAGCCAAAGACGTCATCTCATTACCATACTAGAAATGCGAATCGCCAAAAAACATTGAAGAATAGCTCCAATCAAAACAATATTTTACTGAACAACTGTTTGCTCTATGTAGAACGTATTCAGATGATAAAAAATTTGGGTTTATATTTAACCCGTTTAAAATTTCTGTTTTTCCACTTTATTTAAAAAAATAATAACATTCATGAAACACTATACGTACCCTCTTACAGTCTTACTCACCGTACCATGCCCGCATCTGCAAGCATATCTGTTACCGTCCGTATAAGCTGCTGCCATCATTTTTCTAACTTTCAGCACAACATTTTTGCCGTGAACGTGCTGTGACATTGTTTAAGAATCAGGTTATTTACCACCTGTAACAATCGGTTAGCATCTGATGCATCTGCATGCGGATGGTTATTTACACTGATCTCTATATAACTGGATTGCCCATCCGGCTCCAAAAACAGTGTTTCCACAATGAAATGTCGTTTCCTTTTCCGGTCTAAAAAATTCCTTTAATTTCCTTGAAACGAGAATGAAATTTCCTTGAAATTTCCTTCAAATTCCTTGATAAACAGAAGGTAATTTTTTATAGTATTGTCGTATTTTAGTCTGCCAAGTCTCAAAACTCCATCAGATTTTAGTATTTTACATCAGTAAAATGTATCATATGATGTATATATAACAATCGCAAGCTTAAAGTTATTAAACACAACTAGCAATGTATTCTGGGAAGGTTTTAGGCTGCTAGGCTCAGGCCCCGGGATCGCGCAACCGTCACAACATTTTTTCAAACTTTTTGATTTTTAATTTTTCCTACCTGAGCACTTTTATTTTCTTTATTTATTTTAACCAGTTCAAAAACAGTAAAGTGCAAGTTAAACATTCATAAATCTTAAAATGAATCTTAAACAGTAGTTACATTACACTAGTACACTAGTACACTACCTGTGACAGTGTGACTAACAGTACAGTTAGTACACCATATCACCATAACTGCATATTATAGTCATACATTCAAACTAAGCAAGTAAGCATACTTTGCTAGAAGTGTAAAATAAACTAAGTAAAAGTAAACGTCAGTGACGTCACGTGATGTGCCATTTGTGGACAAGGGTACTTCATATAATAATAATATAATATTTTCAATTTGTATTTTGTTAACTTGGACAAACTACTAAAAACATACAAAAATTTGACATTTGAAAATATTGTTTTACTTTTAGCAAAATTTCCTTAGATTTCCTGAATTTTCTAAGATTTCCTTGAATTTTCCTTCATCCTAAAAAATTCCTTTTTACAGTCAAATTTCCTTGAAATAGGAAATTTCCTGGAAAGTGGAAACACTGTCAGACCAAAAATGAAGCCAGCGGAGATGACAAATTTGGAGTACCAAGATGGCCGCCACGGAAAATTGCATGTTTTCGTAGCACGAAAAGAAACGAAAAAATCCATATTAAGAATATTTCTGCCATTAGTATCAAACAAAGAACACTGCAAAAGGTTTAGAAGCTTAATTTTTGCATTTGTTGTTATTATTAAGCAGTAAAACGTGTTATTTTGTAGTTTTTTACTCTGCCCATTAATCGATAAACTCGCCTATATCACAAAACTCGTAAAAAACCCAACGAAATCAGTCAATAACTTCATTATAAAACTATGTATATACCTTTGGTATTAAAGCATAAGTCTTTACAAAGCCTTGAAGTATGTAGTTGACAATTTTGGAGTGTATTTGCTTGTATTTCCCTTCTGTTTTTCGGTAGTAACAGTAAACTGCCATTTGGGAATTGTTTTACGGCTTTTCCGACTCCCCCGGTAAACTCTACTAATCTTAAGCCCGCAAGGTACACTGGACCTGGAGTACCAATATGGCTGTAAAGGATGAGCAATCAAGTTGTATAGAGATCAGTGGTTATTTACCACCTGCAAGTAACAATCAGTTAGAATCTGATGCATCGTGCATACGGATGGTTATATTGGACATGTGCATATATCAACAAATTGATGGAGTATCCATGCGTTCTCCATTAGGAGGCACTCTAGCTGATATTTTAATGACTGCGCTTGAAGAAGAAATTATCCGACCTCTCATGCATCTCCTCTGGCATGTTAAAATTTTAGGCTCGCTACGTTGACGACATACCTGACTACTAGGCTAGCCAAAACATCTGACGTCCCAGCAATAATACAAAAATAGGTCCGCAATGCGTACATGCGTCTCGGACTGCTGGTCTAGTTCAATGATATAATTATACGCGTGCACACAAGAACATATTACAAAATTAGGCATGACGTGTACATGTGCTTACTATAAATTTAAACAATGTATAATTATTGTAATGAACAAACTACAGACAAAAGAAGATATAAAGATTATAAACAGGTCCTTTTTGAAAATCGTGTAATGTGAAAAAGCTTCCTGATTAAATATTTTTGTTATAACATTATAAACAGTAACTGACAAATATAATTTGAGAAAAATATAATTAATAAATAGTTTTTATAAGGTTTTTACAAGAGTTAAATATGTCTAAAAAAAATTGAAGGGGTCTGTAATAATTTTGTTTTTCATGTTACATATTCTCTGATAAACAGTCTCTAATCAAAATGTTAACACTGTTATTTCAATATTGCAGTGATTTACAGTAGGGGTGGAAGATGCCTAATGTTGGGGGGGGGGGGCGACTAAGTTTGAGCCCATCAGAAGCTTTATTCAATTTTTAGCCACATCAATTACCAGGTCTGGCCACACTGACTATAGGCTAGGCAGTAGATACGATCGACTCACAGGGTGCTTACTTAGCTCCATATTGTCAGCAAAGTCTGGTTGAACTTCGCTGCTTAAAATTATGTCTTGAGGATACCATGATGTAAATTGAAAATATTTCACCAAATTTTCTATACCCTCAACTGAAGCTAAAATGCAAGTTCCAGATGAACAAGGCATTCATTCCATATACGTTTCTTGAAGTGAGAGTCCAAACTTTTGAATACTTCTGGGAGAAGTCCAAATATTGCAACAGTATGGACACCAATTGTAAACAAACAACTGCTGTAAATTAATAAAGAACTTGAAAATATTTGATTAAAGACATGCTCATGTGACACAAAAGGCTCATTGTTAGCTGTCAAAAATACATCACCAGAAAACGATCGACTCACTGTATTGCCATTGATAATTTTTATTATTATTTGAAACCATCTCAGGCATATCAGTTAACAATAATAAGTCTCCATTCAATAATATATTACTTTATTATGCAACTGCATTAAAAACTGTCCAAATAACGCTAAAAATGATTACAAATATACAGCGATATTTGGATAGTTAGTTCAGTTTGGATAGCAATCTCGTTCCCAGAGCCCACGTTCCCCTTACCCAGCGGGCAGGAAACGAGAGACTCTGGGATAAATCCATTTCACATCGATATTTCATTGGCTGATGAACACAGTGAACTCTATATAACTCTTCTTCCGGATAACAAGAATCCTGTGATGAGAGACTCTGGCGGGGATAATCCGTTCTTCACGCCGTTTCCCGGGTGGGGAACGTGGGCTCTGGGAACGAGATTGTTTGGATAGTAGAAAACCGGTTTGACAGATTTTGTTAGCCAATCAAATTTATCACATGGGAGACTACTTCATGTATGCTTATTATTTTGTCTCGGTGCAAGTCACGCTACTTCTCTGGCCTTTTTAGAGTTTTCTTTTTCCATAAAAATTTGTTGATCAGAGCAGTTGTATAACTCGTAAAAATATACAGCGATAAATTCGTAAAAATATACAGCGATACTACACACCAAAACATCTAATAAGATATAAGTACTCATATTAAAGGATATGTTTGCACGTTCATGTGCAAATACTGCACAACGATTCTGCTTTATAATATTTGTAGGTGATATCCACACGTAAATAGCGCCTGATCTAACTGTTGGTCAGTGCAAACACAATGGCTCCAATAAACAAAAAACAAGTAGCACTTATCCTGGCAAAAACCTGCACCAAACGTTATTTTTGAGGAAGCGATGTTCGACCTCGACCTCGTGAGCATAACAAAATGGCGCCCAATCGGCAAACTTTCGTTACTTTCCGTAACATGTTTGTTTGTGACGTCATTGCCACAAACACTCGGACTGCCGTCCGAGACGCAAAAACTGAACTCCTTTCACCCTCAAATTAAATTTGCCCATGAAGAATTTACCGACAACGACATCCAACATTAAAATAACCTCAACTGGCACAACTATTCATCGCAAATCAACACACAACGGCCAATATGTCCACTTATCCCCAGTTTCACACCTTTCCCCGTGCAGGAAAACTGCTTGGCTTATAGCACTTGTGTATCACGCGCATAAAATATGCAACAATTATGATTTACTCCACAACAATGAGCTAAAAAAACATCGCCAAATTTGCTTCTTGGAACGGTTTTCCCCGTCGCCTAGTCAATAAGCTAATATCCAAACTTTTACGCCAATAACCAACGTTAATATCACGGATAACGACAATCACGACAACCCACCAAAAATCTGGATCCATTTTCCTTTTATTGGGAAAAGAGGTACTAATCTAATTCACGCCTGCACCACAAAAATATCACGACTCTTAAAAGACCGTGCGAAATTTATCACACTTTGGGACACCACTAACTCGAACGCAGATCAAATCACCCCATCTTGGGCCAACTAAATCCTTTTAAAAAAAAAGAAGACTGGACTCACGTTCCTTAGAAGCTTTGTCCCGTGGTTAAGCAACGGTTTCTGCCGATGGATGCAGAGGGCTTCTTTAATTGGTAGCAATGACCACTGTCTAGCTTTGTCTATAGATCGTTTTCACTCACGTGATCCGTGGCCCCCATTGGGGTGGTGAAACAATACGAAATATTTGAATAAGAATAGAGCTAATTCCCATATGGTGCACCAATATGGCCGCCATTTCATTGTTTTGGTACACCAATATGGCCGCCGTGACGTCAGATGAAAACGATCTATTAGTTCAGTTGTTGAGGATTAGTTGTGATAAAATGGTATACATGGTTTGGAAACTCTTCCAAAGGGCTTGTTCTATGTTATTGTTCAAGTTTATGGAAATTTGTGCAATTTCACGGTATTCTATTTTCTGTATAATGAAGCAGTCATCCAATAACACTCGGGTTTAATTAGTGAGTTGCTTCATCGTCACGTGTCCATAGAATTTACTTCCATATAAGGAACTCCATTGTCAGTTCAACATGACCATGCTTCATGTTGAAAGACAATAGAGCTTCCAAACCATGTATATATTCTATTAACTATGTTAAGATTAAGGAAGTTAGAAGGCAAATTTAACAAATTATTTAAATATTGAAACTGTTCACAAGAGTTAATGTGATTATGAACTTGTTTTTTAATCCGGCAACGGTCAGTTTTTCCAATATAGGAGGCATGGCACCCAGGACAAGTAAACTTGCATACCACTTGAGCTTTGTTGTTCTAAATAATTATCATGTACAGTATAATTGTGTATGACATCATCATTTAGTTATTATCTTGTATATATAGTAGATCGCGTTACACCAGCATCATTAGGGACTTTAAGATCTACGACGCGGCCTTAAAAACGTTAAAAAGCAATGAATTTAAAAAGACACGGTAAAATAACTGCCCTATTTCATGTTTAATGACTTGTGTAATGACTCATTAGTTCCGACCGAGAGCTCAGAAGACAAAAAAAATTTTCCTGTCCGTTCCTATCCTGCGGAAGATTTTCCTGAGTGGAAACTAGCCTTCAAACAAATCAGAGAAATCTTAGTTGTTGAATCGCATATTCGCAACGGAATCCGCTTCGACATTTAACCTATTTGACTTCGTTAATTAATGTACATTTTAGTTATAGATCGTTTTTGGCCATGTCCACACTAGACTTTCTCAAAGTCCTTTTCAAACATTTTTGACCTTTCGGTTCCTCGTTGAAAAGGACTTTTCCCACCTGCAGCGCGCCAAAATTCACCGGTGAATTTTTCGACCGGTGACGTAATTCGGGCTAATAATTATATTCAGGCTAAATTGCTATCCAAGTGCTATCTTTGGAAGTTGGAGTTAAACAGACTCTTGAAAACGTTTTAGTAGGGGTAGAACCACTTTCCATTGCATGTACGACAACCCGAAACACGTCAAACAGGGCGATGTAAATTTCAGCGATTTCCCACCAGAATATTTAATAAGATTCAAAAACCTGCAAGCGAAACAAGTCCGTCTCTTTCCCCCCGCTTTTCCGCTCTCCCGCCTTTCCACCCGCCCGCAAAAACTAGCGCTAAGAGGCGGACTTGGAGCAAGTCTATGTCCACACGTATGCGCTTTCATAGCGTTTTTATATTGTTCTCGGTTCTCAGGGGAGCAGAAAACAATGGTCTCATTACCTGAAACAATATGAAAACGCTAGGGAAACGTATACGTGTGGATGGGGTCTATATCTCATGTCACAATATTGTTGGGGGGAACTTTAACAAAATAATCTCATTAGCAGCTATTGTATTTGGAGTATGTTTTCCCCAACATGGCCATCGTTTCGTTGTCTTCCAAATCTCAAGGGATTGATTGCAAACCACCAATTGGTGAACCAAAACAATGAAATGGCGGTCATACAAAATGTTTGAATACGAATAGAGCTAAATTCCCATACGATAATCTTTATCATATGGGAATTTAGCTCAATTCGTATTCAAACATTTTGTATTGTTTCACCACCCTCAATTATGCGGCCACTGACCACGTGAGTGAAAACGATCCATGAGACAAAATCGTTCGTATTTTATGTATAAAGGGGAAGTTATCCTATTTTTCAACCGCACCACCATAAGCTCGTCAGTTCAGTCCTGGAGGAAGTATAGATATTCTCTTATATTTCGTCATGCTTTTATATTCACCCGTCGCCGTACTCGTACTATACTCAAATGATCGACCTAAACGTTACAATTGATAAGAACGAGAACATAACTATTTCGTGAAGAAACTCGTACCCAAACTCGACCGTAAACATCCCCGGATCTCCTCTCAAATTGTTGCCAGCAATACGTAGTATACTAGGTGAAGATGAAAGAATGTACATACTTCAATAAATATTACTACTTACTAACTTAAACTACATATTACCAAGCGTGTTAGAACTCGAAATTCAAGCATAAAAAATTCTGAGGGCGCCTGGAAACCCCAAATGAAACTAAAATTGCATAAAAATATGTCCAATTCCAAAAAGCAGTTATGGGTATAAATGAAATTTCCCAGCTCGTAGAATATAAATGAACAAAATGATTATAAATGAACAAAACAAAACATCTATACAGTTTAATCTAGCTGATCCTCCAAGGGAATTTCACTCCCTAAACTTGTATTATTGCATTTCAAGATATCGGTATCAGTTTTGCAATCACTGAACGAATGGCTGTTACAGGAACTCGATTGACCTGGCGGTGACACGTGTTGGGTTTGAATTTGGGGTTTGTTCACTATTACAGGAACTGCATTATCATGATCAATTTTGTTCTTAGACGACTTGCTAGTTTCGGTAGTGTCCAAAATGTCTGCGGGAGTACAAGTAGAAAATGGAGTTGGCTCATCCAAAGTAGAATAGTTTTCGTCTCTTCGTTCGTACAGCAAGATATACGCTTCGGCGTTTTCGACTGTACTTTCAGAAACACTGGTTACTCTACTGTCATCATACCTCAGCCAACCTAATGCGACAAAATAACAGCACGTTAATATATAAATACAAATAGAAAACAGAAATACTAATTGTATATATAGCATACAGGTCTACGTGTAACGCTTCGAGCAAAAACCCTTTCTCTCTACTATGTTCATGTCACCAACAATCAATCATCTCCATCTGATCCATCGCGTAATATTTGAACGTACCCTCCTCAGTGGAAGCCCAATCGAGAGCGTTTAGCTCGTCTCGTGAATGTGGCTTGGAATACGTGACGTAATGGCCATAATTCATAAAACCATGGTGACTACAGACAGCGCGAAGGTCGTAAATAGCTTCATCTGCGCGAAGTTCATCGTAAGTGAATGGTGACATACCCAAACCCCTATAACAAAAGGACATATATATTTTCTTGAAATGATACAGTATTTGTAAGATCTCTTTAATGTGCCTTTAGTTTCATATCTTTTCTTAATAATTATGTTTGCATAACCCACAATCACCAAGCACCAACACCATCAACGACACTCCCCATTATTGTATATTCAAACTTCATTCTCGTGTTTTATTGGTCAACATACGGAAATGACGTCATAGCCGTCCAATAATTTACAATATTCGGCGGAAATGACGTAACAGCTGCTGGACATTGAGAATTAACTAGATTATGTAGACCCAATCTCGTTCTTGGCATTTGGAAGGGAAAAAAAAGGAAATAAAATTTGGAAGGAAATTTGGTCATATGGAAGGAAAATGGGAGGAAATTTTGAAATTCAAACTTTTTCAGTAATTAAAAGTTGATGAAACTGCTTATTTTTTACTTTCGGGTTCAAAAACGTGTATAAATTAAAAACACGAGTAGTAATATAAGGGGGCTTTCCATTTACACGGTTAGACTGGTCAGTCCGGTTAAATGGAACACGATTCGTTTGAGGCCTGGGATGTCTGACTGGAAAATTTGGTCCTAATCAAAAGCAAGTCCATTCTGGCCGGACTGACCGGTCTAACCTTGTCAATTGGAAAGCGCCCTATGATCCCCGGGGGTGCGTGGGGTTAAATAGGGTTTTAAGCGGAAGACTGCTACATAAATAGCGCAGGCTCAATGTTTGCAATTTCTATTTTCTATCCATTAACATATAAATCATGCAAAGAATGATTTGATTGACTTGAGTCCAGAATCAACCTCGTCAGAAGATGAGGTTGATGATGGGGCTCCAGTTCCACCTCACTTGCAACTGCAAACCGGCACAAAGCGTGCATTGATAATGACGTTATGTTTCAAACATTTATCTGACACTTATTCTAGTTTCCAAAGGACTAAAGAGTTCGTAAAATATTTGTAAACTTGAAGTTTATCTTTATTAGTTATATAGTTTGGGAATGTAATTGCGAATTGTTAGTTGATTAGAATTTCACATTTAAAAACTGAAAATGGCTGTTGTCTAACTTGTCTATGCCTATATCAGCTGTATACCGGACCTCGGAAAGCGGCGGAAATGTTCGGACCACATTCGTATTTTCTCGTTGCGAGCTTTACCATGCACAATTTCGATCGTCGAGCCACTCGAAAGCAAACAGGTGAAGTGTACGATCCAAATTTTAATCATGAGAAGAAGGATTTATAAGAGATTTTGGAGGGAAAACTGGAAGGAAATTTCAGATTTTGGGAAGGAAATTTTGCTAAAAAGGATAAAAAAAAGAAATTTTGCTTTAGCCGAGTGGAAACACTGGGTTCAACTCCACGTGAGTTTGCAGTGGGTGCAGATGGATTCCCAGCTGTAGGTGGTGGAGGTGTTGTAATAGGTGGAGGTTGTATGACAGAGGCTGGTGGTGGCAGGGTTTCTGGGGCTGCATGGTTGGGTGTAGGGTTAGGTGTTATCGTCACCACTCCTTCTGTCGCTGGTGTGGGTGGAGGGACAGCTAGTGTTTGACTAGGTGGTGGAGTGGTTGTGGTACTGCGTTGGGACTGTGGCTTTGTGATGTATTGGAGATCATCATCGATGGTACGTCTGGGTTGTTGCTTTTGGACAGGAACATACTTCCTCAAGAACTTGCGATTGCGTATGGTGCGTACAGTTAATGAGGCCCTTTGCACCCTCATGTGCCCGTTCGATGATGGGCCAATTGGAGTATCGGTCCACCACAACAAGGTAGTTCACCCCCTTGTAGTGGAAGAAGTCGGCACACACGGACTGGAAGGGATATGCTGGTGCCTGGTGGTGTAGGTGGTGAGGGAGGGGCATTGGGTTGTGATGGGCTCTGGGCTCCGCGTTGGGGTCGACCATGAGTCTCGTAGGGTTACCCTCCATCAGTGGTAGTGGCTGGTGCTCACACGTGTTGAATGTACTTGACCTGTAGTATTCCAGCTTCTTATTAGCCTCGGTTGCTGGGAAGGGTAGTTTAGTCGGCTTGGCTGGTGGTGTTTGGCGGCGTGGGCAGTTGCATGGTGCCGTGAGTGCACTCTCGGGTGTAGGCGATACAGCGTTTGTGTTGCTTTGTTCGGTCGTATCAAGCTCTATGTCCGGTTCCATCTCTGTGCTCACTTGAAGGGCTTCACCCACAGTGGGGAAGTTCTCGGAGATCATGCCTAGTGCCATGCAGGCCTCTCGACTCAGGAACAGTTTGTTGGAATCTCTTGTTACGTAAGTGATTTGTCGAGTTTCAAGGGTCTGTCCGGATTTGGATCTGCCAGAAAATCTTATGATGGCGCCGCCGAGGATCTTAATGCCGTTGTTGTTTGCGGCGTACATGTGCATTGTAACTGGAAACAGATCCTTCTCACGTAGGCCAAGGCGTTGGATCACTTGCATGCTCGCTAGGCAGCTCTGACAGCCGGTGTCAGCCATGGCAGATAGTCGTATTGTCTTTGGTTGGGAGGTAACAAACTTCATTCCAAGAGCTGCATAGTCCTCCGGATTGTGGCTGTTAGTGCAAGGAATGGTTGAGGTTTGGATATTTGTCGGACCCATCGGTCATTGAGGTGGTTGTACAGGTGATGATCTAGTGAGAAGGCGTGTCTGTCTGGATCCCGGGTGGAAATGGTTGTGTTGCAGAGGGCATCAAAGATGGCGCCTTCAGTCTCTCTAGTAGCACCACTGGGGAGGGTGGGTTGTCGGTTTATTGTGTTGCCCTTGTTTCGGCACACTGCTTCAAAGAGTGGTTGGTTCGACCGCAATGGTCGCATGTCTTTCCGTATGTGGGACAGTCACTCTTCCTTACCTTTGGTGGAGCGTTTTTTCATGGCCGCGTTTGCCACAATATGAACATGTTTCATTTTTATTGTCAGATTGGCGGTTTTTAAGCTCTTCCTGTTTGCCACGGCGGTATTGACTGCGGTTAGCATCAGCTCCCTGGGTTTCTAAGAGGTGTCCAGCAGATCTTTTACCAGCCTCTTTCGCTTCGATGAACTGAAATACTTCTTCCAAGGTCATGTCTTGGTTCTTGTCACCAAGTAAGTCCAATTGGATTTCACTGTCGGCAAGGCCACGTGTTAGGGCGTCCCGGAGGATGGTATCGGTGTAGTTCACTTCTGCATCACAGCCAGGGCAGACACCTTCTGCATTACAGACACCAGCTTGCCCACGTAAGCGTGCGCCAAAACTGCGTATTGTTTCATCTCTGTCTTGTCGCATGTTGTGGAGTTGCACACGAGCGACCATTGTGCTTTCCTCTCGCACAGCAAGTTTTTTTATTGCCATCATCACTTCGTCTACACTTTTGTTGGTGAGTGAGCCACCGGCACTCCGTGTAAGCTCTTTACGGAGTTGTTCGTCACAACATTCGAGCAGTTGTATTACTTTGTCTGTGCCTGTCACTTTTGTGGCCTCAGTATAGTCCTGCCAGCGGGTAACAAAGTAGGACCATTCTTCACTTAATTGATCCTGCAGCAGACACTGTGGGGCGCTTGACCCTCTCAGCCTTGGCTGTTGTGAATGTTGGTGCAGGAGTGTTCGTTGGAGCAGTGTGTGTGCCTGTAGAGTGGACCTGAATCAATACAGCAGCGAGTGCATCCAGCCTGGTACCCAGGCCTCTCTTTTTAACGTCGAGCGGCAGACCAAATTGTGAGAGGCCTGGAATAAAACGTTTTGCTTGGCCCCAAATCTGGCCCAAAAACTGGCCCCAACTTTAATATACAGGCACCAAACGGCCGTTTGGCGGAAAACCAAGGCAGATAACACTCACGTCGGTCTGCACAATTCTTTATAACATCATATAGCAAGGTTGGTCTACTGCCGAAACGTTAAAATAGCATATTTCGATTTGTATAAATGTGTTTCAACACAATCACTTCCCACGCCGAACACTACTTTATAAAGCCTCGTATGTAACAACCTTTTAACGTAATGTAAAACAAAGAAACCTACTCATTTGCTGTCTGCTCTCAAGAAGAAGTTTGTTTAAGTGCCCTCGTTCATAAAGATTAAAGAATCCGAGCTCCAGCAGGATTCATGTGATGATAGATAAAGATGAACATTCTCCGCTAGTCCTCTCGCTCGATGCCTATTCTGTGACGTCACTAAAATACGTTCGAGAGAAAAGAGGACTAGGAACTAGTCTGGAGTGCATCTGTGACGTCTTCCGTTTCATAAGTGCAGTCGGGAAATGGGCACTTGTCCAGTTTGGCATCGTTGTGCTGTTTCTTGAGTTTCTTTATGGCTTTGAAGTTGAGTTTTGTTTTACCAAGTTAAAACAACTTTACAAAATCCAAGATGGCGGCCGAGTCGGAGATCGAATTTCCTGTTGTTTTGGCAACTTTTAACGGAGAAAGAAGCTTGTCGCCGAATTTTCAGTTGCTTGTGGGGTCCCTTGTATATAGTTCTCTCATCATAAATAGGAACTCGTCCATTTCGTGTATGAGAAAGACTTTTATTAACTATAACATCTCATCAGAGAATGATGAGAAAACTATAAAATGTGAACACATGTAAACTCGTTCCCAGGTCCCTGTCTCTGGGACTCGTTCCCTGGTCTTTGTCTGAACGGTTGTTTATCTATTACGCTCTAATTATCGTCATCGTCGTCATCATCATCAACACCACCACCACCATGATCAAACCATACTAATTACCACCACAACGTCATCAATATCATCATCATTACTACAAACACATCCACTCTTACCACAATATTCCATCGTCATTAATTACACTTAATCACCTAGTTCACCAGAATATTTGTGACAGAGAAAATCATTGATCAGAACTTCCTTATGCTAAAAGAGCAATGCAGAAAATATTTAACTAACCTGAGAGGAAAATGAACATGTTTCCTTATTTTTCTCCCGTTGCCAGAATATGAAAATCTTTTGATGTGAATAATTAGAGTTTTGGGATTTCTAAATATCATCATCTTGCGAGTAGCTGGACGAACATCTTTACAATTATCACAACGCCTTAAAAAAACAAAATGAGTAGAGTATAAACAATCCTGAGTTAGTTGTCTTTTATTTACTCGTTTCGACAATTATTTAATTTTACCACTATAGTTGGCGCAGCTATAGCCAACAGTTGGTGCTCCTAAGACTAAAATCATAAAGTCCCAATATTCAAAAGTGATATTGGGAATAATTTACTATACCCTGACCATAGACGTTCGGGATTTTAAGAAAGCGGCAAACCTGACAAAAAATCTGCATGGTAAATATATAAAAAAAAAGTTGCTTTTTCAGTCATGGATTTTATATGTAGACATTTTCTTGGTATTTTAGTTCATGTCAGTAATCTTTTTTTTTTCTTTTACTAAGTGAGTTGAAGCAATTCCCATATAAACATCCCAAATTCTAAAGTCGAATACATTTCTAACCCTAATCCCAACATTAACCCTAATCCTAAACCTAACCCTAAATACATTTCTCCATCATTTTGGCTACTTACGTCAACACTTACAGTATATTTCACTGCCTCATTCTATAAGTCTTATATTATGTGAGTCAGCCATACCAAAAAAAACAAACATGAAAGCAAAGTTCGACGTTACCTTAAAAGCACGTGCATGCAGGAATTTTTCTAGAAAATGTTTAAAATCTAAAGCGTTTAAAACAATTTTCTAAAATTAGGTTTTACACTATACTCATCAGTTGGATGGGTAATCTTTCAAAAGGTTTTGTCCGTTAGAGACTGTTCACATTATTTCATTTGCCAGATCGATCAGGAGGCCAAGGAGGCCAAGGCACCTTCCCCCCCCCCCCCACCACCCGCACTTTTTAAGTGGCTAGTAATATTAAACTATACCATAACAAGAAAATATATTAAATGAGATCACTGCTGATTTTAAACACGATTTCCCCTTATACCTACCAATTCAAATGTGATCAGCTAATACCGGCGCCTTATCTTGTTTGGGTAACTACTGTTCTAGTTGTTTTTGTAAATATGTAATCCTGTAGTTTTTTCAATAAAGTTTAAAATGACGTCCAATTTGGATAAAATATTTTGTAAAATGATAAAATATGTCATAAAAACATGTTTTAAAACGTTCAAAATTTCGCTCAAATGTCCTGATTATTATATGCTTAGAACACTGTTGAATTTAGCAAAGAGCAACACGTATGAACAGGTTCTCCGACAAGTTGACATGAAGACTTTAACTCACCGAAGACGGTTTCATTCGTTCGTGTTACCTTATAAGTGTATTAAAGAGCAAGGACCTATCTATACATTCAAGAATTCTTTAAAACCAGAGTAGTACCGTACCATCTACGCGGATCCGACACAAAGCTCGAACAACCAATATTTAACTCTTGATGGTCGAAGAATTCTTTCAGTCGCATAATTAGTCGTCTATGGAATAACCTCCCAGATACAGCTCGCAACGCAGATAATGTCGCGTATTTTAAGAAGATTTTAAACAATATTGACCTTAATATTGATATTTATGTTGCATGATTGCAAGCACATATAATTTCAATTCTTATATTCATTTAACACCTTAATATATAACTGATTATATACTTACATATTATTTATTCACATGTTTTAACTTTTGTACTATATTAACCTTACTGATTTAATGGCACGTGCATGTTTTAACGAGCCTTGTACTCCTAAGTGTTACGTGGATAAATAAAGTATGATGATATGATGATGATGATGATGATGATGATGATGAACGATACCTATATATAATTCCGAGAAACAATTCTGTTTTCTTCAATTTTTACTTACCATCCAGTCTTTTCGCTCATAGTTTCAGGATTCCAGTACAATTTCAGACACTCCTCCAAAGAGCAAGAGTTGTCTACAAAAGGTAGACAATGTAGTTAAAACTATGACACTAATTAGCATGCAAAGACATGTGCACCAGCAACAATGTACATATATTATAATAGTCAGACAACTCGATTATACTTCATATAATAAGTTGTACGTAGACATGTAGTGCATGTGGTGCGAGCTTGGTGTAATGTGACGGACGCTTCGTAGGCGTTCGTCAAGCTAGCTCAAATACTCAGAAAATATTTCTGACCCAGACAGGGTTCTAACTGGGGTTCAGACATGAGTATTTGAGCATGCATGACGAACCTCCACCAACGTCCGTTGTACTATATATGTTGACAACAGAAATAATATAAAAAGTATACTCTCGTTTATTACTGTATATGACAATAGCGTATTTTTCCATCTGTGGACAACGGGCGCAGCTTATACCAGTAATTATAATAATATACAGGGCAAAATTACTTGAATATGATTGGCTAATGAGGAGGAAATTGTTTTGTAATTCATAAATTACTGATTGGTTCCTTGATCAGCAGTACTTGCATGTGATTGGTCGCTTTGTTACTTATCAACAGTGAACCTCAGAGGACTGACTTTTTCAACAAATCTGCAAGGCTTTTCGGTCTGGAAATGCTTTTTTGTTTACTTCGAACTAATTTAAACTATTGAAGGAGTGTAAACTATTAGTGAAAATAAATACACTAGAAAATTTACGAACTTTTGCCTGTGTTTACAAATAGACAGCAACAGGCACAGCGATCGAGCGAGGAAAATTGGAATGTTGCCTAGCACCGACCGTGATATGGTACATGTAACCAATACAATACAATACAATACAATACAATACAATACAATACAATACAATACAATACAATACAATACAAAAAACATTTATTTAAACACGATAAATCTAAATGCAACAGCACAAGTGCTGATGTGGTCGTGCTAACATAGCTCTTGTATAATTTTGCCCGTTATATTATTAACACCTAATCGCACGAGTTCTCGTAAAATTAAGGTTTAATTTCACTCGTGTTTTCAAAATCTTACAAATTACTCTCGTCGCTACGCGACTTGGGCAATTTTGCAAAATATTGAAAACACTCGTGAAATTAAACCTTAATTTTCCTCGGCCCCATACGATTACCTATACAAATACACTCTTAAATTTACATTGCACACTTTTACATTTTACATTGCAGACTTTTACATTTACTTTTGCACACCGTTTAACGGTTTTGAAAAAGTACGTAAAACCTGCCTACGGCCTGCCTATATTCAAATCCAAACTAACATGGCGCGGTTGTGTTTCAACTGAATAGTCATACAATATCTCATCAAGAAAGAATAACGGTAAGAGAGTAAATTATAATAACGGGTAACGGGTCTTAGTTCTATCGTATAATTGCTCTTAAGTTTTTTTACATCTCACGAGATAATCGTCACGCGCAACTCGCTACCTGTCGAGCAGTCGAGAATGACATTTTACATGTTTATATTATCCATACAACCTTTAATAAAATTCTTCTCTAAGACGTACTTCACTCCTATGCCTTTTTCAGCCATTTTGTTTTCGCGAGAGGGATATTTAGACTTCCACGCTAAACTCAAGATACGTTTGTCTAAAAATTACTTAAGACGAACTAGGATAGAACTATAGACCCATTATTACCATACATTCCCTCTTTTATCTTTATGCTTTCTTGATCTCATTGAATGGTTAGATCGTTAATACCCTGGCATTTTACTTATTTCTGACATTTTTCTTCGCCCTATCAGCATTTGAAAAATACGCTAGAAACCCGTACACCGTTTGGTTACTGGCATTAAACCACCACTAAAACAATGCCAGCAACAATTTACACTCTATAAATTCGCAAATCAGATAATAATAACACACCACCTGTTAAGATAAATCCTTACCGTTTTTGTCAGCTGCGAATGGTCATGAAAGACAGTAGTCACTAAAGGCAAATACTTATGGGTTTTACAGTAATTTCCAGATATAGTTCAGTATATTTCAAACTAGCATACCTTTGGCTGAAAGCACATTGTTTACACTTTCATGTATCTCACAATCCTAATAACATAAAACAGATATTAAATACATTGCAATCGAGTATCCATATTTTTTTAAAGTGGAAAGGTAACGTAAAATTATAACATGGTTGCAGTGCCAGTCTAACATAAAGCTATACCTAGAAATAAAGTAAAGTAAAAAGGTGGTAAACAGCCAAAATTATATTGTTTTTTGAATAACGAAATACTGACGTTTCGAGCGGAGCCCTTCATCGATCAGTGTGAAAAATGTCACCTTTTCACTTTGCTCTATCCACTGCCTGGTTCGCAACTTCGTTACGAAGTTCGCAACCTGATTGGCCACTACGTAATGAATATGCTAAGTTCGTGGCCAACGTCGGAAATAACGAACAAACTTTGGAACGCCTTCGTCAAAAGTTATGTGAAATCCTCTGTAATCGGTTATTTATAAATTTGATTCGCCTCGAGCAGTATTTAATTTCCGGTTTCTTGTTAATGAACAAGTAGACAGAATCTGTCTACTTTGTTCGTTATTTCCGACGTTGGCCACGAACTTAGCAAATTCATTACTCTGTAACGCAACAATGATTTTGTTGCAAGTTGAAAAAATTTGTAGACTCCAGTTCTATTTGCTGCAATATGCTGATTCAACTTGCAACAAAATCATTGTTGCGTGACAATGTTTGAGGCGGGTGGTAACACGTGCAACAACGCTATTTAGCTTGCAACACAACAATGTTGCCTCGAATGTTGCAGCAATTTGTTGCTCGTATTACTTCACCTTGAATCTCTTGTGCATGCCCGCGTGTTGCGTAAATCACAAATCTCGTAGTCGTAGTCAAACAAAAAATATTCGACTCTGTACGCCTAGCGCTTAACTCACAGTGGTATACCACAATACTTACTAACTGTTTGGACAGTACTTTCTGATCTGGTTTCGTATCATTCCAATCCAACGCTAGACACACGTTATCGTCGACAACCGGACTATCTCCTGCACAATCAATAGAAGTTAAATAAAACGTTAAAATATCAAAGTGAAGTACAAAAAATAGACTGTCAAATTCAAGAATTTCGTAAAAGTTCATTAGTAGCTGTTTGTTTAAATTGACCATTTGCATGATGACGTATTATGGCGTTGGGTGACTACAACAACCAGAATAAGTAGTGCCCTAGTGCTAATAAATAGAGGATAAACTGGCAAGCATCCTGGTAGTTGTAGTCACCCTATTGCTATTACAACGCGTAATAGCAATCCGGATTACGGGTTTCATCAGTTATTTTGTTTAAAAAGAACAAACTTTGAAAAGCCCTAAGTTGGCGAATTCAGCAACTTAAGCGCGAATTCAGCAACTTAAGCACTAAATCATGTCTGAGTTGGACGATGAACAACCTGAAAGTCAGTTTTTATATCCCGAAAGCAAGAACAAGAACAAGATTGAAAATGAGATTACATGTTACGCTATACGTATGTAATATGCCATATAGTAAACCTCTTTTATTATATAAAATAGAGTGGTTTACGTACTATTTAAAACATGAGCAGCAGTGTTTTATCAGATTTAAAACACGAGGCGATAGCCGAGTGTTTTAGATCTGATAAAACACGTACTGCCGTGCGAATGTTTTAAATGGTTTAAAAAACTATCCATATAATATAAGCTCATATAGAAATCAATTTTGAAAATTGAAGTTGCATGCTGAGCCGCAAAATCGAAGAAAAGGCTCATCGAAAATAGCGAGCGTGTCTCTATCACACGTCACGGTCATGATTTTCCTTTGTGTTTGCTTCATGAATTATTAATGAGTTTTTGAATGATATTCCGCCACTAATAAAATCGGTAATCTCACATGTGTGATTATCATGAAACGTATTAGAGTTAAAGTGCCTATGAAACAAAAATTAAGTTTGTCTTATTTGAAAGAACACTTAAAATGATAGAGTAACATATTTTGAAGTTTTTCGTTTCCTTGCTTCGTTCTTGAGATATTTCAGTTTGTTTGATGTAAATGTTACGACGTCACACGTGCATAATGAGTTATCGAAAAACGTTATATATCTTTGCTATATTGTCATATATACATGTATATATAATCACTTGAAAATCTACATGTTTAGTGTTCTGGCCGAAACACACGCACATTCTACCCTCGAATTATTTTGGTTTGATAATAGCAAAGATATATAACTTTTTTTAATAACTCATTATGCACATGTGACGTTAAAATGTTTAATTTGCATATCAAACAAACTGAAATATCTCAACAACGAAACGAAAAATTTCAAAAGATGTTACTCATTTTAAGTGTTCTTTCAAATAAGACAGACTTAATTTTCGTTTTATAAGCACTTTAATGTTCATTTCACGGTGACAGAATGCTTACTAAAGAAAACAACCCAATCATAAGCACTCCGTCAAGATGTACGCTAAATGTTTTGACATTAAGTATAGTCTTAAGCGCTATATAAAAGCAATCATTAAGAAACAAAACAACCGTACACTCTACTGTATTAGATCACCATTAACAATATGCCAACTTTTATACACTCCTCCGTCTCTAAGCGACCATTTTGACTGCGACGATAATCGAAACCTCCTAGACTTTCGCTTATATGCGCACGCGCTTATCAGACGTGCATATAAGGTGTAAACGCTTACACATATATCCTTATATAAACCGTTTCACACACCTTTTTGATCCAACTTCTTGCCTTGGCTGTGAAAGTCGGTTAAATTATCCAGCAATGTTAAACGAAACTGTCCGTTCTCTATAAATGTTAACAATTAAATGACATATTAACTCACTACCTACTACTGTACATTAAACGCAAAACACACAAATTGATTTTATCTATTATTAGATACTGATTGATCGAAGGCTGAATGTGGTGCATACTTCACACTGGTGAACATATTTACGATCAAGACAGTTGTCAGCCACATCTGATCACTGTTAAACTACAAAGTCAGTCAGTCTATTTCGTAATCTACCAACAATGTGCAAGAACACTTTGATCAAAAGGCAAAGCTGTTCAACTTTTTGTCCAACTCCAAAAGCGAAAGGAGCAAAGAACTTTCAACACTATTTTTTCTCCCTCACTCCATCACACGGCTAACAACTCACCGGAAGCATGAATAGTAGCGGAAGTAAAAAGTGTAAAAATGAAAAATCGTGAGGGAAAAAAAACAAAAACCGAGCCGAAACCTAGAGTCGGCTTACCACAGAGGTAGCCCGAGTAATAACAACTTTCACTGGCAAAACACGACTTGTGGACTCAAATAACATACTCCAACACCAATTCTTTTAAAAATATTAAGA
This sequence comes from Paragorgia papillata, assembly GCA_035771165.1. NCBI lineage: Eukaryota > Metazoa > Cnidaria > Anthozoa > Scleralcyonacea > Coralliidae > Paragorgia > Paragorgia papillata. Next base: position 419,927 of record JAWNZC010000350.1, on the reverse strand, counting down.
ATTTCATTCATAATAGAAAAATGGAATAATACCTAATTCACCTTTCTTTGGAGCAACAGAGAATCTACAAAATACAACAAAATTACTAAGTACCTAAAAAAGTAACATTTATTTCTCAGCTAATGCTGTCAATAACAGCATAATAAAAACTTCAGATTTTAAGAGATACACACGATAGTTGTAATTGTACTATATTGCACCCCTACTTCAGTGGAACCTCTTTAATAATCTAAAAATAGGATGACATAGCCCCTTTAAACTACAAAGTGTTGATCTAAACCATTAAATCTACCTGGCATACTGTAACGCTGTCTTTTCAAGTTCCCTCAACGTTGCTTGGGAGTAGGGGATACTGAGGATAAATGGGAAACCAATGACGATAGGTTGGAACTGACAGAAAGGACGATGGGATTTCCAATGCTTCTTTTGACATTCGCTGAAATATATATAGTAATGAAACGAAAAATGCTTTATTATTCACAAGTATCACGAACAAGGTTTTTTGTCCACTGCATAACTTGGTAAATCTGCAAACTCTCCTAAGTACAAGAAGTACTAGATTGAAAGCATGGTACACTTTTTTGAGTTATCTACTGCCTATCTACGTACATGTACATGTCACCATTCTCAAGAGTACCCGCTAAAATGGTTTACATAATAAACCACTCAGTTGGTATCTTCTAAGTTGGTTGAACCCAGATTTACGCCAAGCAGTCTGACCCAGGAAGTTACTATAAGCCTACGGGGAGAGTTTCACTCTAAACATCAACCCTAGGGAAATTACAAGAGCCTGACCCCCAACATAATGCCTGAAGCTAAATTTCACATGGGGGTAGTTTTCATCCTCAAACTCTGACCAACCACCCTAGCTATATAAGTGTCGTAACGACATGTATATGACTTAACGTCATTGGGGAACCTTGTGATATGCGCAGTAAAGTTCAATACGTCACTTGGCGCAATTTACCAGACTGCTTGACATGTAAGCTCAAGTGGGCTGAGCCCGTATTTCCAAATTTAGTAATCCGTGTTCAACCACTGACCTGTATATAACTGGACCGCTTGCTCTTGTCAAAAAACTGTGGCCAATTGAACATGGCGTCAAATGGCGAATTTGAGTCCTTCTGCTCATAGGAGCGACCACTGACCAGTGCTTGGCACTGGTCTGTCAGTGTTTTATGCGTATTTTGCAATACAGGGTAAAGAATTTTCAGAAACAGCACACCAGTATATAAAACAGTCTTTGTCTTTTCTCACCTTGATACAGCACATTGTTGGTAATTTTAGATAGAGTAAGTAAATGCTCATGTAATTACTGTGATTTGAAATACATGTATAACTGCGAAATGAATATATTTGCAGTTTATTTTGTTTGTTTTCATGTTGCCTTTTTCCGAAAATGTCCTCCAAGTTGACTAGGAGTTAAGGTGGTCGTTTTCATGTTCAAAAAATATATAAATGTGCCAATTTTTATGCAAAAAATCAAAACATTTTTACATACCATATTTTATTGATCTCGAGTCCCCTGAAATTTAGTAAATTGTATTCGTCATCATCGCATATTGTTTTCTTGGTTTTGATATATTTTGAGGCTTTACTTATCATAAAGAAGATGTAAAAGTGTTTATTAATATGTACTTACCTTGAGAATTACCGAAATGCCGTTTTGCTAATTGATGCCGGTTTTTCACGTCTGAATATTCAGCCGGCTGAAGGCTGGAGTCAGTGACCTACGAGTTGTTGGTATTAAAGGCATTATACCCTTTTACCTGGAAAAGTAAATCGCAACACCGACGATTTATATAACTAGTGTATAAAAAAAAACACGCTGTTCAAACGCAATGAAATTCGACACCGGTGCCAACAGTCCCGTCTTTGATCTCAGTCAGTGGTCGCTCCCACGAGCAGAAGGACTCAAATTTGCCATTTGATGCCACGTTCAAATGGCCACAGTTTTCATCACTCAAAGATAATAGGAGCAAGCGGTCCAGTTATATACAGGTCAGTGTGTTCAACCCATTTAGAAGATGTATATATATTTGGGCCAGTATAATATATATAGCAAATAATTATACAAATGCATTAGCATTATTCAATGATATCTGATTATTCATGACATCGATTCCTATATTGTAATGTTTAGGGCGGTGGCTCTCCATAAAATTGCATGCTCAGCAATAAACTTATAATTAACCTATATATTTCGTAAACAGAATAGCTATATTTACTATAAATTATAGAGTGTGGTATGTTAAGTAACTTACCTGTTACAATATGCTGCTCTACAACACTTTGAACAGTAATTTAATGGAACTTTTTCAATTGAGCAAAAACTGCACTTCCCAACTATTCGATGAGTTGCCCTCTAAACAAAAACAACAAACATAACAACAAAGCAGTGATGGAAAATTGAACAAAATCTCGTGGAAACAAACGTTACTTGATTTCGACACGAAGCTTTACACCGTGACCTTTGACACATTTCCAAGATAAAAGCAATAGCAAAGGTCACTGGTGGCCAACATGTTTGGGCTCAATACGTGTGGATGGTTGTCATATATCAGAGTCAATGTATCATTAGTATGGTTACTGACAACGGGAAGAATACCAACATTAATAAAAAAATAAAAAAATATGGTTCATTTAACTATTTGAATAAAAAGTAAGAGAAATGCATGTCTCAAGGTAATGTGTAGTCTCCCTCGCAGCCGTTGTTAGGGTCGGTCCCAAACTCGCTCCCCACCAACGGCTGCAATGAGATTACAGCATTGATCACTGCTAAAATTAAACGCCAGCCTTTTGCCGAGCGACGAGGCAAGCGTTGTTGTGTAAAACTTGTTTAATCGAAAGCTAATATTTCGAAAAGTTTAGCTTAGAACATTACAAAATTTACGAGGAATAATGTTTTGACTACGTTCTTTCTGCCCATGCCGCATGGTGTGTAAACCTAAGGTGCGTAAAAGTCAATGTGAAGCGTGTGGGCATCAGAGAAATATTGTTGGCCGTGTTGACATTACATTTCCGAAGTCTGAAAATTATCTGCGCACTTCACGGCACTTGAAATCACGAATATTTTCAGTAGTATAGCTTAGAACTTCACCGAATTTTTGAAGAGTGCTATTTCGATTATCCTCTTTCACCACATGCAGATAAACAAGCGTTGAAGTTATGAGCGTCAGCGAAATAAAAGATGTAAACACAAGCCCAACGGAAATGGAGTGAACAACAAGAGAGCGACTAGTATAGAGTGTGTTTACTTGAAAGTTTAATAATATTTCGAGTAGTTCAGCTTAGAAGTTCACGAATTTTACGAAGAATGGTATTTTAATTATGTTCTTGCCGCTCATATAAATAAATCCGTACGAAAACTTTTGAATAGGCTACAAGTGTTTGCGAAATGTAGCAGGTCCAGGTAGTCTCCTTCGCAGACGTTCTTTTAAGTGCTTCAGGTGTGCATAAACTACGTATTTTAATTTGTTTTCTTCAATGTTGCTCAAGCTAACCGAAGAAATCCCAAGACTAAAGACTTCGTAGGTGAACGACTTGTTCTTGCATATTAAAAGCTTCACAAGCGGAGAAACCACCACAATAACATGGCCAGAAACCTTTGAGATTGTATCGGCGATTGGTAAATCAGCGATTTACCACACTCGGTAGGAAAGTTTACAAACATCAGTATTCCCTTGGACAACTGCTTTCTGTTGATAGGGACTAAGATCTTTTATTTTAAACGTTTAAACGTAAATCACACACACTTTCTTACACCAACTAATTCGCCATCAAAATACCGAGGCAAGGACATGCCAAGGTGAAGGTCGGCTTTCCAGACTTTGGAAGGCTTGTTCTGATTGGTCAGATGCGGGAATGGAATGTGTTGCTCGAGTGAGCAGCTGTTGGTGGGGAGCGAGTTTGGGACCGACCCTAACAACGGCTGCGAGGGAGACTATAGGTAATGTGACCTATTTTCAGAAAGGTCAGACGAAGATCTCGACTAGCTACCGGCTATACTGTACTGCATAGCTTTTTCAACATTCCACTCTACAACTGTGCAACAGTAGGGCTCGGATACTCAAAAGTCCGAAATCTGACTCAGAGACAACTAGTATGAACAAAACAGAAACTCTGAGTATTTTCCTAACTGGTAAAATATAGTAACGTGCAATAAAATTACATTTATGTTGGTGTACACGAAACCGCTATAATATAATGATGGATAGGCACGTGACTGCCTTTATCCAATAAGAATAATCTGAATACTGCTGATCCAAATACTGTAGTCAATTTTGTGACAAACATTACATAGGACCTAATAAATCCAAGAGAGCTAAAGAAGAATGAGGCAGCTTTTCTTGAAGCGATGACGAAGTTTAACCTAACAATGACAGAAAGTCCATAAAAACTTTTGTGCGGTTTTCAATGCATTTTTCTTCCAGTATCTTATAAACGCAAAGCATGATTTTGTTCCGTTTCCCAATATTGTACTAACATTGTGTAAATGTCGGGCCTGACACTATGCATCAATTTATCTCAAAGGACTGAATCAATCGACAGTATAATTTTGTTTCAAAACAAGGAAAACGATTGTCACAATTGTCACTGTAGTGACAAATTGGGTTGCGAGTATAAAATTTACGTATAAAATAAATGTAATAAGACCATTTCCAGACAAATGCTGAAAGAAAATTAATAAATGTAATTCGTGGGCGAAAGCTTTACCTGGATTACGGAGATATGAAGAATGCGACAGTTATTATCCACTTCCTGATTTCCTTCTTCTGTATCACCGCTAGTCATTTTGCTATTATCTACAATTTGTGGGTTTGCATCGTTCTCTGGAAAACAACCTCCACGCTTCTCTTTATCAAAATGATTTTCTTGCTTGCACGCTACTAACTGATATCTGAAAAATCAAACCATAAAAAAACACAGTCATTTAGTTAGTGTCATCCTCAAAACTCGTTTTATGAGTCAATACAAGATGAACTAATATAATATATTGAAAGTGTCATATTTCGAATATATTTCAAAGTCATCTGACTTCAGACAAAGTAAAAATTCAAAAATAAGTCTATATCAAAGATCTGATAACATCATCGGCGACAGTATCACTATATATTCTTTCGGCGAGAATGTCATCGGAGTTTTCAGGACGACATTATTTTTTAATAGGTTTTATTCTATTCTTTTTAAAATTGTCGGCTGGTCTTAGGTTTTGTCTGTAATCAGCTAACACCGCGTATAAACCTTGTTATAAACCTAGACCATATCTAGATACTTAGTATACTTACGCAATAAAATGCTCTTTGGGGTTAGAATACGATAATTCTTCCATTGGGTCGTATATATGAGCTATTCTGCTGTAATATGAACGTAGTAAAACAAGCTGCAAAATAAAGGCAAGGTAAGTTTAAATTTAGAGAGAAAAAATTAACAAATCTGATAGCAATATAAACGTTATTGAGATCGGTGTAAAGCCTCGGTGTAAAGTTATTGAAACATACAAAAAAGGGGGAGATACAAGATAAGAAAGAAGAAGATATTTAGACGTTGCTGTAAATCGGTAAAGAGAAAAGTCTGACAACTCACGATAGAATATGAAGTAGAACAAAAACTGAATTAAGAGAAAATTATCTTAAAACGGTATGCAGACAAAGGTGTACACATTTTGAAAGAAGTGATTTTAGATTTATATGTAGGATCGACATTTCAGACCAGAAAGTTTTGATTTTCGCATGCAATCTACGCAACGCATTCTCCAACAATTTCTGCAAAATATCACTGAATAAAAATTTACATCGTGGGGTATTTTTTTCTATTTTAGAAACACTAAAATATTTTCTCAGCAATCTCTCTCTTTCCGATATTTATGACAAAATGCATGCATCAGCACCCAGAACTGAGAACTCTGGCCAGTATGGACTGATTCTCATTGGTTGTTGCGACACATAGTTACATAACATAGTTATTGTGCCACATTGTGGATGAATTTGGTGCTAGCTTACCATTATGTCAAATTCGAAATGTTCATATTGAGTCTATTGAGTCTAAAGTTCATATTGAGTCTATCGAAATGTTCATATTGCGTCTAGTCGATATGTGTGACATCCAGCAAAGAATAATCCCCAAGATGATTCACCCCAAGAATGAGTGATCCCCAGGAATGAATGACCTCCTGGGATGAGTGATCTCCAGGAATGAATGACCCCTTGGGATGAGTTACCTCAGGAATGAATGACCTCCAGGAATGAATGACCTCCTGGGATGAGTGATCTCCAAGAATGAATGACCTCCTGGGATGAGTGATCTCCAGGAATGAATGACCTCCTGGGATGAGTGATCCCCAGGAATGAATGACCTCCTGGGATGAGTGATCTCCAGGAATGAATGACCTCTTGGGATGAGTTACCTCAGGAATGAATGACGTCCAGGAATGAATGACCTCCTGGGATGAGTGATCTCCAAGAATGAATGACCTCCTGGGATGAGTGATCTCCAGGAATGAATGACCTCCTGGGATGAGTGATCCCCAGGAATGAATGACCTCCTGGGATGAGTGATCTCCAGGAATGAATGACCTCTTGGAATGAGTGATCTCCAGGAATGAATGACTCCTGGGATGAGTGATCTCCAGGAATGAATGACTCCTGGGATGAGTGATCTCCAGGAATGAATGACCTCCTGGGATGAGTGACCTCCAAGAATGAATGACCTCCTGGGATGAGTGATCTCCAGGAATGAATGACTTCCTGGGATGAGTGATCTCCAGGAATGAATGACCTCCTGGGATGAGTGATCTCCAGGAATGAATGACTTCCTGGGATGGGTGATCCCCAGGAATGAATGACCTGCTGGGGTGAACGACTCCAAGCATGAATGACCCCAAGGTGTGAGTGACATCCAAAGGTAAGTAACTTCAGGAATGAATGACCCCAAGAGATGAATGGCACCAAGAATAAATTACCTGAAGGGATAAGTGCCCCTAGAAATGAGTGACCCTCATGAATGAGTAACCACAAAAGATGACTAACCCCCTACAGATGATGACCTCCAGAGATATTAATGACTCCAAAGAATGAGTGACCTTCAAGGATAATAACTCTTGGTCACTCAGCCCTTAGATCCGTAACATGTCACGAGTTAGCAGCGCTTTACACTGTGTCTGCGAGTTCGTTCATTAGTTAGTTTGTTCGTTCGTGCAAATCAATAAGCACGCCAGCGACCTTTAGAACCAAGTCTGATTATCCAATATACATGTAAGCTATTCGCTGTGATCCAGCCCGATCTTTAGTTTAAAATAACACAATAAACATTTTGACGCGATTCGTGAATTAAGCAATTACGAACAGACTTTGGCACAATGATGGAAAAGTAATAATCGACTTATAGATGCTAAAATTATAATAGATCTTGATGATTTTGTACATCACTGTGTAGAAGGTGAAACAATGCAGTCCTACGAGATAATGTGCAAGAAAGAGTTCGCAAAGAGAGAGTAGAGTTAGGTGAAGGCAAAGCTGGCGAGCGCAATACTTACAACAAAACAAATAATACTTACATAACGAGCGGGAACAGCAACAAGTTTACTAATCTGCATCAGTAAATCACAGCAGCGTGTTCCTTGGCAAACTTTAAGTTTCACCTAAAAGAAACGTATATTTATCAGCTCGAACTTTAGCTCGGTGTGACAGTAGACAGCAACAAAAACGTTTTGTTCTCTATAATATAGTATTATGGTGATTTTCGGGTTTTCACAGCAAAATATACGGTAAATAACAGTACACGTACCCACATACTACACTAGACCAGCCCAATCCACAACACCACACCACACCACAACAACAGCGAAACACAACAACAACACAACACCACAACACAACAGTGAAACAACACAACAGCACACCATACCACATCACAGCACACCACACCACAGCACACCACCCCACCCCACCCCACAACACATCAAAACACACCACACCACACTACAACACCACATCATTATAGTTTTAAGTAAAATGTTAATACCTGAAGTGGTTTCTTTGATGGATCTAAGAAGAATACGTAAATGGACAAATACTGTGGATCGTTTGGAATAGGAAGATTTAGCTGCATCCAAGGATCAAAGCGTAAAGAAGGCTTTAAAAACAAAAGAAACAAAACGTCAGAACTTGATAATTACTGACTTATGATATTTTTGTATTGGTAAAATTAATTAAGACTCAAGTGTGCTTGCTAAAAGACCTAACCAGGCTCAAACCGTTGATATAATACATAGAACGGAATTTGAGAAACGTCAGTAACTATTTTTAAATGGTATAATTATTATTAAACAATATATATTAAAACAAGCGAGAATTTGTAGAGCACCACAGCTATTATTTATTGCTGCGATTTCGACCTGTTGATTCAGGCCTTCATCAGAGCAAAATAAAGGCCTGACTCGACAGGTCGAGAACTCAGCAATAAATAATAAACGTGGTGTTTTCACAAATTCCCTCTTGTATTACAATTTGTCTATTTGTCACAATGCAACCTTTTAAAGAATTAATCAATATCTATTAAAATAGATAATTACTGAAGTCAATGGCCTTATTGAATATATATATTGCAGCTAGCTGAGGGAGTGACATAGCAGAGATATTCTGGTTCCGAGCCATTGGCACAGTATTTCCGAGCTACAATCGTGGACAAAATTGTAGAGACACTTTGCCGTTTTTGACGATTTACAGATTGTTTGTCGAGGATAGAAGGGTCGGGCAATATGGAAATTATTAAGTAAGAGCTCCGGTACGGGTGGTACCGGCGCGAGTGGGAACTCTGCAGAGACTCTGCTCCAGTGATGCTTTCCCCGTCTCTGCTCCCCCTTACCCCCTCAACGGGGGCTCGTTTATTAAACTGTACATCTTTTGCAATGTTACAAAGCCCAAAAGCTGTGTTTTATTGAAAATTGAAGAATTCGTCATTTTTAGACAATCGTGGACAAATTGTTGAGACACTTTGCCATTTTTGACGATTTTCGCATGGTGTCTCAAGGACTTTTGTCTAGGATTGTAGCTACATTTTATTACACTAAGACGGCGTTTACACAATGAAATAATGTTTTTTCTTCATTTTAATATGCTTGGAGTTTTTCCAAAAGACAACAAAACTGAATTCCCCTACCATATAATAGGTTAATATGCATGATATATAAAGTGAAATATGGAAACGTGACAGACAATCAAAGTATAACCGCAAAACGGAGAAAAAAACAAGAAAGTGTTTCTAAAATTAAACATTTCGGTCAAATGGTTAATAAAATCCGTTCCATTGTTTAACTCTTTCCCACTAGTTACTGGTCTTCTATAGGGAAAACATATATAGGTGGTGTGCAACCAATCCCTTGAGATTCGAACGACAAATAATTTTTCGCCATGTTGGATGGAATTATAATAGGCGAGTTTCAGGGTGTTGCACGCGCATCATTTTTCAAAAAAACTGGCCAACTCCACTCAAAGTAAACATACTGTTTAAAATAAACAAAGTACAGATACAGTTTTTGGATGTTTAACACTGTTGTTCTGCTGTTGTTGGCTCGCTAGCATGTCTGTTTGCCATTGCTTACTATGTGGGGAGCCCACCAAGAGCCCACCAATTCCTTTGCAAAATGATGCGCGCGCATGCAATACCCTGAAATTCGCCTATAGCAGATGATGAAAAACTTTTGTCAAATTCATCCAACATGGCGGCAATGACGTAAGATGCACACCACCTACACAGTTTATTTCAAATAGTTATCCATTAAAAATAAAGATAGTTTAGTTCAATTTAGTTTTCAACAGTGTTAGACAAAATGTTGAAAATGTTTGACCACGACTTTAAGTAATGTATACAATATGCATGACTCAGCATGAGCGGCCTTATCAGCAAAACGACTTATCCAATTCACACATCTGTTCAGATTTATCAAAATCTTTAAAGATATAAGCTGCTGAGAAAATCGATCAGAAAGTTTATGTAAATCATGACGAATTTGTATGCCATTTACAACACTTGATTAAACATTTCTTTTTAATTTTCTCATGAATTATTTTCTCATGAAATTTATTTTCTCATTAATGATTGGATAACCATTTTTGTGTTATCACCATACCAGTCACATGCATTTTGTTTACCTTGTCGCAACTTTTACATCGAATTTCAGACACAGTCTGGCCATGAAATATATCAATAATTATCGAGTGATTGCCATCAATAAATTTCTCCCAATGCTTTAGACCATTTTCCATAATATCCTTCTGACTTCCAGATTCTTGTACACCGATAAGCTTCTTTTTCTCATTCTTAAGATCCTGAAATTAAAATTACAAGTTTGTAATCTCAGAAGAGGTTTAACATACAAGAATTTTAAGTATATTATTGCATAGACGCTTTAATATGTACAGAATACGATAACTTCTATAATTAACGTCAAATTCAGTCTTTTGGAATCTTTTTTAAATTTCCCCCAGCGTCGTCCAGGCACATTGATCCGGACTTTGAGGCAAACTTTGAAGTGATGTTTCATTCGGCAAATGAAGAAAAGAGAGAAATGATAATAGCTGGGGATATGAACTGTGATTATTTAAAAATGCAGAACTTAAACCTTTAAAGCGTATCCTACAGCTAAATGGCTTGTGTCAGATAATTAAACAGCCAACAAGAATAACCTCAACATCGAAAACGCTAATTGATATTATTGGTACAACACACGAACATCGAATTCTTGATCATATTGTTTTTTTTCTAACTCAGTTAGCGATCATGATCTCACGGGAATCACAAGAAAAATTAACTGTATAAAGTATAATCCTCGAACAATCAAAACACGGAAAATGGCAACTTATGATGTAAATAAATTTAAAGCTGATTTACGCAAGATCCATTGGGACACTATCATTGATAAAATGCCTGGACCTAATTGTTTAAACAAACTCTAATTAACATTATAAACAATAACGCCCCTCTTATTGAGAAAAGAGTTAAAGGCCGTGACTATCATTGGCTAACCTCTGATGTTAAAGATACAATAAACAAACGTGATTTCCTCTTGAAAAAGCCAAAAAGGCACGGAAGAGCGGAAAAGAACTTGATTGGGGTAATTATCGCAAGGCAAGAAATAATGTCACTAAATATGCATAGGACAGCGCAAAGCCAACTACAACCGATCACTTTTTCGAGAGAATGTTAACAGGCCAAAGCAGTTCTGGAGTCAAATTAGGAAATGCTTCCCAACACATACCAAACAGCAAACCACACATAACGTTTTTAATATCAATGACGAGCAGGTATCTGATAAGCAGGTTATTGCCGATAGTTTCTGTAAATACTTTACCGAAGTTGCAGCATCCATACAGCGTGGTTATATCGCATTTACTGATAAGATCTGGAAATTTTATGACAGTGATGAAGTTCAAGAAGCGATGAATATGAATGGTATAACTGTGTTTTTAAATTTAAAGAAGTAACTCGCACATAATAAAGAAATTAAGATCTTCTAAAGCCCCAGGGCATGACAATATATCTATATCTTTTATTAAGGATGGTGCTCAAGAATTGTCTACTCCCATTGCGAAGCTGATAAACTTATCTACGCAACAATCCTTTTTCCCAGAATCAGAGAAACTAGCCAACATCACACCGATTTTTAAATCTGGAAATTATTCAAAAATGGAAAATTTTAGGGCTATATCGATCTTGCCAGTATTTTCTAAGATTTTTGAACGCGTACTATCTTGAACAAAATGGCTTACACTCTACAAAGCAATTCGGTTTCCGTAAAGGACGATCTACTCAACAAGCGGTAACATATTTTTCCGATTACATCCGAAAGCATATGGATAAAGGTGAATACTGCGGGACTGTCTTTGTTGATCTTCAAAAAGCCTTCGACACGGTTGACCACGGTTGTTTATTGGCAAAATTGAATAATGACCTTTCAAACCTTGCAAATTGGTTGGATAAAAACAGACTTGTCATAAACCTCAAACAAGGAAAAACTGAATATATCTTATTTGGGACGTCGAAGAAATTATCTAAAGCGCGAATTTCAAAACAAAACAAAACAAAACAAAACAAAACAAAACAAAACAAAACAAAACAAAACAAAACAAAACAAAACAAAACATAAAACAGCATAATTATTACACCTTGCAATGGTTCATGAAATCTGTCTCGCATGGTTTTGATATTTGCACAGCATATTACATGTTGCAATGGTTTGTGAAATCTGTCTCGCATGATTCCGACCACTGTACAGTACATTATATACACGCTGCAATGGTTCGTGCAACTTGTCTCGCAACGATACGTCAACGCCGTTGACAAAAAAACTCGGCTACCGCTTCATCAGCCGCGAGTTATCGCGACGAGCTGCGTTTGGTTGAAATATAGCGCGAGTACTCGCAGCGAGTCGCTTCGTGCGAGGACTGGACATCCGCTTTAATAGGGTCTATAAGTAATGTTGCGTCAGGTCATATAATACACCTATAAAAAATCATCATATCTCAAGGAAAACGTGACATCCAAAAAAATTGTAATCCATAACTTCAAACGAAATTCTCTTAAATAAGGGGATTTCTTCTTCTGAATTAAAGTTCCAAATAGCCTATATACGTTAAACTTACTTCGTGGAGTCCGTCGAGTAAAAACGTCAAAAACTCCTGAGCATCACCTTGGCCCAAATGGGTTAAGTGCTTGTGTTTTCGTCCAAGAATGCCCTGAGAAATCAACACCAGAAGAATAAAATTGATCTCTTATACGACGCCTTAATTAATATAAAACTTTAAGGTGAGGTAATACGGGCAACATTTTTTTTCAACTTGCAACGCAACTTTAAAACATTGTCAATGTCAACAATGATTTTTGTTGCAAATTGGAAAAATTTGTTGAAAAAAGTAGACTCCAGTTCTGCTTGCTGCAACATGCTGATTCAACTTGCAACAAAATCATTGTTGCGTGACAATGTTTATTAAGATGGGTGGTAATACTGTGCAACGACGCTATTCAACTTGCAACGCAACAATGTTGCAGCAATTTGTTGTTCGTATTACTTCACCTTTAGGTAAAACTGTCACACTATTGTAGGTCATATATTTTACCTTTAGTTTAGTCGCTGAGACACAACGTTCTCTTCCCGACCACAATTCTTGTATAAGCGAACCAAAACTACTTGCCAAATCGCCTTCAAATCCAGCTTTATTTTTGCTGTTAATATTATTGACAGAGTGTTTCTTTCCTAGAAAAAGAAAACGAACTAACGCAAAATGTTTTCTGCTTTATAAATAGAAAATCAAGAACATGACTTCGAATACACCAGACTGTTTCTGCGAGAAAGTGATTGTTACCCGTATGAAACGTTTACTAGCACGGAAGGTTTGGAGTAAAAATGCCTAAATCCAAACTAGAACAAATTTATTGATTGATTTATTGAAGGAATAGGACGATTAACATTGACGACGAGCGCTTTTTCTAGGTACTATAGTACTGCTGTTACTGCCACTGTGCCACTGTGACCACTACTGATACTGCTGCTACCACTGCCAATGCAATTGTTATCACCACTGCTACTGCTATACTACAACTGCTAACACCACTGTTACTGTGCTACCACTGCTACCACCACTGCTACTGCCAATGCTACCGCCACTGCTACCACCACGCTACTGCAACTGAAACTGCTGCCACCACTGCTACCACCACTGCTACCACCACTGCTACCACCACTGCTACCACTACTTCTACTGCTACTGACACTGCTACTGACACTGACACTGCTACTGACACTGCTACTGCTACTGCTACTGCTACTGCTACTGACACTGCTACCACCACTTCTACTGCCACTGCTATTGCATGCTACTGCTGCTGCTAGTTGCTACTGAGACTGCTACGACTACTGCTACCACCAATGCATGCTACTGCTGCTACTACTGACACTCCTGCTGACAGTGCTACTGCTACCACCACCAATGCATGCTGCTGCTGTTACTGACACTCCTGCCGACACTGCTACTGCTACCACCACTGCATGCTGCTGCTGTTGCTACTGACACTGACCCTCCTGCTACTATCACTGCTACCACTACTGCATGCTACTGACACTGACACTGAGACTGCTACTCCTACCGCTACTCCTACCACTACTGCTATCACCACTGCATGCTACTGCTGCTACCACTGTTACTGTTGCTACTGCGACTGCTAACACCACTGCATGCTACTGCTACTGTTACTACTGCTACTGCTAACACCACTGCATGTCACTGCTGTTACTACTGCTACTGATAACACCACTGCATGTCACTGCTGTTACTGTTACTGTTACTACTGCTACTGCTAACACCACTGCATGCTACAGCTACTGTTACTTACTGCTAACACCACTGCATGCTACTGTTGCTGTTACTACTGCTACTGCTAACACAACTGCATGCTAATGCTGCTGTTACTGCTGCTACTGCTAACACAACTGCATGCTACTGCTGCTGTTACTGTTACTACTGCTACTGCACCACTGCATGCTACTGTTGCTGTTACTGTTACTACTGCTAACACAACTTCATGCTACTGCTGCTACTGACATTGCTACTGCTACCACCGGTAGAACTCTGACTATCACTAGTCTAAAAACGACCACGTAGCATTAAATAAATTATAGTGTCTCCAATTAGCTGTAATATATACAGCTAAATACATTGACACTTAAATAAAGTTATTCATTCGTTATTCATTCAATATACATCGAGCAGAAAATAATTGCTCATCTAAAAAGCTTAAACCGAGTGAAAATCCAGCAAAAACTCAGGAATTCTGCCAGGTTTCCTTAGTGAGGATCTCTTGCTCATATTTAATACTTACAATGAAATACCCTTTACTCTCAATTACATTAAACACAGAAGTCTGGGTAGTTCTACAAATACATTTATGATTTATATAGATATCAAATTCTCCCCTCTGCAGAGACTTATTTTCTCGGGTAAGACATGGACGCGCGGGCAATTATTCCCCCCGCGCTTTCTCGGAAGGGAGAGGATATCAAACTAGCTTGCGTGCAGACGCTTATGAGCAGCGGAAATACGAGCGTCTGCACGCAGGCTAATACCAAACCAGAATTGTTTGGAGACTCAAACCCCCCACATCCGGAGGGGGGCACGGCGTGTCGAGTTAATCCCCCCATGAAATTAGTCAGTTTTGCCTTCGACTTCGTTTTGGAAAATATCGACACTCGAGAAGACAAAGATAACTGCTTGGTCTCGAGATCGGACATTGAGTATTAATATATATTATACAGTAGTTTAACTGGTAAAAATTGTACTAACCTAAAAAGTATGCTCTTAGTTCCCTGACAGCCGACAGACATTGGACAATGGAGTTGATGTAGCAAAAATTTCCATGATTCACTAGACCAGTCGAACCAGGGCGACAATTATGTACTTTGGCATCGTAACATAACTTAAAATCTTTATCAGTGCGGTCTTCTACGTTATTCGTGATCAACGACTTGCTAGAACAGTGACCTCCACTGGTTGTAGATTTGTCGCTAGAAACATCTTTCAAATTACTACATTGACTGTCCGTTCTACTGCAATTATCTTCAATGGAGAGTTGTAACTCAGATGAAGGTAGCTTAGCCACATTTTGTCGCCCAAAAATGTCCGTTTTACCACAGAAACCGTGATTCGTTTTGTCAGTAATAGTATTCAAGGGTTCATTAGTCGCCTTTTCTGCCGTATTATTATAGGTTGAGTCATTATTACAAATATTATTGTCGTTTTTAGTGCTGTCTTTAGACTTGCAGTTCTCTGATTCACTTATACTATCATTATTGGCTTGGTTACTACTTGGATTATTTTCTTCACTCACGACTTTATTGCCACTAACTTTGGTGGGAATAGTTCTTTCATCGCCTAATTCAACATCGCTATGACCGGTAAAATTGTCTTTTCCATTTAATAGTTTATTGCCACTCAAACTAATAGGATAATTTTCTCCATTTTCTACTTTATCAACACCAAAGGAGCTAGAGTTATCCTCTTTATTGACTACTTTATCACCACTGTTGAAACTGCTGGGAACATCTTCTTTGTTATTAACCACTTTATCACTGTTAGAAATCGTGGAATCATTTTCTCCATTCTCTACTTTATCACCACCGCTAAGACTGCTAGGAATATCTTCTTTATTAACTACTTTATCACTGTTAGGAATCGTGGAATCATTTTCTCCATTCTCTACTTTATCACCACTGCTATGACTGCTGGGAATATCTTCTTTATTAACCACTTTATCACCTCTAAGAATCGTGGGATCAATTTGTCCATTTACTGTTTTACCACTGCTGTTATTTATAGCCAACGTGGAGTCACTTGTATTGTTTTCTTTGTATTTGACAATGCTTTCCTGGTTTTGTACACCTCTATAGTTATGCTCGTTTCCAGAATTCTGTTTAGGACTGCTAGCGCTGCCACTTGTGTCGCTTATCTCAACTGTTCTACCATTGGCCAGGTTTTTGCTTACTGCAAAACCGGCTTCACTATTCAGCGCTTCAAAAGAATTCCACTGGTCTTTTGCTTTTCCTCTTTTTACCATCAGCGTAAGCTTTAACTTTGATACCGTATATTTAGAACAATGACGATCAATCCCATGTCTTGATAAAAAGAAACAAACAACGTAAAACAAAAAAAGAAATCTATTAATCTATATGTTATTTGACTTACTAAACTAAACAGGACTAACTATAGATGTTAAATAACGCTGTATGTGTATGTGTATAGTGAATTACAAAATAATAAAAGTGTTAAAGAAATATATTTATACAAAAAATAGACAAGCGCTCTGATTAGCTATGAACTATATGTTGCTACAGTACAGATGCCGATGACGTTTGCAGGAAACCGCAAAAATCAATCAGAACAAGCATCTTTCTATATTATCAGCCAATCAATTCTATTTATCATATAGAATTGCCGTACACTACGTAAATATCTCTCTGTGGAATTCAAGCTCGAGTACCACAAAGAAATACCACGCACAAAAACCAAAACAAGGCTGTCAACAATGGAGGTTAACGAGAAGAAATTTCGCCTGAACATTGACATGTTAACAATGAAATTGTTAAGTTACAAGAAAACGAAAACTTTAAAAAGACGCAGAAACCAATGAAAAACGTAATTAAAACCCTTGAGACCACACTTAACACTCATAGAGTGGAAACAGACAATACAAGGGATCATCACGTACCTAAAGTAAAAAGGTCTCTGGTTTGTTTACATAACCTAACCCAAACAAAAGCCCTAACTCTAATCACAAACAAGCATGGGAACGAATTCATACATGTAATTAACAATGTGAAGGACAACTTCATCCGCTTAAACAATGTGATTAGTTACTTATGGCCAATCAGAAAATCCGTGCATACTAGCTACGTCCTTACCAAATACAAGGCTTGACAAAAGTTCAACTAGGTATTTTTAAATGTTTTAATTTTTTTTAAAGGTTCTTTTTAAATGTTAATTCTCGGTATTTTTCTAATAATTGCTACGATCGCCACGATTATTACTCAGCTTAAAAATTAACTAGGCAATCGCAACGATCGTAGCGATCAAAAAACGTGTCGCTGTTTCAGTTCTATCTCGGCGATCGCGATCGCAACGATCGTTGCGTCAGTGGTTTCCATCTGATCGCTACGATCGCTGCGATCGCCGAGTGCGATCGTGGCAATCATAGCGATTATATGGATCCCCAGGGTTTATACTGTAGATTTACAGATACTCCGCTGGGGGAATTCAATAAAATTTTACCCCTCAAATTCTCTTCGCTTTGGGTCTATAAATGATAAATTAAAATACTTAATAGAACTACAAGAAAATAAAAATTAAGGTCCTAAACTAAGTATTAAAACAATTTTTACCAATAAAAAAAAAGTCAATCTGTCTCCGAATCGTTCATAATTACCGTGAATTCTTAGGTTTCAATCACGTGACTTTTTGTTTGAGATTTTTTTTCCAGATGGTGGTCAGGTAAAATAACATTAGATCGATTTGTACAACCTAGCGCAACGCAAGCGTACGACATTTTCTAACACGAACGTAAACAACTCTAGAGTATCAAGATCATTTAAAAAAAAATAATTGACCTTGTCATTCGCCTTTGACAACAGTCTGAACATAAAATGGAAGAGACGTCACGTGAAAGTGAGGAATCAAAAAATATGTGTAACATTTACCATAGAACTTCATCATATAGTTACAATACCTCAGTTTCACATGCCACTCAAAAATTGTCTCTTTTGAAGTATCATGATGCAAGGTCAAGAATTGTTCAGAGCTTAAAAACAAAGTAAAAAAGTAAAAATCTATTTGGAAATGACGAATAACAATTTACAAAATCACTGTTCATATTGTTTTGTGCACATCTCTATAAATTAGTGTAACAAAAATACCTAAGGTTGCGTAGGTAGGTTAGATAAGTGTAAGTAGGTGGGTAGGTCGGCAGATAGGGTGGGTAAGTACAGTAGATATGTAAGTAAAACCATCTGTAATAATTTTACGTCTAGATTTCGCATTTGACTGGCTCATAGAAATCTTGCCAGCCATTGTAACCATATATTCCAGGCTATGGTGAAATATCATCATCAAAAATAAAAAATAACCACACAAAAACTCACCTTGTTTTAAATCGCACGTGTAATGCATTGTCCTCAAATGTAACATCTAGTGAATCTTGGTCGATTTCTTTAACATAAACTTGCACAACTAATAAGTCTGGAGACTTTAAAAAATTACAGTGGAACCCCGTTAATACGGTCACCAACGGGCCATAACAATTTGGCCGTATTAACGGGGTGGCCGTATTAACGGGGTAGGGTCAAATTTCATGGCTGTTTTCTTTCAAGTGATGTCATGACAGATTTTATTACAATCGCACTTCTAAACAACAATTTAATTTAAACGGACCCAAACATAACTAAATAAGAACTAAACATAAATAAACATAAGATGGACACGTGGTTGGCCACATACCAAGGGCTCTAGCAAGCACAAAACAAGGGACGGGGATTGTCCAGCATTTCCTAACAAAGACAGACAGTAAAGCTGAAGTTGAAGTTGTGGGAAAAGCTGTAAACCGAGGTGGCGGATATGGCATGGAAGTTCCCTCCCTTTACAGATTTTCGGGACAGGAAAGATACATCAAACTGCTAAAGAACCTTTTCGACATTGAAAATAATCTTTCTGTAAGAGATGAAACAAGAAAAAGACACACAAAGCAAGAAGGAAATAGTAAGAAGAAAAGTAAACCATGTTGAAAACTTTGCTGCTTATCTGAAACTTTATAACATGACATGTCACAGACACTTTAATTTCAATTAAAATTAAGTCTCGAGGTGTGAGTCTTTTGTCTCAAGATATATTTCCGTTTGCACTTGTCTGTCTTTTAGATTTTAGAATGCACGTTTGGTTGGAGTGGCCGTATAAACGGGGTGATTATTAACGTTGGGATTTTACGATGTGGCCGTTGGCCGTATTAACGGGGTGACCGTATTACAAGGGTATTTTTATAAGGAAATGTATTGGCGTTTAGCCGGGACAAAAAAAAGTGGCCGTATTAACGAGGTGACCGTATTAACGAGGTGGCCGTAAGGCGGGGTTCCACTGTATATGCATAAATATACGCCGTACAGTGTGTAAAATAACATATACATGCATACTGTAATGTACTGTGCTGTACTCAGTACTGCACTGCACTGCACTGCACTGCACTGCACTATTTACAGAATGAGTGGCAGTCCTGTATTGGGGTATACAGACATGAGGCGAAACTATATCATAGTATACAGACACTGATTAAACCTGAAACATGAATTATTAATGAGTTTTAGAATGTATTGTACTGTGGTAGGCACAGTATGCTACAAAAATGTTGAAGGCGCCATATTTACAGTATAAATCAATGCAACATTTGCATGCTCATGTTAAAATAAAATATTTCCTTTTTGGCTATATTTTTTGTCAAGACAACTTGCCTTGCCAAGTAAAATTGTCTGATATTAATTAGCACAATAGAGGCATCCAATACTTAAGAAATAGAAAATGGCCGCCCGTGTTTATATAGCCTGATGCAAACACGAGAGTGAGTTGGGAGAATTCGAAAGTTTATGTGAACCCAAGCCGTAGGCGAGGGTTTACATAAGTACTTTCGAATTCTCCCAACTCACTCGAGTGTTTGCATCAGGTTATATAAACACAGGGCATCCATTTTCTATTTCTTTTATGAAATAAGGCTAAAAAATGTGCCGTGACATCACAACCGTGTTTACATAACCCGATATAAACACGGTAATTGACCAATCACAGCGTGCGTAAGACGCAACCTATTTTATAAAAGAAGATAGAATATATGGATTAAAAGAAAAAAATATTATTTACAGAATCGTACAAATGAAAAAAACAACCTATTACATTAATACCTTTTTATAAAAGTCATACTTGATATAATCTAATGGAAATGTGTACGCTGTGATACTTTTCGTTTTTCCTGAAAAAGTAATGAATACATGTAATTATTTGAGTGAATGGTTTGAATCCGGGATATAAATAATTAATAGAAACGTCAGAAAACATTTTAAATGTTTGCAAAAACAATCCGGAAGATCCTGAAACTATGAGTCACATGGAATTATATTAAATTTAATAAAACATAATCACAATAGAGTAATAATTATCACAAGAACTAGTAATCCATCATAAACACTTACATTATCAATAATGTAATTCTAACAAATTTTGAATATATAATGTAGCTAAAGTAAGGTCTTCAAACATGGCAGTTCTGCCTGGGTAGAATTCCCCTCCCCTATCCCATCTGTCTCTTAACACTATACAGGATAGCTTTTAGCAAAACAAATTGTGCCGGAACAGACGTTTTGTGTGTGAACAGAAGGCCTATCCTGTATGTTTTTCATGCCGGCACAAAAACTATCCAATATAATCTGAACAGGGTTTTGATGCGACTATACAGTAGCTAAACATTTCGATGTTTGAAACATCAGTTATATTTCAGATGAACCATGATTTAAATTCAATTCGACACGGCATGGGAGAGACATTTAAAACGGGACATAGTAAATCACGAAACCATCTTTTGTGATGTTTCAAAACCATCTGAAACTTAGTCGTATCGGTCTTTAGCATGCATGCTTGCATCTTAAGGCCTGCTGTACAAAACAATCAATGTAAATGTTAGTTCACAGCACAAGCATATTTTTTTACACAACTAGTCTGTACAAATGGAGTATTTACATACATTTCGTTATTAGAAGTTGTACGTACACGTACTGTACATACATGTTCGAGCTTGCAGGGCAGCCGAGAGACGACCAGAGGCATGGGGCAAAAATAGTCAGGTAGAGCCCCCTCTGTTATTAGGTGGGTCTGGAGGCATAGCCCTTTTGAATATATTACAGCCCCTAATTTTTATTTATTGGTCTCTGAAAGGGTATTTCCTGTATTTTGAGACCGCTATTCTCGTATTTTCGTTTGCGGTGCCGAGCTGGATTTAAAATATTTTGATCTCTGAGGACTTTGAGCAAATTGCCCCTCCTGCCCTCCCTTCTCGACGGTCCTGGAAGCTTGGTGCCATGTAACAGACATTTAGTATAGACGTTGGTCAACCACAAATACTCAAAAAATGCTTCTATGCCCCGGACAAGTATCGAACCTGAACCCTTCCAATTACTGGGATATAGTTAAAGCATTTAGAGTATAATCGGTGAGGCGCTGTATTTGCAGGCTAAAAGATTGTAGGTTTGATCTCTGTCTAAGGATTAGAAAATATTTTCCAAGTATTCACACATGACGAATTTCGATCTGCTGTAAATTTACCATGAATCGTGATTTCTATTAAATAAACAAGTAATAGATAAGTCATGAGCAGCGATCTGTATGTTATTTACAAGGCGAGCTGCAAGCGAGCCGTAGTAAATCAGATACAGATCGGGTGCGAATGCTTTATCGTACTTATCAAATGGACGCATCTAAATAGCCATATTTTCAAACTGTTTTTCAAGTTGGAGTGACTTTAGCTAAGTAAAATGAGGGAAAAGTTTATGTAAATCAGCACGAATCTGTATGCGATTTACAGATATTGATTAAATATTCATTTCTTTTGAATTTTTAATGAATTTGATACGTAATAGTTAAAATATGAGCGGCCGATCTTTATGGGTATCCGTAGTTAAAGATGCTGATTAAGCATTCATTTCTTTTGAATTTTCTTCATGAATTATTAATGAATTTGATAATATAATATAACGTATTTCGGTTAACATAGAATTTCATCAAATGTGTTTTCGGTAAAATGTTCGTTGAAAAAAAAATGTTTTTCAAGGAACTTTTCTCCAGTGAGATATTATTACTACAGGTACATTTTTGGATTTTTCTTAATCCTAGTGATGCTAGAATCTGGGTAACACTTCCAATAGTTAGATCACTAATTCATAATGGATGGGTCCGAGTATAAGTGTTGTGGTATGCAACTTGTTTAATCGGAAGGTAGTAATGTATTTTGAAAGATTTAGCTTAGAATTTTCCAAAATTTACGAATAATAGTATTTTAATTATTAGTTTCGTGCAAAAAAGACCGAGGTCTATATTTTTTATTTTTTTAATTTTTTTTAAACATATTTTGGAATACAAACATTTTCTCCAAGAGCAAAGCTCATCTAGGGAGATTATGTCGAAATATAATATTACAAATTAAGTCACTAAAGTCTATATTTTCCAGTACAGACCGAGTAAACAATGCTGCATCCTTTACGTCTCTCACTCTTCTTTACAATTGATTTTGCTTTCTCAAATTTCTCCTTCTTCATCCTGATGACATTTTTTACGTGTACGTTCTCATTTCACCATCATTCTTCTCTTGTCTTTCTATCCCTAAATCCAAATCTTCCCTTTCCACATACTTTCACAGCTGTTTTCACCATGCACGTCTTCATTCGTTTCGGACCATGTCGACTATTCACCATATTACACCAATTGATTTCACCCACCACTTCCCTTCGGAAACTACCTCTATTCAAATGGATCTTTGCAATCTTGATTCTGGTCTGTGTTGAACCCAGCTTCTTTTTCTCAAACTTCTGTACATCCATCTTTACAAGCCCTGGTTTACGCTGAGTTACTACAGTCTTTGATGGAATCACTATACAATCTTTGACCAGTTTCCAATCACATCCTTTAATGATAACCAGATCAATTAGCGAAGAGCGCCCTCCACTCTTGTACGCGTTGCTGTGACTTTCCCTCTTCTCGAACCAAATGTTAACCACCTTCCATTCAGTGCTAACGCACAACTCTATACCCATACACTCTTCCAATCCTGATCGCGATTAACACCCAAATAACCGTTAAAAGCACCCAGCACAATGATATACACTCATCAGGCACAGCTCTTGCTGTCAATACCAGTAAAATATCCTGAAACTCCTGCTTCTCTTTTTCGCTATGTACAGTATATGGCAAATTAAAGTGTATTGATACTTATTCATTTGAAAACCTTAGAAACGCGCGCCAATATCCAAGACAACGTACGGACCGTACCAGGGCGTTCAGAGTAGGTGCATGCCCATCATTCCAGCAAAGTACCCGACTTGATTAATTTAGAAAAAAAATTGTTAAAACTACAGTAACATTCTGGTCAGCGATTTCTAGCAAAATCAGTACCCGCCGAAGCTCTGGCGGGAGCCTTGCCTAGTCCGGATGTGCATTTTTACAGACTGTGCATTGACCAATCAAAATGACTGTTCAGGATATTACAACGCCATATTACTGTATTACAGTAATAATTTATTTTATAAGTATCAACATAATCTTTACTTATAGTCACCAAGAGGAAGACGTTGTCAGTTTATATTTAACTTGCTTCGACAAACTTGTGATTATGTGATGTGACTCAAGGAAAAGTGTCGATTTTGAATAATTTCCAAGACAACCTTTCCTGCTCATATACAGTACAGTAAACTATTTGTCTCGATTTATCAGGTTTCAGTTTGCTGAGCAGTTTTGCACAATTAAAATATTAAAGAGTCAACATACCATTGAGTTATCCCCTATCTTGTGTGCTCCGGTTTCATCTGCACTGAGCACTACAAATAACTTTTCATTATTTTTTGTTTAAAATAAATGGAATTCAACAGAATTCTTTGAATATACCAGTTTTCTGTGGGTTCCTTTTCTACAGTCAACCAATGGGGTTTGACACAAGTCTGTCATATTTTAGTTATAATTTGGCATTAACACAGACTTCGAGGTAATGATGTTGAAAAAGTTTGGTATGAATCTATACTTCTGTATTGGTGGTGTGCACCAATTACATCATTGATGCCATGTTGAATGAATTGGACAACACTTTTTCATCATTTACAATAATTATAACTTCATCAAACATGGTGAAAATATCTTTGTCCTTCAAATCTCAAGAGATGGGCACACCAGTGACCACCTATTTGATTGCATCCTGGCTACATACGTAAACATTAACTTCAGTGGTGTAGCTAGAAGGGGGCAAGGGGGCGGCGGGTGCTGATAATCCTACCGTGGATGCGAAAGATTTTAAAGTTTTAAAATCGAAGTCTATAATGTTGTTATAGACACTATCAATCACAGACCTCAAGACACGTTTCAACGATACAACAGTTGGTATTCTTAAGGCCCTTTGTTGTATTTCACCAGTTACGTTCCTTAGGCCTTAGCCAGAATGAATCAGACGTCCCTGCCGAATCAAGTTTAGAGCAACTGAGCATTTTATACCAATTTTACTCTGACGACCTTTCTTCGAGTGAAATGGTGGTGCTTGAGTACAAGAACGTGCATGCTCTTCTCATTAATGCCTGGGAGTTTGGAGAAGACGAAGCTGTTCCAAGGGATGCTGAAGATCTTTTATTATTTTTAATGAAGCACAACTTGACGGCTCAATTTGAGAACATTGTAACGCTTTTGAAACTCTGCCTCACCTTACCCGTTTCATCAGCACACGATGAAAGAGCGTTCAGCTGCTTGAAGCGTGTTAAGACGTACTTGAGAAGCACGATGTCCGAAAAGCGACTCTCAAACCTTGCATACATCTCAATAAATTGCGAACTTGTTTCATCAATTTCTGTTAGAGAACTTCAAAAACCATTTTAAAGTTCGAAAACCAGAGTATTTCACTAAATCAGTGACTTAGCCACTTAGGTGGACAAATTGTAACTCTCTAGTACTCAACAATCATATGTATACATGCACTACAGATACAATTCTAGAAAAGTACAGTACGACTAATTTCTAAATGAATGGATGAATGAAACATGTTTATGGCAACGCCTCTATTTGACAACATCCACGCATATGACCACGCCCATTTCACCGGAAAATTAATTGGATGCCTACCCACTGTTTAACTTAAGGTTTGTGTTGGGATTTTTAAAATCTTAACTCTTCTAAGATTCCAATCAATGTTAAGTAATGATATCATATTGTTCTTTATGGTTACTTTCGTAAAAGAATGATTAGAACATGACAGTTTATTGAGTTGCTATCCAAAGCTAAAATGTTGTGGTGAAACAAAATGCTCACATGTTCAATCAAAATGTACATGTTTTATGCAGTCTTTTTAGAGAATAATACCTGTTCATGGATGTATGGAAATATGATATTTATTTTGAGCGTTGACCAGGATACTGTATCTTGGTAAACACAAGAAATAAATTTCAAATTTCCAAGCATTCATGTATTGTTCTGTTTATTATATAAAAAAAATAGTCCTATATCCCCCACAAAAATCTAGCAGTAAACTCTAATGTGCCCCGTGATAATCGACATGTGTGAGATTATCAGTTTTTTTATTAGTGGTCATGGAAACATCAATAAAACACTCTATTTTATACAATGATATTTAATTATTATTACCATAGTTGACTGGGTAAGTGCCCATCTTCAAGCACCCCCCCCCCCTGTTTAAGGAAAAAGTAATTTTCCGGGCTATTTTTAAACATACCATATTAATGCGTGCTTTTAAATTCATATTTTGTAATATAGTTTTGTTTGTTTCAATACATTAAGAGTACTAAAATGGTTTAGTTTGTTTTCATATATTCAGAGTGTTGTGTTGACTTTATACATGTAAAATTGGTTTTTCGTGTAATACACATTTTGCTTGTGTAAGCACCCGCTGCTTGTGTAAGCACCCACCCCCTTCTTTTGATGTAAATTAAAACATTGTGGGGGTAGGTGCTTACCTGGTCAACTACGGTAATGTTAACTTTCTTACATGCACATACATGTAAATTTTGAATAACTATTATACCAAATGACCATAAATAAGTATAAGTACATGTATATAGTACATGCAACACATATATGTTGATGCTGTGTGGCATCGAGAGAGAAAAAACTTCACCTAGGACTGCCACTGAAAATGAAGTTACAATAGATCAGTTACATAAAAGATGGAGTTGGTACTTGGTTGCCTCCTTCACAGGCAACCATTGGAGCACTTATTGGTGGTTAGGATCAGGGCAATTTTGAGAACCTTTGGGATCTTTGGGTGCACTAAATGTGCAGTTGTACCCTTATTTCTCTGAAAAAATATCCCACAGAGTTCCCGGCAGAGAAGGCTACAGTAGGTAGCATCAGTGAACTCAACGTAAATTAAAATTTGGTAACTGGAACGCAAAAAGGTGAGGCAAAAAGTTCCAGGCCCCTATGCAGTTTGCAGGTACTGTAGGTTTCAGTCTCCCACAAAATGTTTTTACACAGCTGCCCATCTTGAGCGAACATGCGAAGGCTTGAAAAAATTATTTATCAAATTATTTTGTCACACTAAACATGCATTTAATGGTTCTCTTTGTTGTGCAGTGCTGTTGTTTTATTTACTCTATAGCAGTCCAAAACTATACAGTAAATTAAGCTAGGGATGAAAATAGGCTGAGAAAACAGACATCCGTTTGCTGGTGAGGATGAAAGCAGCCAGCCAAAAAGGTGAGAAATCTATTCTTGTACAAGTCCGAAGACGTATTCATACTTGTGATATTTCATGATATACTGTGTACATCCAATGTCATTTTCTTACTTCTGCTCCTTTAATTTTTTGTTTGAATGTGTTAAACAGCCTTTTGTAACTAATGATATTTTAAGAAATAACTGACAACTAGATTGTTTATTTTTCACATTAATTACTCATGGCTAGTAATGTTTTCAGCATGAATGTGGATGAATGCTTTTTAAGCAAAACAACACAGAAACTGGTACTAACGGCATATTCTATACTAAGTTTGTGTTGATTTTTTGTATCCTTTTCGGAGTAGCGAAATTCTAATATATGGTTTATATTATAATGAAAAGTTTGATTTAATTTCTTGACTGACAAACTTCACGCACGTTTTTTGTAAAGACAATGACTTTTACTATAGCAACAAATAAATAATTACTGCATAATTAGTTCAGCAACATAGCACAACCAATCAAAATTTAAAATGCACATTTAGCAAAGCGTGATAAAAGATTTTCAAACTTTTCGAGCCTTTGTGGTTCACTCAAGACTGGTGGCCATGTAAAAAACAAAACCTACCTGCAAACTGCACAGGGGCCTTGCCTCACTTTTTGCCCCACGAATGACTGGACGTTATCATTCCAGTTATAACATTTTAACTTACATCAAGTTCACTGGGTGCATATGTCTCTTTCACAAACTCCCATCAGGCACTGCAAACCTCAATTTCCCAATATAAAGCCTCAAACTCACCATATTTCAAACCTGAGATGAACCTAGACACAGGGCCTGATTAGGGCTGTGGGGGCCCCTGGCATATTTTCAGCTAGGGCCCTTTGAACCTCCCCCCATAAGTCTCAAGCCCTGGGGCCTAACGCTTTCTAGTAAGCAAGTGCAGAACAAAAAAGTGTGCAATCAGAAAGTGCTGGGGCCCATGAAAGCTTAGGGCCCATGGTAGGTGCTGCTTTTGCTATATGGTTAATTTGGTACTGTGAACAGGCATAGGCTATAACACTGAAGGCCAGACAGATATACAGTACTGAGATACCTAGCCATACAAGATTCTATCTAAAGTACATGTATAAGAAATTTTATTTTGCTTTGGGGCCAATAAAGATTGGGGGGCCTTGGCTGCAGCCCAGTCAGCCCCCCCCCCCCCTTTAATCCACCCCTGCCTAGACCTTTATAAATGATAAAGAGATGACTGGGTATGAGTCAGATCCCCAAGTCGTTTGCAGATGAGGCTACCGTTCACACGTAAAAACACGCAAGCTATTACATGCCTAGAAGCAAGTTGTTACAAGGCTGTTCAACAGGCTGTCACTGTGATGTGTTCACACTGGTTGTTCCCAGTCTGTTAACATGTCTGTAACAGGTTGTTGACAACTTGTAACAACGTTGATGACTTCAACAGACTGATGAGTAGTTGTTCCAACAACCTGTTACAGCTCTGCATTCGACAAGTTGTTAACAAGGTTGTAGCAGCTTTTTGAATGAACAGCATTGTTACAACCTGTTAACAATCTTGCTACCAGCCTGTTGCGAACACATCCTGTTGACAAGCTGTGAGATTTTTTACCTGTGTACCCTAATATAAATATTCACGTCTCGCCAGTCCTATAAGTCGTTTTAATATATTACAAACAATTTGTTTGATAATATATCAAAGGGTAATATATCTCAAATACTTAGACACAAATTGCCATTCTGTGAAAAACCTGTAGCTAACAGAGAAATGTACCAGTGTGAGATTTTGGTTTAGCACATGTCCACATGAGATACAATCAACACAGATGACAGGCACACAAATTTCACAAACATTGAGTCACGGACATTTGAAAAATATTATATTATATTGGGCATACCGCTGCAGTTGTATAAACTCCCTTGATATCTTTCAGGCATATCCACAAGTTAAAAATAATTCAAATAATTTAACACGTTAATTGTCATAACGATACCATTATACTTTCTTACACTCGATTCATTCATAGTTTCACACATTTGTGTGCGATCAAATATCAAATGTCGGTCATCATTCATTGCATGATCGAGGATGAGCATGAAATCGTTTTGGTCAGCAGTCATATTTACTGTATAACATCAACAGAAACCCACATTCCTAACTTTTGCGAGATTGTTATCAGGTACAGACGGAAAACAAAGATATTAATACGGAGAATAGTGAACTAGCCACTAGGCGAAATGTTTTGAAAAATGTGGAGAACCTTCTTTGAAGAGTCATGACTACTGACTCGCGATAGACAATCCACTCTCTTAATTCAAAAACAACTGTTCAGTTTGTTGTCTAGAACACGCCTCAAAATAACATTCTCAAGTCGTCTGCACGCGGAACTATTACGAGAAGTAAACACTATTGACCATGTATACAATTTCCCGCAAATTCTAGAATAAATCCAATCCCGCTTGAAGTTTTTTATGCCGGCCAAATGTTTGGGGCTAAATGAGTACCAAACGTACGCAACGGCTCAAAACTCTTATTTTGTGCAAACCGAAGATCGGAGCTGCAGCTTCTAAATTGTCGCAATGATAGCGACATATATGGCGCATATTCTTAATATTTAGATTTACAAAACGCGGCAGTGTGTTTAAAACAACATTAACGCAAAGTGAAATTAAAAGAAAAAGAAAATGTTAGTTTTAAAAACGAGGTCACGAATTTGAAGTTGACAAAGTCATTTTTCATACACGAGACGCATGCCTGGCTTATTGCATGTCATTCACTATACCTGTTTTTTCCGAAAGAAAATTAAAAGATCGTTGCTTATAGTTATTGTTTATGAATATTGGATCAAGAATTAACTGGTGAATATTTAGCATTTCAAATTAAGGTTACTTCAAGAAGAAAATTGGCGGTGGTCATGCTGGTCGTTAAAATATTTTTTTTCTATTACATATTAAGATTTTACACAAACCTGGAATTGTTCATGCAATATATTCTTTATCTAATTCAAGAAATTTTGCGAGATTTTCTTTCAAAAAGTGTAATTTCTTTTTGTAATAATTCAGCCGACTCCGGGAATTCGTCATTGCAAAAAACGCGCGCGTTATTCTGATCTTTTGACAAACAGGTCTATTTTATAGGATAGGCATTATCTATAGGAGCTGTGCCACGATAAACTTAATTGCGCGGGACAGACGGGGCCCATGCTTGAGAGCTGCCCCAGGGCTTCCCGACAATACGGTGCACGCTTGGACATTCTGCATGCGGGGAAAAAACGCAGTAATTTATACGCAAAGGAACGGTAAAAGGTTCAAGTCAAAACGTTCGGACAATATACCTTAAACTTTGATATTAAGCCTTGGACATATTTGTCAAGACATTTTTCCCGGGCTTATATCCCAAAGCGATTATTTTCGGCAGGAGGGGGGACTGGATTGGAAAAATTTTTTATAGTAATTTGCGTAAATAAAATACTATATATATATAAATTCTAGTCTACAATTTGAGGCGTCGTCTTGCATCACGTATGTTGATACGCTTTTTCGGTTGGGGGTTTAATATTGAAAATATTTTTCCGTAATTTAGGAAGGGCATATCATATTTTCAACTGGTTCAAAGGAAGAGCTGATTTTTGAGATATATAGGGAAGGCTATCAGAATTAAGTCTACGCCGGACGGCGTACACTATTAAAGTCGATAGATACGGCATAGCGTTCTGAAAAGAACGAAATGTATTCCAGAGTGTTAAAATGTGTTTCGAAACGTTTATTAGAAAGGTCGAATTAATTTTTGTATCTCCGCAGCAGATATATTGCTATCGTGTTGTGTGTGGGTGTGTTAACTTTTTGGTGTAACCACTGACCTGTAGTGTGTGCTGTGGTCTAACTCTCTAATCAATGCGCGACAATTACATCGGGGACAATCGAAGCTTAGAATTTTTTGGCGTCAACGTACGAGCTGTCAGGTTGAACGATGGAAACAAGTATTCTTTAATCCCGATCGTGTTTATAATATTATTTCGTCGCCACATCAAAAGAGCAACACTATTTTCGAAGAAAGACAATATTGCTGATACAAATGGCAAGTATTTTTAACATGACTTATAGTAAACTTGCAAGTGTGATCTATCACACTTTTTGTGCGTTATACAGAACGATTGAAGAGTTGACAAAAGGTTTTCAACTCGTTGGGCGATTTTATATCGAGTCAGGCGACTCAGGCCAACACGTGTACTATATAAAACTGTTTTTGAATTAGGACCGTGGTCTTCAAGTGACAAACATTACTCTTCGGAAGGCAAACAATTGTCTTTGGAGGAAACTTACAAGTATTTATTTCACAACCAGTAGCATCATTTTACATTTTTAATGCCATCAAGTGTATTTAGCAGTACACACATGTACTCATTGACTGCTTGCAGTATAAAGTTGTATCTAATAAACAATCCAAGATATTTTCGAACTAGATTTTTCTATTTAGCTTATAGATACGTGCCATACATGTCAGGTAAACAACCTCACTGCCTTATTAATAAGAATAACAAGTATATATTTCACAATATGTACAGGTAGCATTCTTTTACATTTTTAAAGCAATCAAGTTTATTAGCAGTGCCTATTTAATGAATATTACTTAGGTTGTTGTAAGTTGACAAAGTTGTATCTAATAAACCACGATCTGACCCACGATTTATTTTCTTTAATATCACGGGATTGGCTTGTTATCTCATTCACTTATTAGTTATTAAGTTCACTGAACTGGCCTGTTTACAAGGAGGTAGGGTTACCCTAGCACCCGAGTCAAAGTTAGGGTCATCCTGCTGCCCAGGTCAACTTTATTAGACCTGGTTACCAAGCACTAATAACAAGTAGGCAGGTGGCAGGTAGGTGCGTTATCCCTACCAAATGCATTTACAAGGACAAAACATAACCTGGCTACTAGGGTAACCCTGGCAGCTGGTTTACCCTAGTAGCATCCTTGTAAACACGACAAACAAAAAATGCAAGAAATGTATGATAACTAGAGTAATATGAGTGCTTTAGACACTTCCCAAATTTGCTTCAATGGGCATGAACAATGGTTTGAAATTGAGGTTGAATATCAGGGATGATAGTGAATGCATTATGATTTCATGTCAACCTCGAGTTTGTGCCATTGTTTCATAATAGGCACTATTTATAGGCTATAAATTCTGTTCTAATGTTTTCAGTGCAGATACATGTATGCTATGCATACCTTTTGTTTTGTTTGCCGTATAATTTAGAAATCAGCACTCTACGTATAGTCCTACAGTGGCACTGGAATACAGAGACTGTCTCCAATACAAGGTGTCCCAAAAAATGCCCCCCATCCATTTATGAGGTGCACCTTCTTTAATTATGGTACAAGAAGTAAATTTTTATATCACGCCGAAAGCCCATCCCTCCTTCTTTGTTGTCTGAAATTTTCAGAGCTAAGTAGTTATCTACTCGTTTCCTGTAGTCATTTAAAGAGGCAACATCAAAATTTGAACTTGTCCAAATTATGTATGCTACGTCAAGATTTGGGGATCTTCTCCTAAAGGCTTCCCTTGTCCTTGTTGGGCTTCCTATTTCATGATAGGAAAGTACCACGAATGCTTTTTCCTCGGGAGTGAATTGTTGTCCAACCATCTTAAGACGGATGAAGTAAAGTGCACTTCTGCCAACATGGCAAACATGTGCATGGAACTCTCATGAGCATTGTTATTACCCCAAGGAACCCCACATGATTTAATGCCGCATTGCTTCATTTGGAATCGAACTTTATTCCCCTGTGGTCAGTTTTCACATGCATATGTATTCAAACTTGTATTCCGCACTCAAACAAAGCTGTGATCAAAAACGGGATGGGCGACATTCGTTTGCGACACCCTGTATTTTCCCAAATCTGTAGGTAGCATAGATAATTTGCATTCAAATTTTGATGTTGCCTCTTTAAATGACTCCAGGAAGCGAGTAGATAACTATTTAGCTCTGAAAATTTCAGACAACAAAGAAGGAGTGATGGGTTTTCGGTGTGATATAACCCAATTTGTACCCAAATTAAAGAAGATGCAGTACAAAAAACGGATGAGGGACATTTTTTTGGGACACCCTGTATTAGAAGGGATTATCAGATCTTGATGACTGCTGACCAAAAAGATTTCATGCTCATCCTCGATCATCGCCAAGGTTATAGCAAACCCCAAAATGCATTTGGGATCCCGAACATTTGTCTCCCCGGACCATTTGTCCTCCCCCCCTAGCCTCCCCCGCAGTCGTTCTTAGGGAGACGGTAAACCGCTCCACCGTCTCCATAAGAACGACTGCGGGGGAGGCTACCCCCCCCCCCACACACCTCCCCGAAATTTGTCCGCACTTTATCAGCTGAGAACTTAAAATTAAATACAAAACTTTTGCATCTTGCGACTCTGCATCCGTATATAATTCTCTACTACTAGTAAAAAAAATTCGCAAAATACTAAAAATAAGTACTACCCCTGAACCCCAACCTTAAGTGTCCGTTTGCACTTGACGTCATGGCAGGCTCTCTGGGAGGCGCGGGCGTGGAGTGGGCGGAGTTGATGCGTACAGAATGCACGCAAAATTCCCATTGGCTAATCCCGGCTTTTAATTAGTAACTTAGGCCTGGTGTTTCTGCAAAATGTCGCATCAGGCGCTCTCAACTTGGTATTTTTATGGCTTTTATATAGTTATTTAATGCAGGGCTGTGATATTTTGAACTCCGATGCCGATGGGCTTTCATGCATGTTGACGGCTTTTGGAAGTGTGAAGTGGCATGGCATATTGCACGCGGCATCTTGTCAGTTGTGGAACAAGATGGCTAGTAATTTCAGAACTACTTATCACTAAAATACATTGTGTACGTATGTTATCACATGTCGAATGAGCTTCCATTTGGAAATATTTTTAAAATGGGGAAACATCGGTCATTTGATTCATTGCGTGAATGTGTTTATATGGCTGATTCATCATCACACATGCATTCACGCAATAAATCAAGTGACCGACGTTTCCCCATTTTAAAAATATATCCCGTTTAGCTAAAAACTAGATATTTATACTCCAAATAGCATTTTCCAATAGCTTCTGTTTGATATATTAGTCGAGGAGGAGAAGCGAGAAAACGTCGACCACGTAGCACCCCCACTACAGAATATTTTAGAGGGGGTGGGTGGTCCTTACATTGACAGACTTAAACTGCACATGAAACGAAAATTAAGTTTATCTTATTTGAAAGAGCACTTAAAATGATAGAGTAACATCTTTTGCAGTTTTTTGTTTCCTTGCTTCGTTGTTGAGATATTTCAGTTTGTTTGATATGCAAATTAAACATTTTGACGTCACATGTGCATAATGAGTTATCAGAGAAGGTTATATATCTTTGCTATTATCAAACCAAACTTAATTCGAAGGAAGTATGTGCGTGTGTTTCTCTCACAACGCCAAACATGTAGAATTTTCAAGTGATTATGTTTGATAATAGCAAAGATATTTTACCTTCTCTGATAACTCATTATGCACATGTGACGTCAAGTTGTTTAATTTACATTTCAAACAAACTGAAATATCTCAACAACGAAGCAAGGAAACGAAAAACTGCAAAAGATGTTACTCTATCATTTTAAGTGTTCTTTCAAATAAGACAAACTTAATTTTCGTTTCATGTGCACTTTAAGTCTGTTCCCAAATTGACCAATCAGCCGTTTTCCCCCCTGTCCCACCCACCACTGACCTATAATTGCTATAAATATATATATATATAACTGGACTGCGGGTACTGGCGAAAAATGTGTCCCCATTTTCACTTTCAAAATGGCGGCATTTATGGGTCCTTCTGCTAATGGTAGCGACCACTGACATGTACTTATCGCAGGAAAAAATAATATTTATGTAACTACAAAGCTATTTTCTTACTTTATTATACAACTGCATTAAAAACTGTCCAAATAACGCTAAAAATGAGTACAAATATACAGCGATATTTGGATAGTTAGTTATTTGGATAGTAAAAAACCGGTTTGACAGATTTTGTTAGCCAATCAAATTTATCACACGGAAGACTACTTCATGTATGCTTATTATTTTGTTTTGGTGCAAGTCACGCTACTTCTCTGGCCTTTTTAGAGTTTTCTTTTTCCATAAAAATTTGTTGATCAGAGCAGTTGTATAATAAATCTCTTATCAGATGTTTTGGTGTGTAGTATCGCTGTATATTTTTACGAGTTGTGCCGCTAGTGGATACTGTCTCCTCGGGGTTATTATTCACCGATATTCACTGAGCCTGAGGCGATAATTGTTTTAGTATAAATACACATTTTCGTACTTTTAGGTAGTACTTTTCGTACTTAATTTCCTCGTCTGTCGCATTGACAACTTGGCTGGTGGCCATTTTGAATAAACGCTGTAGGGTGATTATTGAGAATTAATCCGAAGTAGCTCGACCAATCAGGGCGCGTGATTTTCTATAATCACCTGTGTATTTATACTAAATAGGAATATCAGTAGAACATGATCTCGAGTTTGTGTAAACAAAATATTTCGGTGGTTTTTCCATGTATATTATTTATGTTTGTTGCTGAGCGGCCTGGGACGTTTTCATGATAAGAGTCTTATTGTAGCTAGTTCTGAACTACAATAATATTCCTAGACAATTACTGTTGTAGCTTTCTAGCAGTCTGAATTAAAGACGTGCCGGCCGGCGTACGGCACGAACACTTGGCAATAAAATAAACAAGACTGTCAATACACATGGTCATGGAAATCTACAAACATTTCGTTTTATGAAGTCGCCAGCTCTATAAAGAATCGCTGAAGATCACGAGAAAATCGTAAAGAAGCGAGGCGTACCGAGTTCTTCTTAGAGTGTCTTTATTACTCATCAGTTGTCAGGTGTTTTAAAATCCTGTAAACGGCGAGTTTTCCATCTTTTTAAAATTCGTCCGTCTGTTCTCCCGTCGTTAAAACAAGAAAGCCGGACGACAAACTATATCAGACTGGGACAGTGGAAGACCGTCAAAACCCGTCAGTCAGAAAGCTTTCATCTTCTATAAATATGAAGACTTTATCGAGTTATAAGTATAGGTAATAGCATGGTTTCGAGTTGAATTTGGAAAAAAACATGCACGAGTGAGTTTTTCACATACTGTCAAAATAGCACGAGTCCGAAGGACGAATGCTATTTGAAGTATTTGAAAAACTCACGAGTGCATGTTTTTCCAAATTGCACGAGAAACCATGCTATTACTTATTAATAATATACATGAATTGAAAAAATGTTCAAAACATCTGTACTAACATTTTAACGTACGTGTTTAGCCGTCCACTCCTCGCATATTTATTTGTCAAAAAACGCTTCGCTTCCTTTACTACTTGAAAAAGTTTACTCGAGGCATAAAGAAGCTTCTGGTCTTCTTGTAGGTACTTCACTTGGCAATATTAAAGCATAACTACAATCGTTGACAAAATGGTTGGCACACATTACACGTGCGGACCCCCCTTCCCCCATTTCAATGTTGTATAGCAACTAAATGTGCTAATGGTGTTGTGATGCCCATGCATCGACACTCTATCATCGTAATGGGACCAACATTGAGACGGGGGATGCGGGGAAACAGGGGATAAATTAAAAATTTTCAGCAATATAGGACTTGAACACAACTCCGCAGTGTCGCGCCAACTATTTTTGTCAATGATTGTAGCTTCAAATTTGAACAAATTATCCCCAAAACCGCCGAATCTTGGCCCCCATCTTTGTTTGTTTTGTGTCGGGAAAAATCCGCTGTACGATCAATTTGATTGGTTCTTAGTGATAACAGATTTTTGCACTGTGATTACATATTTTTGCACTGTGATTACAGATTTTTGCACTGTGATTACAGATTTTTGCACTGTGATTACAGATTTTCGCAGTGATTACAGATTTTCGCACTGTGATAACACAATTCTGCACTGTTGTTTGGGATTAACTGCACTGGAATCAGCCAATCACAGTCGAGATATTTTTTCATGTATATTATTAATAACATAATTCGACTGAAACAGTAGGCGCGTTTTAAAAACATGTGTCAACAGTCCGGGTCTTAGGTATCGGTCAGCGACCTTCACCATTAGCAAAAGGACCCATAAATGTCGCCATTTTGAAAACGATTTTGGGGACACTTTTCCTAACTCAAAGGTAATAGGAGCACGCACCCACTCCCTCTATGTAGCAGGCCACTGACCCCACAATTTGTGAGTACGACTGACCTAGCTATATTCTATGGGTATCAGCCTATTATAATCTGGAGTCAAAACTATTGTGTAGTGGGCGTGCTACGTGGTCGACGTTTTCTCGCTTCTCCTCCTCGACTATATATCTCATTTGTTATATCATTTAAAAAATTCTAAAATTCTCTATTAACACTTGTGAGAAGTCAATTTCCTGTTTATTTGTCATATTTTATTTGAACTATACATCAAATGAAAGCTCATTCGACATGTGATACGTACATGTGATACGAACATACGTACGCAATGTATTTTAGTGATGAGTAGCTCTGAAATTACTAGCCATCTTGTTCCACAACTGACAAGATGCCGCGTGCAATATGCCATGCTCACCTCTTTCCCCCTCGGAATCATTCAAAAGCCGTCAACAAGAAAGCCCATCGGCATCGGATTAAATAACTATATAAAAGCCATAAAAATACCAAGTTGAGAGCGTCTGATGCGACATTTTGCAGAAACACCAGGCCTAAGTTACTAATTAAAAGGGATTAGCCAATGGGAATTTTGCGTACATTCTGTACGCATAAATCCAAAAAGTTACTGCTTCCAGTAGCACTCCGCGCCTCCCAGAGAGCCTGCTTCGCAGGTTAATGGCGGCCATGTTGGAGGAACTTTAACAAAAGAATCTCATTAGGAGCTATTGTATTTGGAGTTTGTTTTCCTCCAACATGGCCGCCGTTTCTTTGTCTTCTAAATCTCAAGGCATGGATTGCAAGCCCCCATCCTAAAACCTTAAAATTCAACCTTGTAAACCCTAAAGCTTAAAATTCAACCTTATAAACCCTAACACTCAACCACATGAAACCGTAATGCTAACCGCAACGATATGAAACCGGAACGAAATTATTCCTTTACCAAACTGAATTTGAGGGGGTATTTGCCCAAGATCTTTGGCGCAGAGCATTTACCTCAAAAATGTTGGCGCACGTTTTTGGCGCAGATTGACAAGCTCATAGTTATGGTGCAGTTTTTTTTGGCGCAAGCTTTCTAGTTTTTTGGCGCACAAATAATAAATGTTTGAAAATCTTTGGTGCAGAGAATTCTGAAATTCACCCTGGCTTTATAGGCATTGTGCGAACACCTTAGCGTAATGACTTCATCACGGTTTTACGAAACTTTTTTCTCTGCTTAAAAAATACGGTAAAGCCGGTTTTCCACTGGCGAATTTTTTCGCGCGAATCGAATTTTTCTTTGGTCTTATGAGCTCGCGGCTGGAACTAATAAGAAACCTATTCAATATT
The DNA here is from genome assembly GCA_035771165.1 of Paragorgia papillata. Taxonomy (NCBI): domain Eukaryota; kingdom Metazoa; phylum Cnidaria; class Anthozoa; order Scleralcyonacea; family Coralliidae; genus Paragorgia; species Paragorgia papillata. Next base: position 381,390 of record JAWNZC010000350.1, on the reverse strand, counting down.
TATAATAGAAATGTCGATTCGCGCGAACAAATTCGCAAGTGGAAAAGCGGCTTAAGAAGCGTGATGGCGAGAATTTAATAATCAAAGGTCTCAATGAGACGACTCACGGATACGCAAGCAATCACAGCTAAAACCACTAGAAAATGCATTTGTTTGACAATGTAAAGAAATAGTGTAGTTCGAACCGAGAGTGTTTTTTTTGCCCAATATACTTACACACTGTAAAAACTGACTGGTTGAAACAACAACAAAAAAAAGGTTACCTGGATGAGTCTGAGAGAACCAATTTAAAATGGGTTGTTTCAACCAAATCGTTTTGGTAGAAATGACCAATATTTGACTGGTTGAAACAACCAATATTATTGGTTGAAACAACCAATATTATTGGTTGAAACAACCAATATTATTGGTTGAAACAACCAATATTATTGGTTGAAACCAATATTATTGGTTAATTTAACCAAAAAAACATTGGTTATTTTAACCAACCAATATTGGTCATTTCAACCTAAAAACATTGGTTATTATAACCAAAAATGTATTCGTCATTTTAACCAATAAACAATGGTTGTTACCAAACAACCAATAAATATTGGTCGTTGTAACCAATAAAAATTGGTGAAGCAAATGCATTGGTCAAGAGAAATTCAAATGGTAGATTCAACCAACTTTTAATTGGTTGAAATAGTAACTATAACAAATACCAGTAACATGAAAAAGTATCAGTTTTGCATGTTTTACTCACTGCTTACTTGCAAGAAACGTTGCCTACAATTCACATACATTTAAATAAATAATTAAGGTTGTGACAGAATAGTCAAAGCTAATTGGTACAAGTGAAACTTTCTTTTATCCAAAAAAATGCTAACTCAGAGATCACACCATCTTGTTGGACCCCACAAATTAGAATAGCACTCTCTAAAAAAAGGTGTGTTAAATAATTAACACACCTTTTTTGTCACTTAAGAGTTGGTTATTTAACACACCTTGGTATGTTATATTAACACATGTTAAGATGTGTTACTGTATAGGTGTGTTAATACAAAGGTGTGCTATGCAACATGCCCTGCTATGTGTTATCTTACACATGTAGGTGTGCATAATAACACACCTTGAAACATGTCATTCAACACAATGACTAAGAGAAAATAAACATTTTTAAAAACATTTAACATTGTCAACATATTTAATATATTTTAATTAACATATGAACTGTGAGTGTTTACATCAGGATGACATTAAAGTACATGTATACAGTCACTTACTATAATAACTAATTAACTACTAATTATATACATGGTATACAGGAAAATGGTCATATGCAAACCATTTTTGGCAGTTCAAATTCCCAAATATTAACTGATAGCTAAAACTCATAGAAATAATATACCTAGAATGCGGGCTCCTATCTCCCGTCAGTCAAAAAATTGTCGCCACAAAATGGCGGATTTATAAGGGCAAAAGGAACTCACCCTAGGACTTTTTAACAGTTTTTTACACGGCCGCGGTTGGTAACCAGTGTGGAGTGGACAATGGATGTATTTTAGCACTGAATTTCTTTCTTTTTTACGTCGGGAAATTTACTGGATTAGTGAATTTAAAGATAAAGGCATGTGAAGTGCAATATATCCTTCGCCAAAACATTTCGAACATCAAACTCTGGATGTAGAAATGGTGACGATAGCGGCCTTTTAATACGAAGTATTTTTTACAGTAAGGTTTTAGTGTTTTTAGTGTTTTACATTATATTTGAATGATTCCCACTTGCCAATCTGTATGTGATCTATACTGAATGTGGAGGATTAATCCAGGAGACAGTAAGTGTTTTGTCCTTTTTTATCCAATCTAATAAGGATTTCTAGCTGTGATTTTTGAAATATAAAATATGTTTATGCACCTGTCATACTTTTTATAAATCAGTCTTTTCGACATCTATTTATATTGACATTTTAAATCCATGTTTTTCTTAAGATTTTCACCTAGTTTCCATTACGTATTTGATTATTTTATTTTAAACGGGCTTTCTGAGTTTCTGAGTTTCAAGTTTAGCATGAGCCTATCTTTTTGTTGCTTTTTGTAATTGTGGTGAATTGATCGAAATATAATTTTGAACTTATAGTTTTTAGTACGTTTAATAAAGCAAGTGTCTTGCAAATTGTTTTATTTTATGCTAATGTGTATGTGGCTGATTTGTTGTCATGCATGTATCCAATTTATCCCTATGAAACGTCCTCCAATTCTTTATTTTGAGAGGCGATCATTGTTGTATATATATCCCACCCCTTGCAAAAATTCAAAATGGTGGATCTATAAGGGCAAAGTAAAATTAAATTTGGGCACCTGTCACGTGACAGAGCACGCATTCTACAATCCTGGACAAAACTGTTGGGACACTTTGCCGATTTTGCCGATTTTCGCATAGTGTCCCAAGCACTTTTGTCCAGGATTGTCTGAAAATGACGAATTAAACAAAATCGAAGAAAAAAACAATTTGGGGGCGGCGATTCTGCGCAGTTTGCTCGAAAATGACATAAATACGCTCCCACATGCATGAACAACAAATTGGTTCTGGGGTATAGAAGGTTTGGTGAATATGTAAATTAAATAGAGCTCTCGTGCGGGTGGTACCGGTGCGGGTGGGAACTCTGCAGAGACTCTGCTCCAGTGATCCCTTCCCCATTGAGGGGGTAAGGGGGAGCAGAGATGGGGGCTCTTTTATTAAACTGTATATATTTTGCAATGTTACAAAGTTAAAAAGCTGTGTTTTATTGAAAAATCATAAACTCGTCATTTTCAGACAATCCTGGACAAAACTGTTGGGACACTTTGCCGATTTTGCCGATTTTCGCATAGTGTCCCAAGCACTTTTGTCCAGGATTGTCTGAAAATGATGAATTAAACAAAATCGAAGAAAAAAACAATTTGGGGGCGGCGATTCTGCGCAGTTTGCTCGAAAATGACATAAATACGCTCCCACATGCATGAACAACAAATTGGTTCTGGGGTATAGAAGGTTTGGTGAATATGTAAATTAAATAGAGCTCTCGTGCGGGTGGTACCGGTGCGGGTGGGAACTCTGCAGAGACTCTGCTCCAGTGATCCCTTCCCCATTGAGGGGGTAAGGGGGAGCAGAGATGGGGGCTCTTTTATTAAACTGTATATATTTTGCAATGTTACAAAGTTAAAAAGCTGTGTTTTATTGAAAAATCATAAACTCGTCATTTTCAGACAATCCTGGACAAAACTGTTGGGACACTTTGCCGATTTTCGCATAGTGTCCCAAGCACTTTTGTCCAGGATTGTCTGAAAATGACGAATTAAACAAAATCGAAGAAAAAAACAATTTGGGGGCGGCGATTCTGCGCAGTTTGCTCGAAAATGACATAAATACGCTCCCACATGCATGAACAACAAATTGGTTCTGGGGTATAGAAGGTTTGGTGAATATGTAAATTAAATAGAGCTCTCGTGCGGGTGGTACCGGTGCGGGTGGGAACTCTGCAGAGACTCTGCTCCAGTGATCCCTTCCCCATTGAGGGGGTAAGGGGGAGCAGAGATGGGGGCTCTTTTATTAAACTGTATATATTTTGCAATGTTACAAAGTTAAAAAGCTGTGTTTTATTGAAAAATCATAAACTCGTCATTTTCAGACAATCCTGGACAAAACTGTTGGGACACTTTGCCGATTTTCGCATAGTGTCCCAAGCACTTTTGTCCAGGATTGTAGGTCTATTATTTCTATGCTAAAACTCCTAGACTAACAACTTAACAATGTATGTGGTTCTGCATCTATATCCAAAATACATCATTCAGCATTTAGGATACTACAAGAGATATTTAGAATGTTGGTTATTTTCAAAGTGTACTTAACAACAATCCAATCGGCAATGGCACAAGGGAACGTCAGCGGAATCATCTTGAAGATCAACAATCCTTTTCTTTCATTGAGAAGTCGGCTTTTGCATCACTGAACGTGTACTGGTCCAGTCCTGTAAAATGAGAATTTAAATTAGTTCAACAATTTGTTAAATAATATTTAATTACTGTAACTCAAATATTTAAACTCAAAATTTCAATTTATAAGTTAAAATTTTGATTTTGTTCAGTTGTAATTTTTGTTTGTTTGTTTGTTTGTTTAAATATTCATTCCATTTAACCCATTGGAACCTACAATAGGAATCATCAGCTGCTGATAAACTTAGTAAAACAATAAAAGAGACATTTTTGGCTGGCTCAGGCAGGAATAAGTAATTCACTTGACCCAATACCGTTGCTACCACCCCTTAGAGAGTAAAATCATCTGCTGGAGTGTGAATTAATGTCAATATTAAACTTTATAATTACAAAGTATATTTAGGGACTATCTTCCATCATACACTGTATCACAGATGGGCTCTCAGATGTGATAATGACCTACTAGTAATAATAATAATAATATTTAATATTTCTATTGCGCAATTTTACATATGTATATGATCAAGTGCGCATTACAATATAGAGGTTATTTACAAGATAGAATATCAATAAAATATTTACAAGATAAAATTATAATTAACAATTTTAATAATAAGCCTTCTTAAAAAGATGCGTCTTAATTAGCACTTTAAATTTAATAAAATTGTCCTCTTGGCGAATGTCAATTGGTAAACTATTCCAGAGCTTTGTCACCGCAACTGAAAATGAACGATCGCCCAGAGTCTTCTTGGTTTTGAAAGTGGTTGGTTGTAATAATAGACCAGAGTACGAACGCAGACTATACTTGCATTGTTTCCTGATTGCAACTAAATCACAAATATATTTCGGTGCAAGTCCATAGATTGCTTTAAATGTTATAATAATAATTTTAAAGTCAATTCTGAACTTAATAGGTAGCCAGTGCAAGGAATATAGGACTGGAGTAATATGGCAATATCTTGGTGTATGACTTATAAGCCTCGCAGCTGTGTTCTGAAGCCGTTGTAACTTGCTTAAATAGACTTCAGGTAAACCATATAATAAGCTGTTGCAATAGTCAATGCGCTGTATGACATAGGCATGAACCAGTTTCTGTGCTGTCTCTTCACTTAAATATTTCCTTATGCGCCTGATATTGTTAATATGATAGTACGCTGCTGAACACGTTTTATTAATATGAGTTCGAAGGTTTAGATTATTGTCGAACCATACTCCAAGGTTTTTTACCACAGGAACTTTCCCGACTTCAGTACCTCCGATCATGATATTATTGATATCAACTTTAGCAAGCTGTGGGTTGGTACCAACAATCATGAATTCCGTTTTTCCATTGTTCATCCATAATTTATCCATTACCATCCATGATTGAATGTCACGAATGCATAGCTCCATCGCTTTAACAGCCGATTGTTGACTTGCCTCAGAGTCTGGTCTGACTAGCTGACTAGCTTCCAAGGGTCAAGAGTAAGATTCCCTCCAAAGGTCACATGCTCATACATAATTACTAACTACAAGATTGCAGTTACCGAACAAACAATTTGGACAGAAAATTCTACTTTCCTAGCAGAATTCTTGTATTTTTGAACACAATTAGAATATAGGGATGTTGAGTAATGTATAAGGAATATGCAGTATCTATATATCACTAAAATTATACCAATATTATTAGTTAAAAATTATATATATATATACATACATAGACCAATATTAAACTTTATTATTAGACCAATATATAACCTGCTAATAGTATTTTGAGATATAAACATGCCTATTGGAACAGATCATTATGTCAATAAATAAACTACCAGTATTATTTAAGGATTTTACTTACCAATATAGACAGCAAGTGGAATGGTTGAACACAACTGAACATGGTAACTCTTCCCTATGGACTAGAAAATAAGAGAAAATAATATATTAATGAATAAGCAAACAAACAAACAAACAAACAAACGCACACAAAACACAAGTTAAGTTAAGTTACTGTTAGTCTGTTTAATACCAATAATTTAATATTTCATAATCACAAATAACTTTTACCTCAAAATCTGAATGCTTTAGTTTTACATAAGATAAATCCTTATCGTGAAAGCAACGGTGGCTAAAGAATAGTAAAAAAAGAAAGAATGATTTGAGAGTTTGTTAGGAACCTCAATTGACTATTACTGTAAAATTGAGAAGACAAGAAGAGATTAAGCCAAATATTGTTGACGACAAAAGATGATCACTTTAATAATAAACATTGACTTCAACTACACTATAAACTAAACTTCGATCAGTATAAAATGGTATGTATTGGACAATCAAACAGGAAAATTGACAACGAGAGCCAGAGAAAATTTCACATTACAATAAGTAGGACAATATAAAACAAACGATTACTGAATTCGAATCTCTTTACCTTGCTCGTAGCCTCGTGCGAGAGAAGCTTCTAGGACTTTCTTGGTTCAACTCGATTTCCATGGCTTTTAGTTAAATCTTTCCGTAGAAGAACATGTTATTTCGGTGAAGACTGTCTTCCTGATCTCTTCGCAAACAAAAAGTCTTATTTCCAAGGGTTTATGTAGCTTGAATCTCAAAACACCATCACAAATGAATTTCTAGCCTGCGTAGCCAGGCGTTACTGGGGGGACTGGGGAGAGGGCTGAGATGTAACGCCTGCAGTGGAGCTCTTTTGTTTTGTGAAACCCGTTCGCTGACGAACGGGATTTTAATTATTGATTACGCCGAATGTGATTCGCTTAGCGCCCATAATCTGTCAATCAAGAAGGTTTAGTAAGTAAAATTAATAATTTCAATTCTAATTTTCAAACAAAGCTGAAACGATTTATATCAAAGGAAATATCTAAACAGCACTTGCAGGCTTTTGCGATTTGATCAAATGAAAATGCTGAGTGTCAGCCTCCTCGACTCCCATACCATTCAACCGTAAGTTTTATATTTAAAACCTCCATGCAAGAGTTTGGAATATATCTTAATAATATATAGGAAGTTCCTGAATTTGATTTTGAAAGCGAACACCGTGAGACGCTTTGCTTTCATATGTCTCTGTCAGTCATAAAATTTCTGAAAATATTTGCGAGCGAACACCGTGGGACGCCGCAGACATTTCCGTTCAATAATGGTATACCTTTCACTCAACTGTTTTATTTTGGTAAACACTCGCTGTCATTACTGTTCTCTTCATGAATATTCGTTGCCTTTGATAGAAACGGGGTTACTCTACCATTCACACCTAATTTTATAAATTTTCAGGCCACAGTTTGAGAAATATTTGTGAGCAGATACCGTGGGACGCCGCAGACATTTCCGTTAAATAATCACTACTATTTATATACCTTTCACAACTGTTTTATTTCGGTAAACACTCGCTGTCATTACTGTTTTTTTTCATGAATATTCGTTGCCATTGATAGAAACAGGATTACTCTACCATTCACACCTAATTTCATACATTTCCAGTCCACAGTTTTAGAAATATTTGTCAGCAGACACCCGGTCGAACACTGCAGACATATTCCGTTAATATTAATTTATCCCTTCCACAGATTTGCGACCAACTCTCAGTCTTTTAACTCCCTTGTACTATAATTGTTTTTTATACAAAGAGAATTATTGAAATAATAATTTACGCGAAATGTTACTGAATTAAATGCCATGGATTTTGAAATATTACAATTAATACAAACAGTTAATTTAGGCTTCAGACATTGGCTGCTCGAGATCATATTTCATTTGGGGGTGTTTGACAAAACCAAAGAGCTCCACTGCAGGCGTTACATCTCAGCCCTCTCCCCAGTCCCCCCAGTAACGCCTGGCTACGCAGGCTAATGAATTTCAAACGTGGCGCGCTGAGATCAGATAATATTTTCAGATGGGATGACGCTATCCCAAGTGTCAATGCGCGCTCGCTAGCTGCGCGGATTTCTAGCCAGTATCGTACCCAGGACCCAGGCGCATGTAGCCAGGGGGTCTCTGCACTGGTGACGGCGCTATTTAGCCAGGATTTTTATTACCTGTAGCCTTTCTTTCTGAATTCTTATATGCTATATATTCTGTTTCGAAATTACACACATGATGGGATGAGATGAGAATCGAGATTCGAGATGACGCTATCCCAAGTATCAATGCGCGCTCGCTAGCTGCGCGGTTTAATGGCTGCATGCGCCTGGGTATACGACACTGTTGACGGTGCTGTTTAACCAGAACGTTTTATTAGCCTTTCTTTCTGAATTCTGATAAGCTATTCCAGTGTTTCAAAATTACAAACATATTGATTCGGAATTACTTCATGCACATTTAGGTATAGATATAAAGTTTTAAACGTAGGGATATTTAAGCTAAACAAATGTTGTATTATATTTAAAAGATGTGTTTTATTATTACTACCAAAGCGTTTGTAATTACTACCGAAAGAATTCTATTTGAACAGTGAATTATTTCAAGAGATGTGCTATGTTTTTTCGCCTTATTCTTAAGAAGGTGTGTTATTGTGAAAGGTGTGTTGTTTTCTATAAGATGTGTTAGTCAAAAGGTGTGTTATTCTTAAGAAGGTGTGTTAGTGTGAACGGTGTGTTTTTTGAAAGGTGTGTTTTTTTTATAAGATGTGTTAGTCAACCAATTAATAATTGGTTGAAATAACCATTCCATATTGGTCGCTACCAATTTAGAATGGTTATGTTGACAAAGTAGTTTTAAAATAACCATTTGTAAGGTTGTAACCATTTTTATTTGGTTAAAATAACCATTTGTAAAGGTTGTAACCAATTTTATTTGGTTAAAATAACCATTTGTAAAGGTTGTAACCAATTTTATTTGGTTAAAATAACCATTTGTATAAGGTTGTAACCAATTTTATTTGGTTAAAATAACCATTTTTAATGGTTGGAACCAATTAATAATTGGTTGTACTAACCATTCCATATTGGTCGGCAACCAAAAAAATGAGTTGTTTCAACCAGTCAGTTTTTACAGTGCAGTTGAGACATAATGAATTCATTCAAATGACCTTAGATGTATAATTTGGGGTATTTTTTTATGATATTGAGGATGAACAACAGTTGTCTCATTAAAATTGACAGCTGACTCAGTAATAGTAATTATACAATTCAAAGCATCAGCAACTGCCTGTACCATAAGAGCATCACACCAAGTGCCTTGAGCTGACATATCCTTAATATAGTTTGCCCAAGACTTATCAGTAACACTGTCAATAAACTGTTCTGGATGAGCTTGAATATAATCAACACCTGCTTTCCTTACATTTAGATGATACTTAGGATTGTGATATAATTGGTGAGAAACGGCTTTAAAAAAGCAATCACCATTACCACCAACATCAAGAGGCTTCAGATTTTTCAAAAGGAGCCTAGCTTCCAATGTTGACATAGGAAAGTCTCTTTTTGCTTTTACTATGGAAAGTTTACTTGTGAAATCGTGTACAGGTTTTGTTTTAGAGGTTATGTTTGGAATGAGCTCTTGGGAAACATCTTGCACTACATCAAAATGCACGTTATTACTATTCTGAATGTAAATCGCATGGTTATCAATGGGTAATGGCTCATTTAACATAGTTCTGGAAAATTTTGCCCACTTGTCATTATTACCAAATTTTGTATATACATAAATGTCTGTGCAACATATAAAGAAACTGCAGTTAATATTTCAATATCAGTTCCCCATACACCAACATTCTTCATTTTAGATACTGTTAAATAATTATCTACAGAAGTATACCGATGTGTAGTAATGAAATGAAGCGTGAACAAATGTTTGCAATAGAACGAATGATCGACAACAGACTCGTGTAAACCGCAGAAACGGTGAAACAACAAGTGAACTACGAGTTCATCATGAAACAAACGGTTAAACTGCAGAAACAGTAAACATCAATACACTGATGGAGCTAGTAATATGCTATTAAACGGCAAAAACACAGCTTTCGAAGTACTGTATAGTAGATAATTTAGAACAGAGCGCGCAAAGCAGGCTGGAGGATTATATGCAAAAGTCGAGTGATAGCATATACTCCCAATACTCCTACGGAGTATCCGTGAGTCAAAAATGGAGTTAACTAAACTGTAGAAATAGTAACAGAATGAAATACCGGTACCGTGTAAACAGTTTCCCGCCGTGATGATTTGATACCGGGCACGATTTCGTACCGGCATCATGTGAACGGGGTCTTAAGGTCGCAAGATGCAAACGTTTCGTATTTGGCGAACTTTTTTTTTTACCAGTAGAGAAGTGTTTAATGCAGATGCAAATATTTTGCGAACTCTTTTTATTAGTACTGTTGAAATATTTTGCGAAGTTTGCAAATATGTAATGCTCGTATATAATCTTGTATATAATCCGGATCTACAACTATTAGCAAAAAGGTAGATATGAAATAATAAACACAACAAAAACAGTAAAACATCATCGGTTTCTTATTTCAATTCTTCTTAACATTTCAGACTAGTTCAATTAATTGCTCACAAGAAAACACCTTCCTAAGTTTAATGTAAAACGAGTCAAATGTTCAAAGACAGTCCCTAAAGGCTTTCTTGGATGCTTTCGATTTCCAAACCAAGTTTCTCTCGTTTTCCTGCGTTAGTCTCGTCACTTTCAACGTACGACGCTTTGTTCATCTTTCCATCCACCACTTTCTGAGCTAAAATGATCGCATCGTCCATCAACCGCTTCAACTCGCTTTCCTTGCGTTGAAGTTCGATAAGCTTTAACAAGAACAGCACAAAAAGATAAATAACAGAGAACTAAGATGAGAAATGACAAAGATTATTTCCTGATAATATAAACTAACTTTGTTTATGTTGGATAACCCTATCAGTCATATATGTTCTCCCTATAGTGTTCCAGCATGGGCCACGCTCACCGATCTAGTGCTGTACATGTACATAATTGGAGGAAACAGGAGCACCCGGAGGAAACGTGTGGGGCTTGGTTGAGTAAAACTGGTAGCACCTTTCTCACATGCCGGCAAAAGGAAATTGCACCGAGCAAGAATCTGACTCGGGTCCAAGAGCTGACAAGCACGTGCGCTAACCACTGTGCAACCAAGATTCAAATTTACATAGACGACAAAGACCATGCACAGATAAAATCTCAATTTAATAATCATCATAAGATGAAAACAAAGGAAATCAGTACCGGGACGGAGTTTGGATATGTGATCAAATACTTGCATATAAATTAAGGCAACTTCTACCTCAAATTTTATTAAGAGTCATTTGAGAAGCAATATATCAAACACTGGAAAGGTTACCCTGGTTCCAGAGGCTCTTGAAGGGAGGCAACGCGGAAAGGGGGGCGAGGCGGAACTGAAGGGAGAGCCTCTGGTCGAATCGGTTGAGAATCTCACTTCCATGCTTGAATAGGTTCAGAATTTGAACCTCGCTTGTGATTGGGTAATCGTTAAACCGATTTGGGGGAAAACCACAGTGAATGTCGACGCACTAGAACCAAGGTAGGGCGTAGCTGGGATTTTCTCAAACCGGTTTGACATGTTTTAACAATTACCCAATCGCAAGATAGGTTCAAATTCCGAACAAGCATGGAAGTGAGATTCTCAACCGATTTGACCAGGCGCTCTTTCTTTCCGTCTCGCCTCCTTTCAAAAGTCTCCGAAAGGTGTGTTTGATCTGATACCAAAACACCTTGAAGTTGGTTAAATAACTTCAGCTTCGCCTCGTTTTTTTCAACACACTTCTCCGTGTTTGATATCAGATCAAACACGCCTACTCGTGTATGATATATAACGTCTAGTAAAAATAAACATCCCACGCATCCATGTGGCTACCGCGGTGCTAAAGACATCGACGAACCCTGTCAAACAAAATTTTCCTCAATTCGAATTGTCATTTCGAAGCCTGCTTAGCAATCTAGCACTTGTGACGTCATGAAGTCCAACTCCATGTCGTCGATTGTCAATATGGCTGTTCTTGATCACGTCATTTCAAGCCAGAACTTGTGCCTAATCCCAATTATCATAATAAGAACGAAGGTGATGGTATATATGAACGGCTATATAGAATGTGGTGCAATAGGCGAGTTTCAGGGTGTTGCGCGCGCATCAATTTTCAAAAAAAACTGGCAAGCTCCACTCAAAGTAAACATACTGTTTAAAATAAACAAAGTATAGATACAGTTTCTGGATGTTTAACACCATTATTCTGCTGTTCTTGGCTCGCTAGCAAGTCTATTTGCCATTGCTTACTATGTGGGGAGCCCGCCAAGAGCCCACCAATTCCTTTGCAAAATGATGCGGGCGCAATACCCTGAAATTTACCTATAGATCGTTTTCACCTGACGTCACGGCGGCCATATTGGTGTACCAAAACAATGAAATGGCGGCCATATTTGTGTACGGTATGGGAATTAGCTCTTTCTTATTCAAATATTTCGTATTGTTTCACCACCCCCATGGGGTCACCGATCACGTGAGTGAAAACGATCCATTGTAGCAAATGTCAGCTAAACTGATTTGCAACATACATTCAATGTGAGATTGAGATTCATTAACACCTGGTTTATCCTAACCTGCAATCAGGCGTTATCCTTGCATGTATAAAACATTATAAAATTCATTAAAAATTCATGAGAAAATTCAAAAGAAATGAATATTTATATTTAATCAATATCTGTAAATCGCATACAGATTCGTCCTGATTTACATAAACTTTTTCCACTCCAACTTGAAAAATAGTTTGAAAACATGGCTATTTAGATGTGTCCATTTGATAAGTACGATTTTTATATAATATGGTGGGTAGTGAGACCTTCACTGGCGTTGTGTGAGGACTAATTTGGAGCATAATACTTAGTGTTCCACCACAGCAGCTACAACGCACTGTTATTAGTGGTATGTTTCATAAATTTGCCCGTTTATTTCGCTCATTTTTGAGCCTAATACTTTACGTATTACGTGCAGCTCGCCTTGTAAATCAGATACAGATCGCTGCTCATGCTTTATATCTATTACTTGCAATTTTCGCAGTCTGATACGTCGGTGACAGCGACAAAAAATAGAATTTAAAAAAAATAATAATAAAGCAACGCATTAAACTGAACTCACCTTATCAACACTATCAGGTTGATCTTTGGCCAACGCAGCTTGTCGTTGAGCGATCTTGTTGCTCACAGCGCGGTAATCACCATCAATCTTTTTGCGTGCATTTACAAAAGATGCCATATCTTTACTAGACTTAAATTTGTTCACCGCATCGTCGTACGAACTGTACAAGCGCCTGCGTTGCTCTAGAAGACCAAGGAGCTCCTCAACTAGGCCAGCGGCACGGAGACGAGCTTCTTGAGCGGCGTCCTAAAATAACGTAAAACACGCATGACAAAACGCTACTTTTTATCACCACCCCCAAAAATTTTGTAAATCAAGGCTCTGTTCACACTGTAACGGATAGCTTTTGTGACAGCACGAAAATATATAACAAAACACAACACTTCGGCATTTGTCTTATTTTAACTAATATATATATATATATAATTTTAAAATAAGAAATCCTCAACTGAAATTTTTCTTATTTTAAGAAAAACAAGTCGCCTGCTTAGGCGTTCACTCGGGCTACTCATAGCAATGCAGCTTGGCATAGCCTATGCACGAAACAGCGCAACAGCGTGCACATTGCTGGATTCGTTAGATTCAAGCGATCATTAGACAACCCCGTGAAGTTAGCTGCCAGTTCGCCAGCCGTTAGTGAAAAAGCTGGATTGAACGAGCTATGCAAGACTGGCAAAACATTGGTTTGACTAACTGGCAGCTAACTTCACAGCGTTACTGTAATCTAGACGTGCAAACAGTTCAACAAGTACATGTTTATCAGTATTTTTTGCATTATTTGGTGCTACTCAGTAAGCAGTATTAGACGATTGACAACAAGCGAACGTACCAAGGAACTATTAAAACGCACACGCTCAATTGAATCACATCGAGTTTATTTGGCATAACTTTATTAACACACCAATACATAATCCAGACAATAACAAAGCAAATTACAAATATTAAAATTACCGTAATACATTTAAAGTTTTCCCATTTAGCGTAAACTCGAGTCTCTTCAGCACGAAATGTCAACACAGCATATTTACCCGTCCTGTGCAAGTTGTCAATTCTGTGTTCAACGTTGTTTATGTCTCGCTCATCTTGCAGATAGTTTCCAATTAACCCAGATCGAAATATAAATAGCTCAGCATCTATTAATGCATGTAGATTTACCGCCTCTATGTCTGCAGTTGTAAGCGTAGTGAGCATATTTAACTTTAATACAGTTGTCAGCCACACATGACTGATCAATAACAGTGTTCAGTAAGTCACTTGTCATCTTCTAAAAGCTTCAAACCGGGTCAACGAACACACGAGCAATAGCGACCAGAGAAGATGGCGCATGAAGATGAGCACACCGCGTGGTAGTTCACATGAAGCCTATCGGGATGATGCATGCAATAATTGCAATTTGTCGACCAGAAAAATAATACAGGAAAGCCAACAAAACCTAGAACTCGGCTACCACAGGTAGCCCGACTAAATATGCGACGATTTTGAGCGGAGATATAGTACGACTTCAAGGCTATGTCGAGGAATGATCAGAAAGTGGCCAGCCTTTGTATTATTTTAGTAAAAGTAACGGGCAACATTTTTATTCAACTTGCAACGCAAGTTGAAAAGTTGAAAAGCGTTGTTGAAAAGCGTTGAAAAAAGTTGAAAAGCGTTGTTGCATGTAACAATGATTTTGTTGCAAGTTGAAAAAAATTGTTGAAAAAAAAGTAGACTCCAGTTCTACTTGCTGCAACATGCTAATTCAACTTGCAATAAAATCATCGTTGCGTAACAATGTTTAAGGTGGGTGGTAATACGTGCAACAACGCTATTCAACTTGCAACGCAACAATGTTGCAGCAATTTGTTGCTCGTATTACTTCACCTTAAGGGGGGAACAGCGCTTCTGAACAACTCGCCACAAATCGCTTCCAATCGACTCAACAAGGGGGAAAAACATAAGACAAGACATCATATTGACACGACAAGTAGATTGTATTTACAATTACGACAAACTAACACAAATGCGTTCGTTCGTTCGTTCGTTTGTTTGTTTGTTTGTTTGTTTGTTTTTAGTCTTATATATTTTCAAATATATTGCCGTTAAAATGCCTGCACTGCGGGCTGTCACACCACACCTTAAACCGCCTGTGTAGTTCTTTGGTACTCAAATTTCTTATACATTATACAGATCAAGAATAAACACCACTGTCCCGTAACCCGCATGCTTACTGCAATATTTAGTACTGTCGGTTGACTGCAGAATTTCGCCGAAAATAAATGGTCGCCGAAACAAAATGTTTTTGGATGTATATTAATTGGGCCCGCGTAAACTAGTTTTCATGAATATAATTCAAAACAAATTTTACAATAACAACAGGTCACATAAAGATACAGTAACATCAAATAATCCTTACCTTTGTAATAGAAAAATCTAATCGGACATAAACAATGACAGCAAGGAACATGAGATACAAAGCACCAACAAGCAACAAAGGCTCTTGGAGAAGCAAAATTTTGTTAAAAGTGTATTTAAGCTGCAAGTAAAAACAAAAACATGCGTTCACAACACAATCTTACTACTTATATTTACTCCTACAGGGGCTAGTTGTGTAAAAAGTAGTTAACTTTGACTGTAATTACAGGGCTTAATTCTAGCGAATCAGGACAAGCGTTCGAGGAATTATAACTGCAGACGAGTATTAAAAATGAACAAAATTATACGAAATAACCCTACAAGCAATGGAAAATGAAGCTCGAAATTAGAAGGTGTGCAAAGTTTGAAGATGTTTGGATAAATGTGGCTTGAATAGAAAGCTTTCAAAAATCAAGAAAATAAGTACGAAATACATGCATGCAGGTTTGAAAACCAAATCTTCTTCCACCTCCGTGAATTTGAGGCCATGTTACAGAAGGCAATTTTTCTTGCAACTTGCAACGCAATTCTTGCTCAAAAAGATCGCTGTAAAATTTCTGATGTATGCAAGTTGTCGAGAAACCTGAATGGTAATTATACGTCGAACTACGAATGTTGGACGAGTTGACCTGCAAAAAAAAATTGCCTCGTGTAACACGTCAATTTCGAAATGACCAATTATTTGGTCTATAGTTGTGCAAAGTAAAATGAATGCAAAGCAAAAAATAAATTGCAGTTCCATAAACAAATATACTTTTGCATGAATACTAGCCAAAACGACGTTAGCTTTGTGGACAAGTGAATTAATACTTTACTCTTGGTCTCTTTAAGTGTTTAATACAATACTGTTTAAAAGGGAACTCCAGTCAAAAAATGATGAGGTCTCTAGAGCCACATGACATAGCAGAAGCTAATGACCTGGGATAAAAAAAACGAGTATAAATGTTTTACCTCGAATTCTTGAATATGTTGTTCAACCAAATTATTTTTATGATACACAATCACAGGTCTTCCAAATGTATCAAGATAAGTAAAATG
This sequence comes from Paragorgia papillata, assembly GCA_035771165.1. Lineage (NCBI taxonomy): Eukaryota > Metazoa > Cnidaria > Anthozoa > Scleralcyonacea > Coralliidae > Paragorgia > Paragorgia papillata. The sequence goes on along the minus strand of JAWNZC010000350.1, from coordinate 364,931 downwards.
AAGTTCGGTTTGTCCTTGTATGGCTTCATAGGGAAGTTGCATATCCAAATCTCTAAAAAAATAAGACACAATAAATTACAGTCAAGGCAGCTTACACCGCGTAATTTTGACTTGCAACTCCAAACGTAACGGACGAATGTTTGCTGCAGTTCCCCGGCAGAGCTGTGAGACCACTTACAAGAGGGACGTGTTATACATACGTACAATGTTTTAACAATCTTTATCGTCGTGAGAAGTAGAATTTAGTTCTATCCAATTATCGTTGTCTCACACATACACAAAGTCCGAAGATTTGTCAGTTAGGTGAAGGATATTCTTATAGGTTTGTATCCTTGTACGTGGTTTCGAACAGTCCACTGCTGGTTCTTCGTGATGCCCGAGACATTTTCCATAGCACAGAGGTGCGACATTCTATCGCACTTGTGCTGTATCATACAGGCACTACTCGTTTGCGATTGAACATTTTTCGTACTAGCGTCCACATTAACATCAGTCACTTTTTGAACCAATATCTTCTAATTCACACCAATCAAATTTAACAAACGGCAGAGAACGAGAATTCGACTGTTTAAGTGCTTCTGTTGGGGATGTGCGATGTGTAAGGGAATCACTCAACATGGTGGACTACTGAGATTGCTACACATGTCCTCTATAATTACTCGGGCTACCTGTGGTAGGCCGAGTCTAGGTTTCGGCTCGGGTTTCTTTTTTTGGGGGGTAGGGGGTGGGGTGTCGCGATTTTGCATTTTTTACTTCCGCTACTATTCATACTTCCGATGAGTTGTTAGCCGTGTGATGGTGTCATGGAGTGAGGCATGTTGTAAGCTCTTAGCTCCATTCGGAGTTGGCCAAAAAGTTGAACAGCTTTGCCTTTTGATTAAGGTGTTCTTGCACGTTGTTGGTAGATTTCAAAACTGACTGACTGACTTTGTAGTTTATTTAACAGTGATGTGGATGACAACTCCTTGATCGTAAATATGTTCACCTCTGTGAAGTATGCACCACATTCACCCGTCGGCGATCAGATCTTCTAGAGCCTCTGCGGAGGAGATCTCTACTTTGCGCAATGCCAGAAACCCGAGTGAACGCCTGACCCAGGCGTCTTGTTGTCACAAGTACGGTGCGTCACTTCACTCACTTGCATGTGCTGAGCTAAACCCAAAAAAATGGCTTGAGAGACATTTTCAGCGGTTTTCTGCTACAACCGAAATCCATGCACCCGCGTTCATGCTCGAATTTGTATAAACGGTTTCACTCAGAATACCTTTATCTTTCAAACAATCGTGATCCGACTCTCACGCAAAGTAAATACTATAACTATACTACACTATAGACAAGAATAAGTTAATTAAAACAACTGAAATAATACTATAAAGGTATTGGATAACTAATTTAATGTGCAATAGTGTCTAGTTTCGCAAAGAAGTAAATAGTAATTTTTTAACTTACTTGGATCCTTCTGGTAGAATAATCCTCAAAGTAAAATGGTCCACGATAAAGTCATCAAAAATATGGTCTATAAATCTCATCTTTATTTGATAGAAATTACCTGAAGTGCGAGTACAAAAACAGTCTATAACAGAAGACTTATACAGAAACTGAAAAACTTACTATTTTATCACACATTCTATACACCGTCCACCCAGACTGACGAACCAGTTTTGTACTACACTGTAGCAACTTAGCTAAACAGCCTTGTAGACAACATAGAGCAAATGTACAGTATGACAATAACAATAACAATGCAACTTTTTGAATATCCAGCCTTTTATTTCATGCATAACTGGCATTTAGCACTCACTATTTTACTCTGGCTAGATGATTAATAGGGTGCTGTTTATTGGGGAGATTGATTAGTTTGTGTTTCAAGTATGTGTCTCTATGAGGGGATAGTTAATTTCTTTCCCTTCCCGCTCGTCCTCCTTCGAATCTCCTTGCTTGCTTGCGCGCCGCGATTCGATTCCCCATCTCCTTCTAAAGAGACGGACTTAATTCAAATCTATTTTATAGCCTTTTGTCCGCCATTTAATGAACACAAGATTGCCACTTACAACAGGCACGTAGCTAGGATGGGAAATTTAGGGGGGCGGTCCTTTTTCTGGGGGGGCAGTTGTAGATGCAAACTAAATCATTGTCTACAGATGAAAAATTGACACGCAACATTGTGGTTTCATTGACATTGTGATGTTTATTTTAGTAACAAGAACATAACTATTTCTATACGTATAAGCAATTATTACTTCACAATATTGTTACAATGTACTTCACAATAGTATTATAGTCGAAGCCGACGATGCTTAGTGCTTTTGAAATTATCTATGACGTCACTGTATGAAATAGAGTTTGTGATCTCCTTTTCAATAGAGAGCAATGCTAGGCTATTAAGACGCACAGTAGACATCTTTGAACGCAAGCGTGTTTTAATTCGCTTAACAGAAGAGAACATCCGTTCAACCTTGCAGGATGTTTGGGGTATAGTGAGAAGCACCTTGTAAAGAGCGAAAATTGAAGGGAAAATGTCTTTGTCAATAATATCAAAAACATCCATCAAAGTTTCAAACTTTGATACGTCATGTCGGGTGACAAATGAGCGAAAAACTTCTATCTCAGGATCAGGTATTTTCAGAGAGTACATCTGCAACAACTCAGTTAAGTAGCCCTTGTCAAGAAAGTTAGGTGATGTTGGTAAGGCACAAGAAGCGGCTCTCATAATGCCTAATTGGTAACCACCAAAGCGGGCATCGAGTTCTGCTAAGATTTCACCAACATTCTGGCGTAGAACAGCTGTAAGTTCTTCAGAGTTAGAGGAACTTTGCTGGCCAAGAGTACTAGTAACATAGCTGTCTTTTAATCGTGCGGATATACGTCGTTGCCTACCAGTATTTCGCACGCGAAAATTTTCTACCTCATACTTCTCACACAAACCATTAGCATACTCCACCACACTCTCAAAATCAAAGTTGGCCAGCCTTTCTTTAAGGTCACTCAGGAGTATTTGCAAAGATGAAACAGTCGTTGTAGATTTTTGAAAACCCTTGGTACAAAAATCTGAATAGTCATACAGACGAGCAAAGAAAACTAAAAGAATCACAGTCTTTTGGGTATGTAGCACTCCGAGTAAAGACTTTGCAGCAAGTCTTGTCTCTGCATCTTGGTCGTCTTCAAAAAGGCTTAAAGTATCCAAAATACAATCAAAGCGGCGCAGAAACCTTTCCACTTCCATCGAACGAGAAGACCATCGAGTACTACATGAATGAGTGAGTTCAAGAACCTGAGAATTCGGGTAACGCTCACGCTGAATGTCTAAGAAGGCTGCGTGGCGTTTTGTTCCAGTCATGAAAGTGTATGCCAAGTCCAAAGTATCAAAAAATGATTTGATGGTTGGATGGCGCTCAGCAGTTGCAGATAGCACCAAGTTGAGTCTGTGCGAAGCACAGTGAATGTAAGTGGCGTTAACGTAACCTGCGGCCTTTATCAGTGCTTGTACACCTCCGTTCTTACCCGACATGACGCTAGCACCATCATAACCCTGCCCAACACAGTTAAGGGGATTGATATTAAAGGGCTCGAGCAGCTTTAGCAGTTTTGAAGATATACTCTTTGCATCCATTTCGCTTAATTCAATGAATCCAATTGCCCTTTCAACGATATTGCCAGCATGCAAATATCTTAAGGAAGCCCCTAACAATTCTTTCTTCGATGCATCCTTCACTTCATCAGCAAGAATTGCATAATATTTGGCAGTTTCCACTTCATGTTTAATATGGCTGAGGAGGACAGAGGTCGTGGACTGAAGCAGATCATTTTGTATCTCTGGGCTTCGCATTTTAGCATTATTGGGAAGGGTTTTCATCCTCCTCATTACATTATCATCATACTTAGCTAAGAAATCTAAAAGTTCTAGAAAATTCCCTTTGTTGCGCGACACATCAGACTCATCATCTGCTCTCAGAGGGATTTCTTGTTTTGCGCAAAAAAGGATAACATCAATAATAGTCATTAAATGTTGCCTGTTATCATTAACGAACTTTTCATTTTGAAAATGTGGGTCAAGTTGTTGATCGACGGTTCCCACTTTCTGATGCACCATCCACAGTTTTTGAGTTTCAGCAGACGCTGTATGACATGCAGAACTCTGATGTTTTCGGCACTTCTCGCCAATTTTTTTCCAATCCTGAAGTCCTGTTTCTGCAAATGTAGGTTCGGTTGTTGGACCTCGAAAAAGCCGACAGGGCTGGCAAAAAATGGCATTATGGGCTTTGCTGTACTCTAACCATGAGAAGGAAGAGTACCAGTTGCTGGTAAAATGCCTACCCTGTGCGTTATGCGGAAAATTCATGACAGGTTGAGTTGGTTTTTCACCCTTCTGCGACAGGTCATTGAGCACCAAAGGTTCTGTTCTCGCTTGCTTCGCGTTTGCCATGGTGGCAGGAATCCTGGAGGCATCACTTCTAGGGTCTAAAGGGAGAACAACTGATGTATCTGCCGACTTCGATGTCTCAATACTGTCAGTGTCACTGTTGCGAGCGGCGGCACCATCTGCGTTACCAAGGGATGATGTGTCCGAACTTCGATTTCGCTTGAAAAAAAATGCTGATATTGGTGTATAACCTCCTGATGACCTTTTACTCATGTCACCACTCGGCACTCACCAATTGACTGAAGTCAAAAGCAAAACTCTAAAACGGACAGAATTTAGGGTGGGCAAATGTTCTCATTCATTAATTTTCAATTTGCATTGCAAATTAATTCAAAATAATGCAATAAAATAGGCATCTCCTTAAACAATCCTGATCAACATAATGAACATACTATAAAGTATAAACAACACAAACCTTTGCAAAGGAATTACTAATACTACTTCTAAATGTACTTACCATGCAGTTAGTTTTTCAAATCGAACGCTGAAACAAAACATTAAAACGCAGCGCCCGCGATTTGGTTCAACACGTGGCTTATACTTCATGTTGTTGAGTATATTGTAAATAACGTAAATAAATGCTTCGTCGCACCTGAATAAATCTGAAATCTGAATGACTGGGGGAAATTGTTTTCTACTTCTACTTCTAGAGATACTACATACTATCCTTCCTTTAATTCAGGAAGGATAGTATATATTACTCCATGTTTTTTTGTGTAGAGCTTCAGAATTTTTTTGGGGGGGCGAAAATTAATTTTGGGGGGCGGCCGCCCCCCCTCGCCCCCCCGTAGCTACGTGCCTGACTTACAATCATTGATCTCTGTATAAACTGGATAGGGCATTCCCTATGGCCAGCAGTCAAACATTTCGTGCCAGTCGCCACCATCTTACGTAGTGGAACATATGACGCATTGCGGTCTTAGAACTTGTTCCCAATCCCAAAGTTGACTAGCATAAGCAATCTTGACGTCAGCACGGTCAGATTATCCGGGGGAGGAATATTAAGTACTCTATGCCGGGGGAGTCGGAAAGCCATAAAGCAAACAACAGATGCCGGTTCGTTTAGTTTTCACTGTTTAACAACAAATACAGAGTACATAACACGAGATATTGTTAAGGCATTAAGATTACTACAAAAGGTACAATTTATATAAGACTTGGAATTGAATTCTTCGTATATTTTATAGTCTGTTTTTCAGTTTATATTATCGTGAACTCGTGAAGTTTCTTCGGCACAGCTCAGTAACAGAAACAAATGCAAGATATTGGCGTCTTAAACCTGATTAAAGTACTTCTTGTGTCCTTACATTCGTTTAAATTTTCTTAAAATAACTCTTTTTGTCTTTTTTCAATTTACAAAAGCTATGAATTTTAGTGGCGTCCATCTTAGGTAGTGGTCACGTCATCATACAACTGGCACGCTAAATCCGGCCCCATGCCCCATCCAGTTTTATTGAGATCAGTGCTTACAATGCTTATAGTAGCTGGCATCCACGAGCTATAGGTAGGCAAAGATGTTAAGAAGCAAGAGGATGAATGGGGCGAGAAGTATTGTAGATATTTGGACATGCACTTTTCAAAAACAAACCTTTGCTGAACAGATATTCATAACTCGGAACATTATAGCCAACATAATAACGTGTCTGCCATCCACCAAACAGAGGGAAACGTGGTCGGATCTCTAATTCAACCGAATCATCTAAAGATAGGAGGTTACTGGTTGAGATGTTACCAATTTCATCTCTATAATACACATCAGCAGCAGAGGCAGGTAGAACACTTTTGAAAGACTTGATGACAGCATAAGAAGTACTTCTTTGGTAATCATATCTGGAAAAGGTGCCCTAAATAAAAAGAAATTAAAAACAGACAACAAAAGTTTTTATTTATTGCTTTGAGAAGATGATTGATTACTGGATATCTACATGTACTTGCAAACGTTTCTTAATTAAACACGAAAATCTCCCACAAAATTATATACATGTAATACACGTTTTATCGTACAAACATACTTCACACGAATGCAATTTGCGTTTTGTATGATTTTGTATGATTTTTTAAAAATAATTTTGAATATGATTTTGAATAATTATGAATATTTTAAATTTATATATTTGGTTTTCGTGTTTACACACACGAGGCAAGACACAACTGGGATACTGTACCTTAAGCTGAGCACCAGTATGTTTCATGTGAAAAGTTTCTTCAACGGCAACATTGCCCCAATGAGATACTTCAATTGTACGGACCATATTTACAACCTGAAAAGGAATAAAATATCCTAACTTCAGTAATTTATTCACCTTCAATAGACCATTGGCTTGATGACGTACGTTGGGTGACTACAACTACCAGAATGCTTGGCGAGTTTCATCTATTTATATATTAGCACTAAAATACTGGCAAAGCACTCTGGTAGGTGTAGTCACCCAACGCCATCCTACGTCATCATGCAAGTGGTCTATTAGCAAGCCTCCCGTAAACTCCATTATAATACAGTACAGTATGTTCCTCCAACATCTTTCAGTTATCTTTTTCATAACAATCATAAGCTTGTTTCACGTACTTTACATAACAACACGTCACATAACTCATAGCATATGTAATATTTACAACGCAGTAGCCTTTTTAAAATGTCTTAAAAAACTCATTAATAATTCATGAGGAAAACACATAGAAAACCGTATTATAACCGTATAGTGGTTTTATATGTGATAAAACATTCTCCTGATTTACATAAACTTTAGCTTTGATTTTCTCGCCTCAGACAACGTTATTTTTCAAAATTACTACGCCAACGATCGTTTTTAAAGCCATTCAAAACACTCGCAGAACGTGGCCTCGTGTTTTATATCTGATAAAACACTGCTGCTCATGTTTTAAATATTACATAATCACCCCACAGTATCACCCACCCTTTTACGTAACCAAAAGGGGGGAAAACACCCAACCTACAGTACCAACCGTCTGGCAAGAAAAAGTCAAAATATCTCTCTGACGAAAGGCCTTCGCTTGAAACGTTTCCTTCTTAAAAAACCTCAATTAGGCCAGATAAAAAAATTCCTCGATTTTGGTACATTTTGGAAAGGGCAATGATGCAAAAGTTTTATATATTATTTTCTGTATCAAAACATACTCTTAGAAAACTTGGAGAGGTGTTTTTGTAGCTCTCGAAAACTGAAATACACAGACCAGGCTTCCACACAAATTAATCTAAACTTGATTCCTGCCGTACCAACGCAAATCAATGTTACATTATTTTGCAATCCATTTTAATCTACTCAATTTTGACCATCCGTACTTCTGTGTAGGTTTCTAATAGTTTTTAGTATATCTTCTGTGCTTTTATCTTTTAAAACCGTTATTTTGAAGGTTTGTACATTTTAAAGGGTATTGGCGATAAAAATTAAGTTTGTCTCATTTGAAAGAACTCATCAAATGGTATAAGAAGACCTTTTACAATTTTCCCGTATCTGTTTTGGTTTTGGAAATATTTCGACCAAAGACAGCGTGCTGTCCGCCATCTTGTTGTAACATTGGGGCTAATTAACTAGGAAATTGGTGACGTCACAAGCAGGGTAAACCTGATGAAACTACTCCGTGGGTGACCAAACTTCCACGGAAGGCTTTTTAAATGTTGTGGGTCAATTTAAAATGGAAAAAGCGCAACAAAATCGAGTTTCTAGCTCATGTCATAAGGTTGGCAAGATAAAAATTTAATTTTACCCTGCTTATGTCGTCACATGCATAATTTTGCATATCGAAAATAATTCCAAGATGGCGGACAGCACGCTGTCTTTGGTCGAAATATTTCCCAAACCAAAACAGATACGGAAAGATTGTAAAAGGTCTTCTTATACCATTTGACGAGTTCTTTCAAATGAGATAAACTTAATTTTTATTGCCAATACCCTTTACGACGATGTTGTTTGTGTAAAAATTGCTAAAAATGTAGTTAAAAAATAAACGTACAGTATACAGTAGAGTGTTACTTACAGTCAAAAATGGAGAATTGTTTTCAAAATGAATTTTCATGTTGCTTTTTTGAAGTGGTTCAACGTTTTCATATGGTCCATAAGTAATTGTACTTTCACTTTGGGAAGTTGGCTTTAATTTGCTATAGGACTCGATTGTTGATGATGACAATTTGACAGTTGTTGTTTGTTTTCCGGTTTTGTACGGCGAAAAGAAGTAATGGTTTTCTTCAAAGACCACTTGTTGCTTTTCTGCTTGGCCAATTTTCTCAGGGAACGCTCTCATGGCATGAGAGAACACCATTTCAACCACAACATCAACACCACTACCAGAGTTCAACGACTTGAGCAAGGTGACCTCAAAAACTTGGTTTTCTCTATAAAAATTTATTACATCATCACTTGTTATAGTTTGTGCAAAGAACTGAAATAAGCAGTGTCACTCAGAGGCTGTATTATATTTTCAAAGATTTTGTGAAAAATTTACAGTAAACAGAAGAAACATTTATAGAATGTTCATCAGGCTCGAGTAAATTTCTACAAAATATTTCGGTGAATACTTCAGCTATTGGTGGTTGGCAACCAATCCCTTGAGACTTTGAAGACAAAGATACGGCGGCCATGTTGGAGGAAAACATACTCCAAATACAATAGCTGCTAATGAGATTATTTTGTTCAAGTTCCTCCAACATGGCCGCCATGACGTCAAAGTGCAAACGAAGAATATTATGAACGTGCTTTTCTCAACGTTCCGTATCATTATCCTTTTTTATTTAAACACTATTTTGAACTCAACATTTGTTCTATATTTTGAACTCAACATAATGCTCATCTAGAGAACTCATGTATCATTAGAACTCTGTTCATTACTCAAATTAATGTAAACTTCCGTAATATTTCATAAACTACCAGGGGTTACAAACACGAGGAGACAATGAAAACCACGAGGCCGTAGACCAAGTAATTTTCATTGTTCTCGAGTGTTTGTAAAACATATTATTTTCGAATGTTTTACAAACACGAGTGAACATTGAAAATTACGAGGTAATAGGCCGAGTAATTTTGGTTGTTCTCGAGTGTTTGTAACCCTGGTAAAACACGATACATGAGTTTATGAAATAGCTTCTCAATCGTCTATTATAATATAATTCGCGAGGGACTTGGTGATATTGGTGCAATTAGATTAGACAATGGTATATATTAGTATCCAATGGTCTCATGTTGAATTTATAATTAAGAAATGTGGTAATAAACGGTTCTTCGTTTGTGCCGTTTATTATCTGATTTCCTAATTATAAATTCAGTTTGTGCGACCTTTACCGGGTTTCAAAACTCATGCACATGACCAAATATTGTTCTCTGATTGGTAAATCACGAGATATAAAAGTAGCAAGTGAAAACCAGCCTTAACATTGCTCTCGTCTACAAAGGTCAAAATGCGCAAGTTGTAATTTTTCTAACAACCATGTTAGAACTTATTAACCAGTTAGAACTTGGGCATCTCAATGCGTTTTGATGCATAAAAGTGCTGAACGCAGTTGTTGTGATCAACAAGCCTGTCGCAGGTTGTTCCAGTATTGTTTGTAAAATGTTGATATAAGGAATTAAGGTTGACAACCAACTAGCCTGTCAACAGACTGCCTTTTGGCTTTTGCGAGGTTGGCTTTCAAAAATACCGTAAAAGCTCTATTAAGCCCCCCTTTAAAACTATAATTTTTAAATTAGCCCCCCCCCCCCCCCCCCCCCCCCCTTGACTCGTCTTCAGTCTGTAGAAGTAGAAGAACTAGACCCATTCGACGATGTTCAAGAGGACGAGGAAGAAGACTGTTCAGAGTCTGAAGACTCTGATAATGATGAAGTTGTCGAAGTTTTTGAGTTAACATTTTACAGTTAACATTTTACAGTTTTATTAAAAATTAATATAATACAGATCAAAGAACAGTACTGTGTTTCAGTTTTTTATATTAACTCTTTCCTGTCCGAATTGGTCTTTAGTATTTTGTTCTGGCTAACGCTAGACAATTTTATTCACCTCTGGGGAAGCCCTCGGACAGGAATGAGTTAAGCCCCCCTTGTCTATTAAGCCCACCTCTCTATTTAGCCCCCCTCTAGAAGGTTAAAAATTAAATAAGCCCCCGGGGGGGCTTAATAGAGCTTTTACGGTACATTCAATAGCCCGTGTGGCGGACTAATGTTCTGATTGGCTTATAACGTTTCTGCTACTTCCGCTTCTATTATGATTGGCCATGGTTAATAACAATTTTCTTACATTCACTTTAACTATAACTATTTTGCCGGGTTATGGCTGGGATCGTGTAATAATATTTCGCTTGTGTTGAGACAAAATCGTTCAGTTAACTAAATAATTAAGGTAATTTGCTGTGAAGCGGAGACGTTTTGCTCAACTTTCAACGGGTTCAGTTTAGCAGAAAAATCCCGAGTGAAATCAGCGTCAGCTTCTGCAAAAGGCGGCCAGTGAAAGAATAGGTAAATCAACTGCCTTGGATGCTTAAATAGGATTAAAAGGAAATCCTGAAGTTTCCAACGCCATTGGCCTTGTCACAATTTGCGAGCAAGCCAAAATCTACAGTAACACGAGATAACACGAGATGAAATGAGAGTAAAAGTAGTCCGTTGTTGCGGGCAAAAAAAGCCTGTAAAATTGCAAAATAATTTTTCTGTGATCACCAAACTGTAAAAACATTAATAAAAAATTGCAATCAAACAAAGAAAAGATGCGACAAAAATTAATACATCTCCAGTTTCAGCTCTCTTTCTTTTTTTCACGACTGTCAAACTCTGAAAAATAAAAGTCTAATCTATATACATGCACGTCTTGAGATAAAGCCGTGTTATTTTTTCATGTACGCATTGCGCGCCTATTTTTATTAATCCCCTGCGCACATACAGTATGTCTTCCCCAGACCTAGCTCGAGTAAACAAAAGGCCTTGAATAGCCTGGACAAAATGCAATTAACTTGGTCAACATATCGCTTAACTATATGCCCTGTGTATACCCCACACACACTACTGTACAGTAGGTATACAACAATAATCACGAATCCAGGAAGCAAGACTTATAGGAGTTCCATACAGGTAGCAGCATTTAAATAGGCTAGTCATGATAGACTACAGAATACTGTAGCAGGGCTGTGAATTACAGTCGGTCATCGGACATTTGTCCAGTAAATTTACGTTATTGTCCACCCAACCCTCATTATGGCCAGTCATACAGTACAAGTGGTCAATTCAAAGTTACCGAGTTATTGTCTTTAAGGTATTTTGTCGCTTACTCGTTAGTAAAAATTATACAGAAAGGAAACATTGTTCATGGTGGTTTACAGGGAGTAGTAATCTGGATCTGGTGGATGAATAGGTGGATCTGGCTTCAAAATTTTGACTGCTGGACAGAAAGAAGGAATGCACTATCCACAGGGATAGTGAAACTAGAAAATTTACAGTAGAACCAGTTTTACCACCCCTGTTACCAGGTAAAAGTGGTTGTAAATGACAGGTGGTTGTACATGACAAGTGGTTGTACATGGCAGGTGGTCATAAATGACAAGTGGTTGTACAGTACATGGATAAGTAGTAGAGCCGTGATGTCATAGCAGCCATTTTGGCAGTGCTGCAGCACTTCTTTATATAAACATTGTTTCAAGGTTAGGAAAATGGCAATTTATAAAGATTTACATGTACAAGGGAAATGGAAAAACAAAAACATTTCAAAGAAGTGGTCTTGATTTATTAATGTTAATACGTTATTTGGTTATTAAAAAAAAGAAATTTGACATTTGTGCATTTAATATCATGGCCTTTATAGAGTGATGTTCTCCACATCAAAATGGTCTCGTACTATCGTTCACTTCAGTTTTTGTGCTGTGTTTTTGTTGTGTTTGATTCAATTTTTGCACTGATTTGGTCTTGTTAAAAGCTCTGGCCTTTATTTATGATCTTCCAGTAGCATTTTTTAAATGTGAACACTGAGTTTTGTCACTTTCCTTTCCGAGTTAAAAAGCTGTTGTAAAATATACAAACTTGTTGCAGTAATGTCAACGATCGTCAAGATCAACTTGTCTAAAGTTAAAACATATTACTCATGGTTTTGAATTGTTCAGTCATGTAATATATCATACACGAGGAGGATATCCAAACACCGAGACGTTTGTTGAAAACCAAGGGAAAGCCGAGGTTTTTGAACAAACTTCGAGGAAACCCGAGCGCATGCCAAAGGAAACCTGAGCGCATTCCGAAAATGAAATAACCGGGGCCGTAGCCCGCACCTGCGATACACTAATGAATATACCGCATTATTCAAAATGGCTGAATATAAATGAAGGAATGCCAAACAAAGAAGAAGAAATACAGGTCAGTCTGACTTGCTGCTTTGGTTTGGGACAACAAAATTATAAAAAAGTACAGTACCAGTAGTTGAAAGATGAAAGTAGAATCTTTGATCTCTGGTCTTCGTGATGGCGTCATCTTAAGAATTCAACAGATTACCCGCACCACCCTATTACCCGCACTAATTATGTTTCCTAGCAAAATTAAGAGATAACCCGCGGGTTATCGGCCAGAAAATATGGTAAGTAAAACGGCTTACGCAGACACACAAGGCTGTAGTGCTTTTTACGCGGTAAACAAGGAAAGTTTTGAGTGCATGTCAGGTGACGAAAGCTTGATAAAACTTGAATTTAACTCATTCCTGTCCAAGGGTTTCCCCAGACATTAGCCAGAATAAAATACTAAAGACCGATTCAGACGGGAAAGAGTTAAAGTCTGTCATTGTTAGTTGTTGACTTATTCAACAATTTGTATAACATTGACAGCCAAGAATGGCAAGATTATTCGTCAATCAAATTGAATTTCACATTTCACGAGCCTCTATTCAACTACAATCAATGACAACGGGTAATTTAATCAAAAGACAAAAGCCATGACCAGCCGACAACTTCAGAAAGTATAATTCTGAAAACAGAAAGTATAGTCATTTCCTGCACCGTGTGACTTGACACATAATTAATTATTCTGTTTGTATATGTTTAAAAACATCCATGCCAGACTCCTCCTCCAGTTTCTCCTTTAATTCAGCAGTGGTTAGTTCATCATTTTCCGTCATCTTGCCATCGATAAATTGTATCTGCTCTTCACTAAGTATTCGCTTTCTACCACTACGCGGCGCATCATCGAGACTACCACTTTGGCAATAGCGAGAGAGAAACAGACTCACAGCTGAGTGGGATGTTTTTATCCCTTGAGTAATCTTCGTAACTGAAATGTTAGAGGAATATAATGCAACAACTTGTTCTTCTCTGGCATAGTGAGATAGCTTTCCCATTTCAAATTGGATGTCAGCACAACAGACTTGCTTTGCCTTCGAAAAATTAAGGACGCCAAACTTCAGAAATATGTTTACGAGAACATACAGTATGAACCTTGCAGCTTGGGCCGCAGTTCAATTAGGTTCGGTTACAGTTCAACCACTGATCGCCGCCGATGAACCGCTGATGACCTGCAGTCGATTAGCGGTTGACCCGTGGATCGACCACCAATTGACCGGGGTTTTTTGTTAGGTTACTTCTGAGCGGTACTGTACATGTAACTCTGTTTAGTTTTCAATTAATTATTATGTAATTACTTGTGTGAGCTTTGCCTTAACAGACAATATTCAATATTCCAGACTGGATTATTTAATATTCTGGATATATCCTTTCCAATTTTCATGAGAATTTGCCTGGCTGCGCAATTTTTAAAAAATTGCCTGATGCCTGCGATCAATTCATGCAGATTCAGCAAAAACTACGTGAAAAACTGATTTTTACCACCATTTTATATATGGCCACCCTGGAAACAACTTATTTTCCCACATAAGCCTGCTCATTTTTTACAACATGCCTGCACAAAATGGCAGCTGGAATTTGATTCTTAGTATACACTTTTACAAACTTTCCTGTCTGGCATTCATCCTGTCACACCAATGATGTCTTGAGTGATAGTGAGACAAAAGCTCAGCAAATAAATTAATTTACATAGTGCAACCACAAAGAATTTTCAACAATATATCAACTGATCATTGATCATCCATTTATCAATCAATATGATTAACTAATATATACTGATTGCCATCACAGCTTTACATATTTTATATTTGTACAGTTGCATGTGCACTTACGTTAAATCCTGTATTTTTACTTCTTTGACGTTGAGGCTTGTTGGCTTATCATCTTTTGTCTGTAAATGGAAAATTTTAAAAAAATCGTTATACTCAAAGCTAATAATAATGTGACATTGTTGTATTTAGAAAACTTGAGATAACTGAGTGTAGTTGCAGTGCTATTAAACGCTAATTCCTTGAAATATAACCATCAATCTATTACTTACCAAAGCACTTATGTATGCAAGATTATCTGAAAGAGATGCATCAACAGGAACGTGGAATGAGGTGACCGAGGCATCGCCTTGATTTTCCAGACGCAGCGATATTGAAATCTTAGCTATCTGGCTTGAAATGTCGATGTTACGAGTGACTTCACTATTGAAAAGTTTAGGATTAACAGACGCTTGCACAAAGATACCACATAAACAACAAATAACAATGAATAGAACTGTCTGAAAATGAATGCGTCCCATGATCCGATGGAAGAGATTTTAAAGGATTCTCCAACAAAATATCATCCAAAATGGATCGTTCAGACAGAAAGAAGAGAAGAGAACAAAGATCGAACAGTTTGAGCTTAGTGACCGCGCACCTGAGAACCTTGATCCACGCTGGTGCAATCTGATTGGCTCACGGGAGAATTTATGTGCGGTAGAAACGTGGAAATAGACCGTGCGTCGTTATTAGGATAGAATAGAATAAAACTTTATTTTACGAGGGAAAAGACGTATTAATCGTAAAGGTTATCTAACATACGGCCCTCACAATATTTACAAATACAACATGCAGACATAACTAATACACTATATATGGAAATAATGTCAAATGATAAACTAGTCAAGTAGAAAACATTTACAATTCAATAAAAAATTACAATTGACGCAAAAAAGGTTTTCCAGATGGTTAATACAGGTAAGTTTGTGAAAAAAGTAATTACGGAGTTTGCGTTTAGTAGTAGTTAATCTTAACGTGAAAGCATCAGAAGTACATGCAGGCATGACATGGCAGGCTCAGTTTGCAATCACTATCTAAGGTGTTAAAGAGCATTGAGGCGCTGTAGAGAAATGACCGTTTACCAGAATTAGTGCGCGGGTAAGGAAGCTTAAGGTCATATAAGCAGGCTCTAGTACGAGCGTGTTGTCGAGTGGCAGATAAGAAATTGAACATAAATTTAAAAGACGGTGGTGGAGCATTAGGATTGATTAGTATATTTAACAGGAGAATATTTAATTAAATTTAATAGTATATTTTATAGTATATTTTATATTTTATTTAAATTATATTATTATTTTAAGTAGTATATTCAATAGTAGTATATTTAATTATATTTAATAGTATTTTTTACAGTGACAAATGACACCAAATCTTCTACAATCATACAATGTTCATAAAAAAAGTCCCCCAAAAAAATAATATTCTTCATAACGAAAGTTTTGGACCATTTCGCGGAATTAAACTTGACTTACAGTGCGCTAGTTGTCACTAAGCGAAAGCTTGGTATGTAATGCTAGCGCTTATAGTATACATATCAAACAAAATATCCGACTTTTTGTTTGTCCACTCATTTCATAGGTTTTTATAATTCTTATAAGATTTATTCTATTTAAAAAAAGTAAGGAAGAAACGCAGTCACGGAGCAACGTTGCAACCAACTTGAATAACAACAACCTCGTCCCCAGGGCCTTTTTGAAATTAGGAGGGTGGGAAAAGGCCCTGGGCACACTGGGTGTTTTAATTTACTGCAAAATCATTCGGAGTAATCGCGGTCCCGTGGGAGAGGTTCATTGAAATGGGCGGTTTCATTGCCGTTAGCGGTTCAGTTGAAGCTAATTGATTATAACGGGCACAAAACTATATATCCATAATTACGTTTCCTGAGGAATGTTTAAGAAAAGCAATCAACCAATGAAAATGCAGGGTCCACCAGCCGTCAGCCGATACGCCTTTTCCCGCCCTCCCAATTTCAAAAAGGCCCTGGGAACGAGGTAGGAATAACAATTGTCCTGAAATGAGAGGGAAAAGACTATCCAGAACGGCTATAAGTATGCACTACGATACATGCAGTGATAGATGCAATTTAATTTTGGTAAATATTGATTTGAAGCCGTATTTTTCAGTCTTAGCTTAACGCATGAATTTTTCTTAAACATTTCACAGCAATACATGTGCCCGAATTTTCCTTTTCCAAATATTTTGGGAGGGCAATTGCCCCTCCTGCCCCCCGCCTGGTACGCCTATGCTTATTTAATAAGTTTGAGTACGTGATTTTCCGCCATTGACGTCACTTTCAACTTTTTTTAATTCCGTTGAAAAAATACAAAAGCTAAGACAATTAATAAACGAAATTGAAAATAATTGACGTCAGAGGGTAAAAATTACGTACTCTATAGACCTTGAATTATAATTATTTTATGTACATATAAATTAGCCCTTATGATGATCTCGTTTTAAACGGTAAAAAATCTCCCACATGAAAACGGGTTGATAAGGATAATTTATTAAGAATTTTAATTCGCCGTATCGCCGACCATTTTTGAATAAGGTCTATACTTATTAAAAGGGTCTATGAGTTTCGCAACTATATTTGTCAGCACTGTAGTCTTCTTCTGGGGAAATACGACCAACGACGCAAAAACGACTGTGTACGCTGAAGGAGACTAGGTTGAAGCCCGTGAAATAGATTACGTCGAGAACTTCTTCCAAATCACTGCAGATTTCGATTGACTTTTATTGAAAAGTTTGATCATTGTAACGCGCAAATTTCATATGGTCGGTGTCAAACTGTGTAACAATCCTTTTCTGACTCCATTAATCAGTGGGGGAAGCTCCTAAGGGGTCCGGGCGCATGCTCCCCCGGAAAATTTTTTATTTCTAGGGTCTCTGAAACACTATTCCCCGCATTTTGACGCAGGTGTTTAAGAGTAATCTGAAAGCCATCAATTACATAATTTTGTTATAAAACCAGAACATAGAATGATACACGTCAGAATATCTTTAGATTTATACAAGTAGTAAATGTAAAAACAAGTTGGAGAAATTTTTATAGACCTTAGTATTGTAATTTATAGCATATGCATGCCTGCTATATATATAACACATTATATCAGTCTACTCACTTGGCCTTAAAACAACTGTACCCCCCCCCCCCCGCACAAATTTATCTTAAACTTTTCCGGAGAATGGTCTGGAGGCCGTTGGGGGGGGGGGGGGGGGGGGGGGGAGGGGGCGATCGCCCCTCATGCCCCGCAACGTACTGAAAACGTTTCCCAGTCTCGAACAGGAAAAGTTGTAACAAACATTAAAGGCGCATCATTAAAAGTGGCCGGACTTTTAGTGGTTTGCTTAGCCAGAAACTGGTTGTGTTTGTTGTTAATTTTTTTATGTGCTGTACAATGACGTACGTCTGTGATTTATAACGGGTTGACCTCGTACAAAAATAGTTTTAAAATCTTATATAAATTTAACATGTACAATCAAGTGAACTGTATTAATATGGCCGTCGTGATGACAGACGAAAACCAAGAATAATGTAGCTACAAGGTAGCTATAAGGTTTATATATATTATAGTTTATATATATATTGTTAAACAACCACCATAACAGTTTAGGTTGAGACCGTTGCATGCTTGCATTTTTTTACACTGAATAATAACGATAACGATCATATACAATTATTTATGAGCAGTTTAATTTTCTTATAGGATACTCTTAATCTGACACTGTTACGAAGAGCTTCGAACTGCCGTATCATTCATTAATTCATTGTATGCCATGATAATTTATTAGCCGAAATGGGTAGTACGTTCAAAGGGAAACTCTTTGTTAATTGTTGGCGTTTATTGAATAGACTGTATATCTAAATAGCAGGTGGCAACAGGCGCATAAAGAATACAACAAATAAAATTAACTTAATAGTTTGACCACGTCAAACGCACTTCATTTGTTTTTATTAATTGCAATAAGACTTAACGATTACAGATTAAATAATTTCTCTTTAATGATCACTATATCAATGTAGAATTTTATCCTCTTTTAAAACGATCTTTGAACGATGCGCGATCAAGAAACCCGTGACCATGACTTGTTCATTACCACGACTTGGACACTTACTCGAGGTAAGTTTCAATTCAAGTTAAAATAATATCAATATTATATAATCTTATTAGAAGAGGTTTATTTAATGAAAATCTCGCCCAAGTAATTATTTCAGTGTCTTTTGGAATTAACAACGTTGAAATAAAAGTGGTTAGAGCACCACTTCCAAACGTCACAAATATCACATCAATTCAATAGAGTAGATATATAAAAATACTGAACCCAGAAAATACTGAGTCTGTTTTCTCAAGAATTCCGCATAAAATAGAATTGTACATAATTAAACTATATTATAATGACATTAAAGTTACAGCACAGTTGTTAATATTATGGACCACTTTCATAAAGGCCTTCACTTTAAATATTCTTTAATGTGCATCTAAATGAGCTTTTCTGGCCTCGTAATTGTGAAGCAAAGATTATTTTACAGTCATAATATGAATAGTTTATATTTACGCGTTCTTTTCCACTGGCGGCAACAAATCTCAGGCCACAAAATCTTTAAATTAAACAAATTAATAAAAAACTATATAAATATTTCTGGTAATTCTGGTAGTTGCCCGAGGAAAGTTAATTTCTGTACGTTAATTTTACTGGGCATATTTTGTTTTTAACTTTTACTGGCCATGGACAGTGTTAAATTGCTATCAGTTGGCGATTTATTAGTTTTACTATGTCTATAACGCTAGACAATTTAGTCGTTAAGTAGAGCCACTCCTAGAAATCCAGACAATCCTTGGTTTGCACTTGACGTCATGGCGGCCATGTTGGAGGAACTTTAACAAAAGTATCTCATGATCAGCTATTGTGTTTGGAGTATGTTTTCCTCCAACATGGCCACCGTATCTTTGTCTCCTAAATCTCAAGGGATTGATTGCAAACCACCAATACTAAAAAGTTAAAGTGACACTCATTGTAAGAATATAGTAATCGGAGTTTCGGAGATCGTCGGAGATATGTCGGAATCGTCAGCTGCACTGCATGCTCAAGTTAAAAAAACCTCTGCAGATAAGAGAAGACAATGATATGTTGTTCACTGTTCAGTAAATTATAATTATTGCATATTTTTACCGTTTCTTATTCCAAGACAGTAAATCTTATTAGCTCTTGATAATTTGTCGTTAACTATAAATGACACCATTGCATGGCGGTAATATTCAGTGTTAAATTACTTGTTTATTAAAAAAATATTCATTATATGAATTAAAATAAAATGTGTTTATGGGATTATACATTTTCTTCGAATCCTTGATTATAATTGGTCAGAAACTTTGTATTTGCCGCTGTAATTGTTTGATTCTGAACCCGCAAAAGACTTTCATTCAATTTTTTTGGTTCTGAAGGAGTGATTTATTTACATTTTCAACTGAAATGTATAATAAAACTAGAGGGAACTCAGAGACTGCATACCGTATTTCCTCTATTTAGCCCCTTGGGGGCTTATTTTCCCAGCGCTTCTGGACTGGGGGCTTATTAGAAGGGCGAGGGGGGGGGGGGGGGGGGCTGAATAGAGGCTGGGGGCTTAATTACTTTTCATGTTCTTTAGAAATTCATAATTATGTTTATTCATATTTTTATAGAGGCTGGGGGCTAAATAGAGGAAATACGATATACCTCCACCAGCGCTGGTTATTAGGGATGTTTAAAACGAAAACGAGCCATCCCGCTAACCAGACTAGCTGACGAGACCAACACACACATATATGAATAAAATGCTTGATTGCATGCACTCATACCAAAATCATGCAAAAAGCTTTGCTCAGATGTTTATTAATTTCTCATCCAAAATTTGACTGAATTCAACCAAAATTTAATGGATTGGTCGTCGGTCTATGGCCAACCCTTCTACGAACTTCATAAAAATTGGTGTAATACTTTCTGAGATACCCTTGGCGACAGACAGACAGACAGACAAACAGACAAACAAACAAACAAACAAACAAACAAACAAACAAACCTACAGACAGACAGACAGACAGACAGACAGACAGACAGACAGACAGACAGACTTTTGTCCAGTGACAAAGAGCCAATCCGCCCGAAACCAAAATTTCGAGTCAGAAAAGGGTGGAATTTCGAGCGATTTTCGAGACATTAATCAATATTTTATTTTTTATAGAAAAATATTTGGTGAAAGCAATTGCTTGAATACAAAAAATGCAACTGGGATTTTCTTGGAGGACTCTGTTTGTAATATTAACAGCCATTCAAAAATTGACAGCAGAAGTTAAATTTGTTCGAATGAAAAATGGAAAAACTGTCCCGATTAAAAACTCTGAAGGATCTGTTAATTCTATTTCTTTAAAAAGAAACTTCGGCATGGATGGAAAAGTAAGGTCAACTGGTTCCAATGTCAGAACTGATTCTGCAAAAAAATTTAGCTTCCTCTTGGATTCTGATCACCGTAAAGATGTGCAAAATAAGATAGCGAATAGCCAGCTTAAAGAAAGCAATATGCAGAAATCCAACAAAGAACCAATGAAAAAACCAACGGATTTAATCACAAATACTGACGTTCAAGTTCTACAGTCGTTCGTCAAGAAATTAAAAGGCTCGTTGATTGCCCAAAGAAATGGAAATGGCTCAGAATACGATGGTTCAGACTCTGGAAAGATAAAAGAAAGTGAAAGAATTGAAAGTAACGAAAAATTTACAAAGTCAGGTTATGGGAAAAGACCAGATAACCCTAGCTCGTTAGAATCCAGTCAACAGTCAAACTCCAAAGAAGTTCTTGAAAATGCTGAAACGGAACATCCAAATTCAGACAATGTGCCTAATAACAATACAACTAGCTTTACAAATGGAGCAGCAGTTACCAACAATACAATGATGACAACTAATCGCTTAAATGGAATGTCAAAGTCTGACATGGATGCCTTATTTTCCATTGTCAAAGAGTGGAAACAATTAAATTCCACAAACGTTGAGAGTAAAAAACAAACTGACAACAAAAAACTAAAAAATGACAATCGCAAAAAGATTTTAGAAAATATTATGAACGGAAAGCCAAAAGAACGCTTACATTCTGGCACTTTCAACTTTCATCGTAACCAGAAATTTGGTTTTGATAAAACAAATTCCAAGAAAATGCCTGATGTGAATTCTGTAGAAGTTGAAAAAGAAACCAGTCAAGGAAGTCCAAGTTCCAATTTAACAGCGGCTCTTAAGAAAGAAAATAATACAAGTATATTGAACAATAAGTCAAATAAACAGCTGAAAGAAACTGTTGAAAAAGCAATTGCAAATACTACTCAACAATTAGTAGAATTTATCAAGTTAAAAAAACAGTTAGAGCAACCACGCAATAATTCTAATGGGAAACATAAAGATACTGATGATGTCAGTTTGTTGAAGAAACTTATAAACACAATGCCTATAACCCAGAATTCAAGTAATGAAGAAGAAGGGGGACAAAATACAGAAAATTTACGAAACAAAACGGGTTTAGACGTTCCTGCAAATAATTTTCGGAAGATTAATGAAAACGCCATTGAAAATCAAATTAAACCAAAAACCTCTCAAAATGTGGAAAAGCCAATGTACCGTAATGGTCAAGATGAACAAAAGTTATCAAAAGAAAATAATAAACAAGAAGAACAACAGGGACAAGATAAACAACATCAACATCAACAACAACGACAACAACAACAACAGGGACAGCTTGAAGAACATACAACATCGGAAATGAAAGAACAGCACCAACAACCAGTAGAAGAACTACAACAGCAACAACTGCAACAACAACAACAACAACAACAACGACAACAACAACAACAACAACAACAACAGGAACAGCTTGAACAACAGCAACATCGTGAAACATCAAAAATAAATATAAAGGAGCAACAGCCAAAAGAAATAAAACAGAAACAGCCACAAGAACAAGAACAACAAAAACAAGTAAAGCAACAACGGCATTATCAACAACAACGTATCCAACTAGAACAAAAAGGACAACCGCAACAACAACAACAACAACAACAACAACAACAACAACAACAACAACAACAACAACAACAACAACAACAACAACAAGCACAGCTTGAACAACAGCAAAAGCAACAACACGGAACACCGGAAATAAATGAACAGCAGGGACTACCAAAACAAGAAAAACAACAACAGCCACAAGAGCTAGAACAACAAAAACAACAAAAGCAACAACACAATTATCAAGATTATCAACAGCAACACTTTCAACAACCTACTCAACAAGAACAAGAACAAAACCAACAACCAGAACAACAAATACAGCAACAAAAAATTCAGCAAAATGACGAACAAGAGGTATTGCAAAGTGAATCAAATTTAATTTCTTCTGAAGAACAACCGAAAGTGCAAGACAAAGGGAAGGCATCAACTCTTCAGTCCACAAATTATTCCTCAAAAGAGGAACTAAGCCAGGAAGAGTTACTAAAAGTAGCCAGGCATTTTCGTCTAAAAACTATGAAACACTTGATTGCATCTTTAACAGAGGACCCTTTTAATAACTGGATTTACCATGAAAAATCCTTTGATGAACTAGGAATTACTCCAAGTCTTATAAAGTCAGGAATCGTAAACCTCGGTTCTAGTAAACCAATTCAACATGTAGTTCGAAAAGCAGTAAAAGGAAAAACTATTAAGATGACGGTAGTCGGAGGATCAATATCTGCTGGAGGTGGATTGTGGAAAGACCGTGGAAACGTAGATGGGGTTTACCACAAAGCGATTTCAAACTGGTGGAAGAAAACTATTACTCCAGTCACAAAATCAGATATTGAAGTCAATAATATAGCAATTGGAGGAACTGATTCCGAATATTTCTCGTATTGCTTAAATAATTTCTTAGAAGCTGATCCAGATCTGGTAATCTGGGAGTTATCTGCAAACGACTACAATAGATACAACGAGAGGGATTTTGACCCTAGTAAACCACTAGAACAGCTTACCAGACTCATTTTGCAGTTACCGTCACATCCCGCACTCATTTACGTCAATTTTTTCCGAGGAGACACACAGAATTTTGAACTGCATGAAAAATGTCCCGATTCTGAAGAAACTGAAGTAGATGTATTATCAAGGTACTATGATATTCCATCGCTCAGTTGGCGACGGATGGTTTGTAATTTAATCGCCAAGAGAACATTCATCGACAAAGATTTGTTTGGAGACGATGGTTACCATCCAAGTCTACTGGGACACGCCCAAGTAGCAATGCTTTTAACAATGTATATTAAAGGAGTTTTTGAAAGTGTTCTTGCTGATGATTTAGAAAACATAGAGAAATTCAATGACGAAGATAATGATTTAGATTTACAAGATTCCACAGTGTTTCAACTAAAAATTCCAGCTTTCAAAGACCCGCTTTATCCTCAGCCTTGCTGTTGGACGTTGCTTACTCCAGATCACACTAAAAATTACAAGAACACTCTGAACGATGTGAATGTGTTGAAGGGAGACGGATTCGAGCTTAATAATGTAACTGCGTGGGATGTGCGCAAGGACAGGGTTCAATGTCTTCTGGCAACCAAACCAGGCGCTGATTTAGATCTAAGCTTAAACGTACCGGTCTTAGATGATGACAAAAATTTACCTTTATCCGACGCTCAAACCAGAACGTTAGCTATCGCAACCCATAACCAGTACGGCGGCGGAGCTGATGTACAATTAGACGAATTGCCAAGTAAAACGTCCGTTGTGACAGAAAGTGGTACTACAAGACTGAAACAGACAAAGGTGCATATTGTCAGTGAAGACGTACGTCCCGGGGTGCATAATTTGAGATTTCGCTCTTTATCTAGTGGGTTTTGCTTGACATCTATAATGGTACTTTAATAAACATCAACAAGTGAATTAAGCGAGAGAGAAAAAAATATGTTTATTATACCCTTACGAATAATCGTCCAATCAAACGTCTACATTATAGCATCACGTGCCATGCAGTCCAATATTTTGCGATGTAGGACAAAGGGGGATATTACACGGTGGCGAGAAGATATGGATTTTATGTTCGAGTGGCAAGGACAATTGAGAGTTATTGAAAAAAGAGTTAAAGAAAGAGTTATTGCTCTTGCCACGATAACATAAAATCTATATCTTTGAGCAACCGTGTAATGTTCTATGAAATTATGCGTGGAAGTGATGTTGATAAACTATGTTTAATCAGTGCAAAAACTACAACCGCTTGACCTAAAACTTTTGAAAATACAAATGAAAAATACAACAGTATTCGAAGAAGTCCGAATACGTCATCTTACGTGAAAAACTGAATTAAGAGAAGTTACTGGCTCAAATTTACTTGATTCGAAACTTACGGCAAAAGGAGTAAATTTTGACTTGTCGATATGTCACTCGCGAGCGTTACATACGAGAAATACGCCACTCGGTTCCCGGATGTAGTGAAATATGGATTCTTCGAGTGTTTTAGTTGCTAGTAAAATACTCTTCTCCATATAATAAAACTGCATATTGCCTTATAGACAGCAACCCAATCTTTGGAGAGGTCGCACAAGATATAATAACAATAATTTGTCAACTGAACACAAAATTATTTGTTTGATCTCGCCCAATGTTGTATTCTCTACTTAAATATTTTGCCATATATCGGGCTAAGATATAAGCCATGCAGCAGACAAAAAAATATATTAAAGGTGCACTCCAGTCCATTCTACGCATGTGCAAGAATAATGTGTAGATAATTCAAAGAAATATATTGATACCACTACCTCGCTTCATCTTCGTTACTTGTACTAGGAAAAATATATAAGGGACAAATTGTATCGAAAATTCTGACATATTTATAACTTAAACAGTCTGAGAAAGCATGGGAAATCGAGTAAACGAAGTTGTTTAGAGTATCTATAAGGACGAACGATTGATTGTCTCAACAATGGTTCCCAAGCCACAAGCATGCGGTCATCATATAGGTCGAATCATATCATTATACCATGCATCATGCAAAGTGAAACTGAGTTTGTCGGAGCCGCGCGACTTTACGACGCTTGACGACATTGAAAAGTGAAAACAGAAGTGAACTATACGCGCTATAGTTAAAGATTGTTACTGCAAAATATGCCGAGAATACGTTATTCCCTTAGGCCCTAAGCCAAGTTACCTGTGCATGCATGCGGACAAATTTTCAGCGCTCATTAGAGTCTAACGGTTTGCGGTCCATGGCAGTTGGAAACGTTTTCAGGAATATGGTCAAAAAACACATATGTACATGTAGCAAAAAAGCCAAAATCAGTGACGAAGAAAGCAAGTTGATCTTGGAGGGACACAGCTTCAAAAAGGCACTTTGTTCAGGGGGTGGGACTTCAAAAGGACACTTGAGGCACATGTTTTATCATAAAAATGGCACTTTTCTGCTGCAAAAAGGGCACTTCATGACAAAGTTGGGGGCACATGCCCTGTTCCGCCCCCCGGTTCCTACGCCCCTGGCCAAAATGGTAAAACAAAATACTGACGTTTGGAGAAAAAACATATACTTCAAAAAGTACTGTAGAATATATCCTTCAGTATAAACGTAACATGGTTGTAAAATACATTTTTATTACAAATGCCATGCGGCCTAATTGTTTTTAAATGTTACATATGTGAATTCAAGCTTTCGTCGTACCATGGCTTCCGCAGAAACATCTTTCTAGGAAAGGGGGACGGAGCTGTAAAAAAAAACCCCGATAGAATCGTGTCTGTCCGTTTCCAATCCTGCTGCCTCTCTGGCTATCGTTACGGTTATAAATTGTGATTGGATTAGATGCAGGCATTAAAATAAAGATTAATAAAGATTAACAAACAAAAGGACCTACCACAACTCTGTCTGTCTGTCTGTTATCTTTTTGTTTGTTTGTTTGTCTGTCTGTCTGTCTGTCTATCTGTCTATCTTTTTGTCTGTCTGTCTGTCTGTCTGTCTGTCTGTCTGTCTGTCTGTCTGTCTGTCTGTCTGTCTGTCTGTCTATCTGTCTGTCTGTCTGTCTGTCTGTACCAGTAAATGAGGCACATAATTGAATGAATGAATGAATGAATATTTTAATAATACTTGATTGGCAATTTGCAAAAATTACAAATTGAAAAACTCAAGTTTACATGGATTGGAGAAACTAAGTGTTAAAAACTATTACACAAGTTAAATATATATATGTACATTGGATTTAAGATGCTTCGCTACAAAAGTGCGTCCCACTTATGAATGCAGGACGGAAGAAAACTGTCTTGAAAACGTTTAGTTCTACATTTAAAAAGGGGAATTTTCCGGGAATGTCTCAGGTTGTATCGGTGATCAACAGGATCAGGAAACAGGTCGTGTAGCTTACTTGAAAGATCAAGGTTGCGTTTGTAGAAAGACTTGCACAAATTTTCTCTTCTATTAGAAAGTGTTTCGAGATTAGATTTAACAAGACTATTCTTATATGATAAGTCGGGGTACATAATTCGAAATGCACGTTTTTGAATGTCTTCAATTTGCTGGCTCAGGTAAAGTGGTAGAGAGGAGTGCCACACGGGGCAGGCATATTCCAACAACGGGCGTATGAAATAGCAAAAAACCGAACGAAGATCTTTAGGAGGAACTCCACTACGTCGTAGGATTCGCAGAGAAAAAAGGCGTTTACTTGCTTTGGAGCAAATATGATCGACATGGGTGGACCACTTAAGATCAGAGGATAGATGTACGCCTAGCAGTTTGATTTTGCTGGCTCGTTCGAGGGGTTGGTTGTTGACCATCAAAGGGTGTAATGGAGGGAGGTTCTTCAAGAAGGAAACGATAAACTCCTTTGTCTTTTTCTCGTTGAGTTTCATGTTATTGGTAGAAGTCCATCGAGTAACTGTGTTAATCTCATCTTGTAAGTGGGAACTAGTTGAGGCTATCGAAACCGTCGCATCATTGGGGTGCAAGGAGATTATTTCGGACATTGTTACGTCATCAACGAACTTATACATTGGTACGGTAGTGGTCAAGTCATTGATCATTACTAGGAAGAATAACGGTCCTAACTTGGTTCCCTGAGGAACACCGGCATGAATGGAATTCCAACCAGATTTAACATTTTTAAGTTTGACTCGTTGTTGGCGGTTTTGCAAAAAACTAGCACACCAATTGAGGAGAATAGGAGGAACATTAAGAAGGCGGAGTTTACCAATTAAAATGTTGTGGTCGATTCTGTCGAAAGCTTTAGAAAAGTCAACAAGGCACGAACGGATAAAGGTTTTAGGAGTCTCGGTGGCAGCAAGCCATGTATGTAAGAGATGAATTAAGGCAGCAGTTGAAGATGATTTCTTGATACAACCGAACTGGCGAGGATCAATATGCGGCATGATTATTGGACTCAGCCACTGAAAGATATAACCTTCTAGAATTTTACTAAAAACTGGTGTCAACGAGATTGGTCTGAGGTCGCATTGAACCGATTGGGAATTTGATATTTTAGGTAAGGGTAAGACATCAGCGGATTTCCATAACACTGGGACTTGCCCTTCACGAATAGATGAGTTGAAAATCAAGCACACAGGGTGGCAAATGGAGGATGCAAGGTTTTTTAGCAACCAGTTCGGAATATCGTCTGGACCTGTTGATTTTCGAACTTTAATATTTGAGAGGGAACGTTGTACAGATTCAGGAGAAATTATAAACTTGTCGGGGGTTTGGGTAACCAGTGCTGGTGTATGCTGCAAGGGAGCAATGTCATTGGTGAGGGTGCAGAAAAAATGGTTAATTTTTTCTGCTAAGTCGTTGCCTCTGACAACACAGCCATTAACAGACAAACTTGATAGTGGAGAAGGTTTTGAAAGCCCAGATAGAAGTTTTATGTTGTCCCACCATTTTTTAGGGTTCGTGTCTGTAAGGTGGCCAATTTTGTCTTTGTAGAAATGACTGCGAGCCGATTTGCATAACTTCATAACTTTGAGGCGATAGAAATTATACTGGGAGATGTTACCATCAACCCAAAATCTTTGACGCTTCTTACAATTTGCGTTTCTCAGATACGAACGTTAAAATTCCACAACCTCATACTGAGTACCTCAAACGTAGCTTATCGTACAGTGGTGCTCTCTTATGGAACAGTTTACCATCAACAATAAAAAGTCTCCCAAATGTAAATAATTTTAATAATATAATTAATACCTATACTTTTTAATTGACCTATTGTAGCTTTTTGCATTTTAATTTGTAAATATTTAAGTATATTTGATGTTACGGCTTACACGAAAAGCAATGTGTATGTAATTGATGTAACTACCGTGATTAAATAAAGTTGTCTTTGTCTGTCTGTCTGTCTGTCCGTCCGTCCGTCCGTCCGTCCGTCCGTCCGTCCGCCCGTCCGCCTGCCTGCCTGCCTATTGCTTTGCAACAATGTTTTATAACGTTCACAAATAAATCATTGATACTGAAATCCTTTGTTCTTATATATGCACGTTATGCATTTGCTTAAAATAAGGCGTTTTTAACGAAAGCTTCAAATTTTTTCCAAAAACAAGCTAGCCATGGCAAAATGTGTTGTTCATAGCGCGAAGAATATATGTACATCAGATTCTCTTCAAATTTTAATTTCTGTAAATTCACCTACCATGCATTAAAGGGCCTACGAAACGAATTTTTTTATGATTGTCTTATGAAGAACAGCAAAAATGGTTTTTAAGTGACTTTAATATTTTATTCCGTTCTGGATTTCACATACTATGGTAACGTAATTTCACATTTTACATCAAAACAGATATCATTGTTTATTTTGAACTGTCTTGTTACACGTAATTATAAGGAACTTGCCGTTGGCAATAACTTGCAACATATCAGATTGATATTAGCGGATAAAGAGTGTTTATGATCAGAATTCTATTAGATCTAGAACCTTGATTTATTGTAGTTGTCCGCCATTGCTAGGTTTAAGTGGATCCCGCAGAAAACGAACCAGCATCTGCAGGCCCAGCTGCGAATTCGGGGGGATCGACAAGATCCTGATCAATGTATAGAGAAATAAATTTACAAGTAGTGTATTAAACTCCTCTACCTGCCCCAATCCTGGAGAAATGCATCGACTGCTGTTGATCCTCGATCAAGATGTCTCGAGACATACTTCTGGTCTCACTAGTGGATCAATCTCAGTACAAATTAAGAAATCGATTTCGGGAAAGTAGAATCGTTCTACAAGCTGCTAGAAGATCTTTATCAATTCGTCAGTGCATGTTCATTGCTATCCTGGGATTTAATTAGCGAGAAGCTATACTATCAGCATCCCTGGGTCTCCACCAAAGCGTTTAGAGAATTGAATGCTGGCTTCAATTTGGTCACCCATCTCTGACTCACTATCTCTAATGACTTTCAAGGAATTGACGGTCTCCTCTACCAATACTAATGCATCTAATATATTGAGCTCTTCTTTTTGCATCTCCATAGTCAAAATCTTTGTCTTCTTCATTATCTGCCGCATGAACATGAGGGTGAAGATAAAGTCAAATTTGAGCATATTATCTTGCATGGAGGGCACAAACTTTGGTCTTTGTCGCTTGGTCTACTCTCTCTTGCTGGGGGATTGATTTCAACGCATCTTTAACGGCTTCAAACGACTTCCAAACAGCATCAATGAATTTGCTTCGATAAACCGAACGAGTTTTTGAAAGAATTTTTTTCAAAGAATTTTCTACGGTCTCGAGGTGTTTACGCAGGACAGCGTCACGCTTGCAACTTTGGCTAAAAAAGACGAACAATTCCTGTAGCAGCTGGGTATACATAGATGCGACCAGTTGTACTTTTGAACAATGCACAAGTCCTACAGTTTTCGCACGAACCAACTTATCATTGAATTTTTCCTGACAGATAAGATTTGCCCAACGTGGCCCATACCCACCAGTAGTTTCGCCCCTGAATGCAGCGCTAGCTTAATTGCAGTAGTGACTACGAAACTTGCTTGGAATGTTTGAGAAGTCACACTAGAAAGCTAGTATACTATACAACTTAGCCTGCGTAGCCGGCGCTGGGTTATTGTACAACTCAATTCTACGTTAAAATACAGAAATGTCATTTAAAATTAAACATGTTTACTATATATTAACATTTGCTTGTTATCGTTTTCAAACGTTTTGAATTTTGTATCAACCGCCGCAAATACTACCGCAAGCATACAAGCTTTCTCGATGTTGGTTTTAACATATATCTTTCGGTACCAATCAAAGATGAAGCGAACAAGCAGACACAAGTTATGACTGATAGCCAAACCGACATTATAACCTGAAGCTGACTCAAGTTTGTTTCAAGAAAGGAGCGAGACATTAAAAAAAAGAAGAAGAAAACAAACAGATATGCACCGCAATTTTTGATGAGTTACGCCCTATAATTAACGCCCCCGAAATAAGCGCCGTATCTAAAAGCCTAAAAATTCAAAAAGCGTTGCGGTTCATTGTTAACCGAGTAAATACGTTAAATGGCTAGTACTGAACAAGGTCGTGCTTGCCAGCATGAACAATGTTTCCAACAATTTTGCTTGGCCATAACAATAGTTACAGCAATACAGGCATGTCAACAATAGTTGTTCTAATTAAGAAACGCTCTCTGACCGTTTCGATCAGAAATTCTGACCGTTTCGGTTTGATCTTTCGGTCAGAGAGAGTTTCTTAATAACTTCATTATGTTGAAACCTGACCGCGCATCATCAATTTTTTCTAATAGTTGTTCTATCAAGACAAATTTTCCTTTTTGCTTACTGTGCTTTAAGCACAATTGCTTTTACCTAACAACCTGCAGACAGATGCACCGTATTCAAATATCAATCCATGCAGCAATCGGTGCATGATAAAATCTTTTGTTTTGTTTTAAAACTCGGTAATATAAATTGATTATGCAAATTGCAGACGGTCGACAAATTGCAAAATTTGCTTTGTCTACAAAATATTTTCTTTTATAATTTTACAAAATCATGAAATTTTAAAAAATAGAACATCTTATTTTATAACTACTTGTGATGTTTATGTGCTATGCTGAGTGAATATATCGGTCTTGCTGAGGAAACATAGATAGCAGGACATATATATGTATTAATTATTCATAAAAGAAACGACCTTCCTGCATAATGTCGAGATTGATTGTTATTTGGCATTTGTTCCTAGAAAATGTCAATGTTTTATAAAAAAATTTTTGAAGTACAAAAGAAAAGTATTTGAATGAAACAATCTTTAATAGGTTGACTGAAAACATGATTTTTCGATTTAGACTTTTCTTAGACTTTTAGTTTTCTCAAGTTTATATTGCAAAATTCAAAAGAAAGCCGATTTCACATACAGAACTTTTGTATCACATCTCATGCAAGATATGCAAGCAGCCGATATGCATGCAGCGTCCAAACTATATATATATATATATATATATATATATATATATACTGATGTTCATCATGTACTGATTTATCATGCAACTGATAAATAACAACATGGATGTGACTAAAGAAAAATTAGAAAATCACCCATACTGATCCTGATCTATAATTCTATATACGATATTTAATAAGTCTTCATAGAAATTTGTTGAAAGTTATGAAAATCTAAAAAATAGTATAAAAATATACTTGTGGTAGTCATTTTATTAGGTCTGTATAATTGTTTTCACACCACGCCTGGAGACAATCATATATAATCATGTTGTTATATAGTTGAATATAATTTTAAATTAAATGTAGTGGCGCCATATATAGCAAAGCTGAAGTTTCCACAACGTTTTCTGATGTAATACAGCGTTTCAAAATAATAAACCATCCAAAGAATTCACAGATAACTATGAGCGTTTTATCCTTTCGTAAAACGTCGAAACAGCTATACGGTAGATAACATAAGATCTGGTTAACCGCGACGGAGACAATTATTAAAGGTAAACGAAAAATAATTTTACCTACTGTATATGTTGTTGTTTTTTTTCACCTATATATTTTTACCTTGTTGGCTTAATATATAATCTATCGCTTTGCGGAACTTAACCCATGTTCGCAAAACCTTGCCACACCACACACAATCAAGATGCTTTTTTTCTTCAATTCCTAATCTACAGAAAGGTACGGATGAAGTCTGTATTCTGGCAAGATATTTAGTCTTGTTTATGATTAAAAACTTCAGATCGTATATATACTTTTTGTAATAAATATACGTTTTGAAAACTCCCAAATGACGACCACGGCAATAAATTGTATATATACAAACTATAAAGTTTTGCATATATATATATATATATATATATATATATATATATATATATATGTGTGTGTGTGTGTGTGTTTTGTTTTGTATGCATATATTGTGTGCAATAACCGGTTGTCAAGGGTCGTGTTATATCCGCTTAAAAAGCCACCCCTAGTTATTCGTCATGTTAATAAACCAACATCAGGAGACATGCAGAATATCATATGTTACTATAGATGTATAGTAAAAACATCGATTTCAAAAAACGTCGAGTCAAACTATAAATTATGAACGGTTATACAATTGCTTTAAAATTATAATAAACATTGTATTTTAGTCAGACATAGCTTGATTAACATAAACTGACATCTAAATTAGATCGGTTGATTAAGTTCTTATTGTCACGCAGTGACAACTCAGTCGGTTCAGGCGACTTTGGATTAATTGCAAATCGTGCCAACCCAAGGCGATATTTAGAGTTAAAATCGAGGTTAGTGCGAGGTCGGAATGATTGTCTTTTACTGATATCACTCTATTATATAAATCTATTTTTGTTATATTCTGGTCTCTTGGGGTTTTGACCGAGACTAAAGATTAACACACGATACATAGAATCAGCGGATTTTTCCTTTATGATGAAATCTAGAAAGCAGATGTTCCACAGCCGAAAGCATGTTGACGGTAAAGAACCGCGAAGTGTGCATGCGTTAAACAAAAATAAAATGTCCATGCTTGTTGGCTTAACAACTTGACTCACCTGACTGTTTTTTGTTTTCATTTATGTGTGTGTTATATTTTTCTTTTACAACCAGTCGATCCAGTCAAAGAAATTTTTAGTTCTAAACATGATCACTGTTTACACAACCTGAGA
This sequence comes from Paragorgia papillata, assembly GCA_035771165.1. Classification (NCBI taxonomy): domain Eukaryota; kingdom Metazoa; phylum Cnidaria; class Anthozoa; order Scleralcyonacea; family Coralliidae; genus Paragorgia; species Paragorgia papillata. Next base: position 331,278 of record JAWNZC010000350.1, on the reverse strand, counting down.
TGAAGAGTAGTAAGAGCAGGAGAAGATCTCTTAGGCGACAGTGGTCAGTCGATGTTCCTTCAACTATACAAAAGAAATTTCGTGAAGTAACCAGCCGGTCAAAATCCTTAGACGACGATGTATCGAAACAACGGTTACTAGAGGATGATATCGATAGTAAGCCTGCCTGCAGTAGTGACGGCCCTGTCGAAAACTTTGGTGGAGATGAGTCGGAGCTACATTATTCTTCGCGTTCAAGCTCATGGCATTCTTTTGACGAAGAAAGTATTTCGTTTAAGTCTGATCGAAAAACGTCCTCTGCGTGGCAGAAAATTGATGACATTCAGATCAAGGTAGAAAACTACGACGTCGTCAGAAACTCGCAATCAGTATCTCCACGAGATTCGGACTATCTTAGTGTAAGCACGACCAGCGTGTTGAGCACAATCGACGAGGCATCTCCTCGGAGTCCAACGAAAAGGACTTCGCCTCACGACTATGAAGGTGATGTCAACAAAGAGAAAGATGAAGTTAATGTGCCACGAAAATTTGCCCGAAATGAATTTTCAAACACCAATGCGGAAACACGGAACAATGACCCGGAAGGAGCAGAAACAGCAGCAGCAGAGAGACATCGCAGGCACGCGATATGCGAAGAAATGGAGAGGTACATAATTGTTGATCAGAAAGGGCACAGCTTGAGAAAGTATCGCGAAACATTGATAAGGCATAGGGTATTGAAGGAACTATGTCTTCTCTAAATCAAATATACTAATGACAGAAATTCAAAACTTACTATCCATACAATGTAGTGTAGAGACTTGCAAACTATAATATTAAACCAACCGTAATACACGTCCAATCTTGCATGGATATTGTGTATGTATGTGGTTTGCCTTTTTAGCTTTAGCGATAAGTGGAAATGCAAGTACTACAACACTAAGTATATTTAAAAAAGAACTTAACTATTGAAAATGTTGACTTCGCATTTGTCAGTTCATAAACATCATCAAGGCAACGACAGTTGCGGCAAGCTGATCGTGGGAACGTGACAAACATACAAAAAGCGCTTAATAAGACTTAATAAATGGTATTTTGTTGTTTTAAACATCTTTCAATCACACTAATTTCTTGTTTAATTAAAGTTACGTAAAATTTATTTTGTGAGCCAAAGTGGGATGGGCTTAGATGGGCTTGGACAACTCGTAAAATACAAAACAACGGAACTCCAAAAAGTAAAACAATTCTCTTTTCTTTACTTTTGACAATCTTGCAAGTCATCTTGTAGTTGTCCTATATTTCAGTAAAACACTCATGCATGGTTCAGTTGTAGGCTAGGTTCAGTTGAAACTTTTGAACAATGTTTTATTTAGTAGGCTTGTCACATTTCTGTTGAGTATTTAACCGAGATACACAGCCTTATTATATAGCATGCTATCGGATATGAGCTTTTGCGTAATCTGATTGGTTCCCTACTACTAGGCTATCAGCTCATATCCTGCTAGTAGAGGAAAACAAGATGGCGGCATGTTTTTTTAAACTTTTTTAAGAGTTGAAATTGACGGATTTTTATACAGAAAAACATCAACACCCTCAAACCAATGTATAAAAAAACAACATTGTGTAAAAATACATTAACAAATACACAATTTAGCATGTCAAATGGTAAAATTCACCTAAAAATTACGTCTTTTTACTTCAGAAACACGACTAAATTAGCGGGTTGATATTAATTTGTTGCCAAACAAAGAAACTCACAGGTAAAATCAAGCTTACAACACACATTTCGTAGGAGATCACCAGTAAAGAGACTTTTTTTATTTAGATAAGCATTCGCCGAGTAGTAAAAAGCATGTTCTTTTTCAAAAACAACCAACTAAGTAATTTAGTTTCACTGCCAAAGGTGTTTCAGTTTCATTTTTGCATGAAATCAAAACCTTTTTCACGACAGCAACGCTAATATAAACAACTTACCCACCTTTTGATTTCATAAAGGTAACCTTTTAATCTTTTTTGTTGATCTGCTTAACACATTTTTTGCCTCTCGAGCAACATTTATGTAACATTTCACTGAAGCTGTTTGCCGAACAGCTCAGCGAGAAACTCTGTGAATGCATCATTACGCATGGCGGAAGTATTAGTTGCCGTTGCCTATGCCGGAAGTTTGACGTTTCAAACATTTCGCTGTAATTTGTCTCTTGTACAGTGCTTGGCTATATAATAAAACAGTTATACCATTCACTCTCGTCGTATACGAACTAATAGCCAACTCGGCGAAGCGCCTCGTTGGCTATGAGCTCATATACGACTCGACCTCATGGTATAACTGTTAAATATCTCAATTATGATACCGGCGATTATTCTCACAATTGTTGTATGGAATATAGTTTTTATTTTTTTTACAGAACAACATAATACCTGCATGCTATATTGCTACTACATACGAGTCGCTCGCATTTGTTGGCATGCATGCATGCATATATAATATATATGAGATCTGCATGCCAAGATATTATTCGGTGTTTTTGTTTTTGGGTCGCGATATCGCCCCTGCAGGCTTTGTGAGGCATGTGACTATATCTATGCAGGTGACCACTGACCAGTGCAGTGCCTTGTACAGTAAAAACCCACTAACAAGAACCTACCACTATTAAGAACCTCAGGCTGAAATTAAGAATTAATTTATATAGGAATATATAAGAATATAAGAACCTATCCCAGGCTGATTTGGTAAAATGTAGGTTCTTGTTAGCGGGTTTTTACTGTAGTTTGAAATGAAGTGTTTTTGCCAGCTGCTTGCTTGGCATGGAAGTGTTTGAAGTCAGTTATGCTGACAAGTATCTTGTTTATAAACTTCTCCGCCGGTGTTCACAAAACGTTTTCGAGCCCCGCCGAAGCTGTCGCATCCAAGTGGCACTGGACTACAACCGACAATGATATACAGACTACATTATATTTTTCTCATGGCAAAGCAGGTCATGCTATAACAGAACTTTAATACCGCCGGTACAGAGTTGAGGATAAAAGCGCTAACATTCTGGATCTTTATATTGGCCTTTCTAATGGTCGAGCAATTGCAATGTTCATAGGTTTTGTACATGGCTTCAGCAATAATAACAGTTGTTTGTTGTTCAATCATCTTGGCTCACGACTGTCTGTGAATTGGTCTGAACTCAGGACCTGTCAAAACCTCATGAAAAATATCGCAAACAAAATCCAAGATGTGAGAACACAAGGAACATTCATGAAGATGACAGACTTTGAGGAAACAGTTTGTTGACATTGACAATACCTTTATATTTTTTGCATTATTATTTATGTGCCTTAAACGAGTTTTTACCGACTGTTCCTTGTCTTTGAGTTTGAGATCGACCATGCATGGACAGTAGCTTTATTGATCCATTACGATTTATATTCAATGTTGTAAGTGCTTTGAACCTTTGAGTATGTAATTTTGTCACAAGTATGTTGTCCAAATCTTGATGTTCATTTTGATATAAATTTTTGTATAAACAATATTTAATTAGTATAGGTAATAGCATGGCTTCGGGTGCAATTTGGGGAAAAACATGCACGAGTGAGTTTTTCAAAGACTATGTCAAAATGGCACGAGTAAGAAGGACGAGTGCTATTTGAGGTCTTTGAAAAACTTACGAGTAATTAATTAATTAATAATATACATGAAATGATATAATGAATAATATACATATTAATTAATAATATACATGAAATGTTAGACAAATGTTCCTCTGGCTACAAAGTTTACATACCACTCATTGCTCCACTTCTCGAAGCATAAATGGTTAAAAACTGCTTCGCTTTGTTCACTAAATACGTAAAACGTTTTACTCATAGCATCTAACCTCTTCTAGTCTTCTGGCAAGAACTTTAATGACAATATTAAAGCAAAATTCATTCTGTATTTCATTAGCATTTCTTCGAAATGTTCTTCGACAACTCTATGTTTTGGTCGCCATATTGGATTTTCTCGTGATGAAAAACCATCCTTCAAAATCCGCATAAGCATTTCATTGGCTTTCCGGTAGTTTCCGGTTGTTTATTAGCCAATCAGAATGGTTAATACTCATTGAAATTTGCACTGTATTATACCTTTTCTACACTGTATTACATTGGAATTGCACTCCTCTCGACCAATCAAGATGCAGTAATTTTGTCATGTATATTATTATATATGATATAAATTTTGATGCATAGATTGAGTTAAAATGTATTCATAGAAACAACTTTGAACCAGTCTTGAACCATATATACCAATAAGTGTTTGTAACAAAAAGGCGTAAGGTTCTAGAGCGCTCAATACCATTATAGGTAGAGCGTTGCCTGAAGATCCCGAAAGCGTGAAACTCGGAGTAGCGACACAGCATTAAATCTTAATTATTTAATGACATATTGGCGATTATAACATCAACAGCCAAGAGTGTTATATGCCGATGGTACTAAAATCTATAGAGAAATTAATTACAGTGTCTGACATGCATTCACCTACAGGCTACAGTACTAGTGCTGCAGAGTCGAACAGCCTTCCCAACATGCTCTAAAGCAAAAACATGGAATCAGGATTCATGTTGTATGAAAATTGCATAGATGTAGGATGTGGGTATATTTTACCAGTCACTTATTGCATATTTGCTAGTGCATCTGTACCTGGTCTACACGTGAAGTTTGGGCACCTCAGACAAATGAATTCTAGTCCCCGCATGTGGGACTCACTGGGACAGAGAAATCCCCTAGGCTTCATGATACACCTAAATTCTAGACACTTTGACAATTCAGGATTTTCCTGTTCACCAATGTGAAGTATGCACCACATTCAGCCTTCAATCTGATCTTCCTCGGCCCACTCCCACCTCTTTCCTCGCGCGTTATAGAGACCTCCTTGACAGTAGCCCGAGTGAACGCCTGACCCAGGCGTCTTGTTATTATTATTATGAAAAGAAATTGTCGTTTCCTGATCAGTCGATGCTGTAATATTATTATATGGTAAAGCCGCTATAGTGTAAGCTCCGCTCCATGTCTCAGTATAACTTAGCTCGCCTCGGTACTTCACCACTATGTTGCTTTGCTACGTGATTCAAACCTATAGATCGTTTTCATCTGACGTCACGGCGGCCATATTGGTGTACCGAAACAATGAAATGGCGGCCATATTGGTGTACGGTATGGGAATTAGCTCTTTCTTATTCAAATATTTTGTATTGTTTCACCACCCCAATGGGGCCACCGATCACGTGAGTGAAAACGATCTATACACCACTTTCATAATGGCCACCAGTTTGAATATTCTTTTATGTGCATCTTAATAAGCCTTTCTGGCCTCGTTATGAAGCAAAGATTCTTTTGAATTGCAGACTCACAAACGAGGCCAGAAAGGCTTATTAAGATGCACATAAAATAATATTCAAATTAGTCGCTATTATGAAAGTGGTCTATACGCCATTGGATTGTTTGATCAGCTTGATCATCATATATACAGAAAGATGATTCTCATTGACTACTTTGATCAAATGAAGATTTTCGTAAAAAAATGATCTTATTTTACGCGAGATCTTATTACTGTTGTGAAATTAGAATCATCCCGCGTCATATTGCCGACAATTGAAAAGTTAACCGCTGTTCTATATATATTAGACCCTTTGCATGACGTCAAAACGGCAGATCTGGTGCCGACTTCAAAGATCTGCCGTATCATTAATAAAAATTTCACTGTTTAAAATATTTTTCTCCACCAAAAGAATGTGCAAGAAAGTGCAACGGGTTTATAGCAGTGAAAAGTAGTATGCTGCGTAGGCAGTGTTGAAATACAAATCGAAATATAGTAAAGTTTGAGTACCGCCGAAATTATATAATGTAGATTTATAACGTTTCGAGCAAAGGCCCTTTATTTAGAAATATTCGTTTCTCTCTGACCAAAGGGCCTTCGCTAGAAAGTTAGAAATCTACGTTCTATTATTTCGACAGTGTACTCAAACCTAACTATATTTCGGTTTATAGCAGTCCTTCTCTGCAGATGCGCACAGCAAGCTATATACTACCCCGGGAAAGCGTCTTTAAAAAAGCGATTATTTTTCTCATTCGTGCAGTATTAATTTTTAAACATGTTTATTGTCTCTGACACGTATACCTATACTAGTGATCATTTTTTTCTTTGATTTACCCATTTTATAGCTAGCTTAATTATAGCCAATTTAAACAAATTCATTTTTCCGTATATTTCCTTTTTCGAGTTAAAAATGGTTACGTGCACATGTCACACATGTGCGCGGTACTTGGTCAAGGAATTGGTGGTGTAATCTTCGAATAGTCAAGCTCGAATACTCAGAAAAAAAATCTGAGTCCCAGACATCAGAGATGCAGAGATTGAACCGCAACTGGCTTCTGATGACCGCGGTTAGACGTGACTGAGGCTCGAATGGAGAACTATAAGGTCGCACATTCTTAATGTAGGCATCATGCGATGGCAACATTAAAACTTTTCCCGTTTAGCATGAGTCTGTATCCACATGCAAAGTTCCAAGTGATTTTATCCAATAATCTTAATTTCAAATGTTGTCCAAATCTTACACTGGTGCATGGTCATGCAAAAATGATGAGTCGCTTATATTTCAGAGAGTTTTTGAACTTTAATGTTGAAAATCCAATAGAGTTCCATTAGAAGTGTTATATTCAATTTCTATATATCTCAAAGTGTATGAAAACATCAAATTAATAATAAACAGTTTTTGTGAGCAACCAGGTAATGGATAAGACATGGTGTATATTGCTACTCTGGTTTAAAGTGTAAACCAGTCAAGTTCTTTATCATAAACTGAGGTTATCACAACTTTTGTGGATATATCTTAGACAATAAAATAAAATAAAATAAGATGAAAAAGGAAATTATATGGGGTCACCACATAGAGTGGGTATCTCCCCGAAACTATAATTATAGAGAAATGGAGTCACCACTCGATGTGGGTATCTCCCGATCGATACTAAATAAGTGTAAATATAAAATATAAAAATATAGGGTCACCACTTAGTGTGGTAATAATTACATGATCGCCTTGGATTCTTTTGTTCTCCGAGGGAATGTAAACCTCGTATTTCCCTCATTGCTCATACAAGAGGGAAATTTTTCCTTTGTCTTCTAATTTTCCCGTGCATGTTCATGAGGGAAAATTAGAAGACAAAGAAATCCTTTGTCTTCTTCTAAATTTCCCGCTTGCATATATTTTCCCTCATCAACATGCACGGAAAAATTAGATGCAACTTCTCTGATCAACCGTGTAAATTTCCTGTCGGTAAGATTCTCAAAGTTTTCCTCGGCGATCATAATATTACAAACTAATACCATGACTTTTCGGAAAACTAGCGATTACATTTCCCCTTTGCCTCGGACTTTCACAAACCTTCCCTCGGCTGTGGGAAATTTAATCGCTAATTTCCCTCAAGTCATGTTATTACTTATAAGTATCTCCTCGAAATTAAATAATAGTAACTATATTAATACGGTGTCACCACTTAACGTGGATCTCCCCCTCCCCGAAAATACGACAATTATAGAAAAATGGGGTCACCACTTAACGTAAGTATCCCCCGACGTTGAATCAACAGAAAAGAAACTTGAAGAAATTGACTTTCAAAAGAATAAAATATCTCTGAAAGATATTTCAAATACGGAATAATGAAACAGAAAGAATCCAAAAAGAATGATCTCCAAAGAGTGAGATAGATTTCTTGACCAGAATATATCTTTGGCTAGAAAACTAGTCAAAAGAGAGACGCAGAGTGCATGGCAATATATACACCATGTCTTATAAAATTAAGATTTTGATTTCAGGATTGTTTTGTGAGTATGTTCCAACACATAACAATGGTGGCTGAAACTCCCAGTTGAAGCGTCTCGTTTGGTCGTTTTCTTCCGAAAACTTTTTCTGATAACCTAGAAATTTCTTGTTAAACATGTCTTCCTCCTGACATTCTCAAAAAAGTTATTTAATTTCTATTTTTAATGGATTGCCTCATAACACTGTTTTCCTTTGGCCGGCTCATTAATTTTGACCATCAGTGTATGACGTCACGTATTATTTCATTTGTATATCACATATACAAATATCTCAAGAACAAAGCAAAATATGAAAGAACTGTAAATTGACATTAAGAATTCTTTCAAATAAGACAAACTTAATTTTCGGTGCACTGCATGCACTTTAAATATATATGAAATCTCAGGTTGTCCTAACCGTGTCTCAATGACCTAGCTAGTGATCATCATCAGATCATTTTCACATCCCGAATCACTTTCTCGATTTGTATGGTACATAACAGCTTTGACTCACTTCGAATTCCAGCATCCTTTATAAAATAACATTTTGAAAACGCAAGCGGTGATTGGTTAAAAGCCGTGTTTCTATTACTGTATGGAAAACGTAGATAGATTATATACGCCATCCAATACGCCATCATTCTAATTAAAATTTGTACAGAAACATGCACCATTATACGCCATCCACTACGCCATCCAATACGTCATCCACTCGTTCTCCAAAACTTCCCCCCATGTTTCTATAACTCTATAGAAACACGGAAAATGTCGTATGGCGGCTGCCTGAGCGCGCCTTTGATATGCCTTCGATTCGGCCACGATGATCTGCGTCCTTTGCAATTCAGCTACTGGCTGCAAGTGAGGATGATTAGTGGGATGGACCACTTTCATAAAGGTCTTCACTTTAAATATTCTTTTATGTGCATCTGTCTAAATGAGCTTTCTAGCCTCGCTATAGACCAAATCGTAGTTTCATTTAAGCCTGGTTTCCATATAGCCGTAAGAGCCGGCGGCATGGCTGCGGCAAGGGGCAATCGCATACAGCTTTTTATTGCTGGCTAATTCAACACTGTCTATGATTGGACCATCGCCCCTTGCCGCAGCCATGCCGCCGGCTCTTACGGCTACATGGAAACCAGGCTTTAGGCCCACATGCAAATTAGTTTCCCATTCAATTTGGGCCCCTATGCAAATTACATCGTGTCTATTAAAGCATAACGGGAAGATAACATAGGCTGGGACTGTTTTTTCATGTTTTTAGTTCATTATTTTAAGACACTAACGTTTATGATTATTGTCAAGGATAATCGATAAGCAAATTTTATCCTTATAACATTAAAAAGTTTCTGAAATCAGAAATGTTATCATTACTACGGCTGCTTAAGCCTCATGTTATAAATGAACTACGTTTTATCCCGACTCAGATTGTATGCGCAGTCGAAACTCCGATTTCGTGTATGCATGGAGCAAAGATTCTTCTGTATTGCAGACACACAAACGAGGCGAGAAAGTTAAGGCTTACTAAAATGCACACATTGCCATTATGAAAGTGCTGTATGACTCATTTTCCCTTTAAACATGTCATCTCTTACAACATAGTCCCTAGAATTCTAGAGATGCAGTCTCTGAGTGCCGTCTTGTTACAATGTGATTAGTTCATTATAGCTAATCAAAAACCCGTTTTGCTCGACTATACCCAGCATGGTTTCAGGCTGCCAATACAGGTGACATGAGCTTGCTTTTGACGCCAAAAGTTTGTTGGATTTCTTAACGAAATTTATAGTAGTTTTACTTATAGCTACCGTGCATGCTTTCCTGAAAAACTAAATTTTTGAAATTTTATTTGACACCGGGGAAAAATACTTATACGTTTTTTTTAGAAAAATTTCTACGCCAATGAACTTATTAAATAGATCGTTTTAGATCGCTGTATACCCCGATACAGAACGGCCACTCATTCGGTAAATAGTACATAAGGCTGTATACCCCGATACAGAACGGCCACTCATTCGGTAAATAGTACATACAATATATTTATATATAACTCATTAATAATTCATGAAGAAAATTCAAAATAAATGAATATTTAATCAATATCTGTAAATCGCATACAGATTCGCGCTGATTTACATAAACTTTTTCCTCAATTTACTTAGCTAAAATCACACCAACTTGAAAAATAGTTTGAAAACATGGCTATTTAGATGCATCCATTTGATAAGTATACGATAAAGCATTCGCAGCCGATCCGTGTATCTGATTTACTACGGCTCGCTTGCAGCTCGCCTTGTAAATAAGATACAGATCGCTGCTCATGCTTTATCTATTACGTAAAGGTGTACACTGTAAAATTCATTCTTGAATCCATTCTTGGCAAGCATACCACGCCCTTGTATTTTGTAAGCGAAATCGAAAGCAATGTTTCTTCCAGATTTGTTAAAACGTTAAGGTCCGAAAGAGCCAAATTAGCAATGAACCATGATGTTGGATTGCGAAAACATTTTAAGGGAACCTTGACGAGTGCCAGTAAAAGAAGAGCATTAGCTATACTGCTCATGTTAATGATATTGGTGTATAAATAATAAAACTCCACATTATCTCAGAAAAAAACAAACACGCAGTGCCGGGATGTCGGCATGTCTTCTGCGGTCGAGTTATTAGTATTGCAGCTATATAAGTCTTGAGAAATAAGAGAACACGTTGCTTTTCACGATTTAAGAACTCGTTCAAACGTCTTGCGCGCAAAATGTCCGACGTAGAAGCCGTGAGGGCGTGGTCACGTGACTGCAACAATATTGGAGTATTTTGTTGCATGACTTGTATAACACCATATGTTTGCCTGAATGTCTTTTCATTAACAACTGTATATAGATATTGCGTCCCCTTGGGCTGTATTTTGCTAAAAGCTTCGGTTATCGGTAACTCTTATACTTATATACCTTATTAAGGGTGTTCGGACGTATTAGGCAACCGGTTGCTAAGGACATTACTTCCGGTCGGAGAAATCTTTTCACAAAAGCATATTTTTGTACTTATACACTGCAAAAAGGTATAAAATGATCACAAAAAAAACACGAAAACAGCCGAGCAAGTTTGTGAGAAGTACCAAAACAAAAGAAAACTATTCCTTTGCTGTAGAATGTCGCTGGCAGAAACACTTGAAGAACTTCGGTACACAGACGGCGATAGATGGAAAAATAAACGAAGGACGTCGTTACGTCGAGATATTTGGATTGAATGCCGGAATTTAGAATTCGGCAGAGCTGATGAACCATAAATCAAACATTCCGAAGACAGTGGACATCAACTTTTAACTTTTCGAGCATTCTTGGCTTGGAAGCGCCGATCAGGCAGGAGGAGAGCTCGCGCCTGATTCTTTCAGGCTAGGTTGAGTGGCAATGAGTCGCAAAAACACGAGCTCACAAGATTCCAATAATTTCCGCGAGTATTTCTCGAATCGTTACTTTTCTTTCGTTTACACCTAGGGAAAACATGTCTCCCAAAAAGAACGCATGGGTTTTATGAATAAACCAAAAATGACAAAGATATTCTATTTTTTGTTAAAAATATCCCTTAAAATTTCATTAAAACGGCCAAAAGTCATTAAGATTTGCTCAATTGAGAAACGCATGCGTACTTTTCAGCACATAACAATTCTGGTTCTAGTGAAACTTCTTTAGTTAGCAAAACTTTTATGTTGGCGGAAATTATAGGTTTTCTCTTATCTCAATGACGTCACAATGACGTCACTGTATGACGTCTCAAACAAAAGAACTTCATTCATATATACTACGTGCAGAATATCTAGCATTTCTAGCATGGTGATCAAATTTGTAAAGCTCTAGAAGCTCTGTGGTCAAATCAAGTTTTCCCTAGCAATGGGTCAAAATAAATGTTAAAATGTATTTCTAGTAATCGTACCTAAACAGTGTAGTATTAATACCACAGACATAAAGTTAAGTTACATCGTAAAATATAAAATAATGTGGCAGGGTTGCCGCAACAGCGAACGCCAATTACTGCGGTCCCAAACAAAAAGAAAAGCCCATATTAATTATTTAGGTTGTGTTAATATTATTTTTGTTAAGTATTAATTATTAACCATTAATTATTGTCAAGTATTAATTATTAGTTCTTATTTACTAATTATCAAGTATTAATCGTCAGTCACCAGCTACAAACTATCAACCACCAATTGCCAATTATTTATTCGACAATTATCATTAATTAGCAATTAACAATCAGTATCCAACAATCAGCAACCAACAATAAATAATTAACAATTAATTAGTTTTTAGAGTTATATAGTGCATATAACACCGCGTTGAGAGAGCCTGCTCGCCGACTAACTTTCCCTCAATGGTTTTCCTTCGAGTTAATAGTTCTTGTTGCTTCCCCTTAAAGTTTCCTTGTTTTATTGAGCTGCATTTTCTCTTTCCATATATAGTGACAAATAAAGGTATTTTCGTATGTATATTTCTATGTTGTTCCCAGTGCCCCACAGTTATCACCACGCAAGCTGAATATAGCACGATTGAGAATCGCATAGAAAATTGGCCACTTTCATGGGGCAGTTCGCAGGCCACGTGCATGCTTGATATCTTACAATATTCCTATATAGTATCCTCTTCAATGGATCCATTATTTTCCTTTATCTTCACTAATTTTATCGTATGAACCCACATGTACCACAACACTCCTTCGCTCCTGATTCATCTCGCGCCAGCCTCGCTTGGTCTCGCATGTATTGATGACGTTTACACGCAAGATATTCGTTCTACGCATGTGTAGCTAATCCAGGTCAACACAATCGAAAATCGCATAGAAAATCGGCCACTTTCATGGGGCAGTTTGCAGTCCACGTGTGTGCTGGCTCAAGTGAGTTGTCGGTCGTGTATTGATGACGTTTACACGCAAGATATTCGTTCTACGTATGCGTAGCTAATACGGGTCAGCCCGTATTTCACGAGCCTCGACAGCCACCATTTCCGATCATGCCTGGATTAGATCCCAGTCGACAGCTGCAATTTCCGATCTGCCTCCTCCGCAGGCCCTCGTTGCACTATGGACAGGTCACACACGCCAAATTTAGGGCCTGCAAGATCCTGTAAAAAATTTGGCAAAACTTTGGCACGGAATAAATTTGCATAATTAACTACCATTGTTAATAGCCATGGCTATATAAGAAGATTTTGAAGGCCATTGAAGACTTACGACATACGAATCCTAGCTTTAAAATGAAGGAATTGTTGAAAAAATCAATTACGGTACGTTGAACTTTGTCAACTTTCGGCCGGAATAATCAACGAAAATGCAATTTAGTCTACCCAGAGACTCTTGGGTTTATACTTTTTCGGTTTCCAGAACTATAGCCTACCATTTAACAAAATTCGAACTGTCCTCGTATTTTTGGAATTCTCATCGGCAGTTCGCATAAATTTCCTGGCTGTTTTTATTGGGCTGCTATTTGATGGTCGACCAAGCGCAGATCTGACTGGAGAGTCTTTACTGCAACGTTTTTGGCGTTCGCAATTACCGTGAAAGAAAACCTCTGGCACCCAGGGTAGTTAAATTAAGCGATGTAGAATTGAATTTAAAGAAATAGTAAATGTAATGAACTAACCTCTTGGAATCTCTAAAGCACAGAATAAGAATGCAAAGCCTTGTTGACAGCTGCAAGCCCAAGGTGTTGAATCTGTATATGTATTCTCAGCGAGCGTTGACCGTTGCAAGAGATGCAGTGAGATAACTTCCACACTTTCTTTCGAATGGAGGTTCAAGCGACTGTCAACCAAAAGAATTTGTGAATTTCGCATAGTCTTGATTGTAAGGAAATTTCAATCCGCCTACAGTTTAAAACTCTCTGTTTAATCTTCAGGCTGCTAATATCAGATCGCTGATGAGCGGTGGCATCATGACTGTAGAAATCCATTCGAAGAATATAGAATCTCCTTAAATTCGCTGCTCGTCGGATTGAACGACGGAAGACTTTTGTAGTAGTTCAGAATTGTCCTTCAATAATACCAGATTGTTATCCATGGAGTGTTTTTAATAATTTGCGCAATGAGCTTTCCTCGATATTCAGAGCTCGATAATTATTGTTCTGGCATTCAAGGTACTGCGACAAATTTTCAAAATAACCACCCGACCCTGACAAGAAAAGTTTGTTATAATATCTCCCATATTCTGGGAGACACGTGACCAGCCCCAACCAGGGTCTTTTCGCAGCGGTAGGCGGAGCAGCGGAGATAAGACCCTGGGTACGAGGTTGATACACGGGCTGCTATTTTCTATAATTTTCTTAAAGTGCCTATGTCATCCCATGGATAGTAAAAAGACTGGATTGGAAACTTGATGGCGTGAGCATATTAAACAACCTGGTTGCAATTGACAAACTTAAAAAACCCGAGTATATTCAAAGTTTGGGATTAATACAGCCTAAAATGATAATCGAATTGTCTGTAAATACGACAAAGCCACAATACGACAAAATACCCGTCTATTCTTACTCATTTTAAAAGAAGATATCAAGGTTTACTAGTTAAAATATGCATCCCAAATTCCAAGCAAAACAAAGCACAATTTGGGGACGCCAGTTTCTTCAAAACAACACAGGAATCATCAAAACAAAGATCAACAACGCTTACCTCGAACGCTCGATTGTGGCTTAGGCAGGTTTGTAAGGCGATAAAATCATTTGAAACGTCAACATAGTCATCTGAATGTGACGATATGAAGAATTTGAAGAAAAGTTCACTAAAAACCTCAGTAAAACAAGCGTACTCACGCCATTCGTGACATCACAATTTGCAACTAGGTTTAAACATCTCTCGAGCAAAGAAAAACGCTTTTCAGCCAATCGGCGGCCTGGAAACACCTCACGTGACTATTAGTTTCCAATCCACTCATTTTACTATCCATGGTCATCCTCAGGGACTTTACATATTTATACTAATTGGAACATTCTGAGAAGATTTGTAATATATCTTCTCAGGCGAAAATTTCATCTTCATGGATTGTTTTGCCGTTAAAGTTGACGGAAGTGACGTCAAAAGAGGAATCTGTAAAGTGATTTTCATATAGACAAATTCCTCTTTCGACGTCACTTCCGTCAACATTAACGGCAAAAAAATCCATGAAGATTAAATTTTCGCCTGGGAAGATATATTACAAATCTTCTCAGAATGTTCCAATTAGTATAAATATGTAAAGTCCCTGAGGATGACATAGGCACTTTAAGTACTGTACTGTACTGTACTGTACTGTACTCTACTGTACTGTACTCTACTGACTGTACTCTACTGTACTCTACTGTACTGTACTCTACTGTACTCTACTGTACTGTACTGTACTCTACTGTACTCTACTGTACTGTACTGTACTCTACTGACTGTACTCTACTGTACTGTACTCTACTGTACTCTACTGTACTGTACTCTACTGTACTGTACTCTACTGACTGTACTCTACTGTACTGTACTCTACTGACTGTACTCTACTGTACTCTACTGTACTGTACTTTACTTTAAGACTGGAAGCGAAAAACATATATCATTTTTTATTTTAGTTTTTTTAAATTATGCAATCAATGTGGTTTGAACTGAAAGGATTCGTGAGTTGATGTAAATTGTTGCGTTAGGCACGTCATAAAGATCGAGAAATAGTTCTCGTTGTAAGAAGTTTAAGATTTTGTTCTTGCAATTAAGTATCTAAAATTAATTACGTTCCATGCAACAACGAAAACGAAATTAAATATGAAAATCATGAGATCAGACGTTTAAACGTCTCTTAATTTTCGCCGTAGAATGTCAGTGTTACAAATTTTGCGTCGGTTCTATTATTAATCGAGACAATTTTATCTCGAAAGTATAAATTTGGAAACCAAACACAATGATTGTTTAGTTATCACACCAGTATAGCGATGCTCGATATGGAAAGGATATCATTTTCTGCATTTCACAGATGGCTAGCTAGATAGGCAGTATATGAATTCCTATAAGTCTGCTTCTTTTAGAATGTCTTCGCACATTTTTTTGTACGCCCAGGTGTCTCCTTTTAAGCGTTTTCTTCGAATTCCTGCAATAGAAAAATAAATAAAACCTTTCATGACCAGTTTGGCCTGGAAGAAATCTATCTGAAAAAATAGCAGTTATAAGATTCCTTAAAGTGTTTATGAAGTGAAAATTCCAGTGAAAGAAAGTAAATAGTGACAGAAAAAAGAATACAACATTTACCCATCATCTCGATCTTTGGAATTTCACACACTTCTAATTCGAAATCTAAAACTACTTTTCCTCGATCATCGGCTGTCTTACAACGAATGGTGTACCTATAAAAAGCAGAAAATAATAAAATAATTAAGGCCAGTTTACAAGGTGGTAGGGTTACCATAGCACCCGGGTCAAAATTTACAAGCAAAATTTCACAGGTAGGGTCACCCCAGTGAACTCGGTGTAAGTTAAAATCTGATACCTGGAACGCTAACGGTAAACCAAAAGGTGAGGCAAAAAGTTCCAGGCCCCTGCGCGGTTTGCAGGTAGGATTCAGTCTCCCACAAAATGTTTTTCACGTTTACTCATGGCTAGTTGCTGTTTTCGGTAACTGGTACTAACCTAAACGGCATATTCTATACTAAGTTTGTGTTGATATTTTGTATCCTCTTTGGAGTGACGAAACTCTAATATATATGGTTTATAATATAACGAAAATTTGATTTAATTTCTTCACTGACAAACTTCGTGCACGTTTTGTAAAGACAATGACTTTTACTATAGCAACAAATAGACAATCACTGCATAATTAGTTCAGCAGCATAGCACAACCAATCAATTTAAAATTGAATCAAAGTGCAATTTAAAATGCACGTTTAGCAAAGCGTGATAAAATGATTCAAAAAACAATTTTCGGGCCTTCGCGGTTCACTCAAGACAGGTGACCGTGTAAAAAAACATTTTGTGGGAGACTGAAATCTACCTGCAAACCGCGCAGGGGCCTAGAACTTTGCCTCACTTTTTGCCCCACGAATGACTGGACGTTAGCGTTCCAGGTATCACATTTTAACTTACATTGAGTTCACTGTGTCACCCTGCTGCCCGGGTCAACTTTATTAGACCTGGTTAAAAAGTTGTCTCGAGTAGGCGAGTTATCCCTACTAAACGCGTTTAACCCTAGTTGCGTGATATAGGTTACCCTAGCATGAGGGTTACCTTATAGCGTCTTTGTACACACGATAAGCAAAAAAAACAGGAAATGTACGACAGCTAGGGTAAGCCGGGTGCTACAGGGTAACCCTACCTCCTTGTAAACAGGCTCTTAATGATCTGTCGTATAAGTACTTAAGATCCTAACCTAATTTTTGTTACCTCTTCTTGGTTAAGGTTACTGAAGACCTTCAAAACATAATTTTTTTTATTTGATTTTATTCGCTGAAAGTGAAGCATTTTATGAGGGCTTTCAGATTCTGGAAAGAAAATCATGTTTTTTTATTTCTATACAAGGAAAAAGCGCATTGTTTACTTTGTGTGAATAAGTGACAAGAGGTTTCTTTCACACGACTTTTTCTCAAAAAAAATCATGGTGTTTTGAGCTAAAGTAAGAACTTTAAAAAACTATATAAGTGAACACGAATTTATCAGAATCATCTAAAATTTGATATTCGCGTAAATTAATATTCTGGTGACAAAAGTGTTTGGGAATTGTAAAATTTTCAATATTTATCGTTTTACGGCCTTTTATGCAAGCCCATTCAACCTCCTGTGAGATTGTGTTTTAGCTGTAATAGTAAATATTCGATAACTCTGAATTTTTATAAACCCAGACACTTTTTTAGCTGTGATATTTATCTACCAAACTGCCAATTTTCAGAGCATGATAGTAAATATTTGTTCACTTATAGCATTTCGAATTGGAATGAAAACTTTAATAAACAGTTCGTTTGCGTTCATAAAATGACCAAATGCTTTGCTGCAGTCTTGTAGCCAGTTATATCAGCTTTCGAATGTGTAGGTTTTTGTATATGCAATAAACGGGCGGAGCGCTACAATGCATGTTTTCCCTAGGTCTACAGTAACCTTAAAAAGAGTTTCGATTGGTGTTTAGCTTCTTATAGATCTTTGTTTTTAAAACGGGAATCTTGAAAAACACAAATTAACATGCGGTTCTGATGTTGCGAGTAGTGCTAGTTCGTGTAAATATATTCTGACAATTTCATTTAAAAAAATTGTAATTTGTTTTCGAAAACTTACCCGCTTAATTTATACATCCACCCTTCTCGTTTTTCAATTACTTTTTGTAATTCTTCTAGAACCTCGTCAGCACCTTTACTTGTCGTAGTTGAAACATTGTACAGTGCCTATACAAGATCAAAGAGTGCGGTTACAAAATGCTATAGCAGGTATTTCTGTATAAGTGGGATGATCTCTGACGCACGGGGATGTGTATTCGTAGATTTTGGACTCAAGATTAGACTTCCGTTAAAATAATTTTTTAAATCTTATTGTGGTGTAACGCAAGACAACAGCGCCGTTTATACACCAAAAATGCTCAGAATATAACCATATATTTAAAGATCTTATCATATTGAAATTTGCAGACATCTACTTATTCAATTTGAGAAAGTTTATGTTTTCGTATAAGAATAATCTGTTGTCAAGAAATTTCGATAATTCAATTTTACAAGTTAATCAAGTGCTTAGCCATAATCTACGGAGCTTTTTAACGGAACTGTTTTACTAATATGTTCCATTTTGAAGAACAAAAGTGGCACAGTTTTTATTATATCAGAACCCTACGTTTTTTAAATTTCAGTGAAAACACAAGGCGGTCAACTACATAGTCAAACGCAAAATAGCAAAAAGATTAACGTTCAAATATATTAAACCAAACATTGCAAATGTATTTTGACAATTTAAAAAAGTATTGCATGCGCTGCATATATAGGCGTTGTGGGCCAAATCCATGCCAAAGTGTATAGTGCCAAAATACGTCGGAGAGAAACGTGCATGTATATTAAAATAAGTGAAAGATATTTAACTTACAATGAACAAATTGTTATATTTAATTCCTACTGAATAATTAATTAGTACACAACAATTTACGTGCTCCGAGAATTGTTATATCAAAATAAATTGACGGATAAAAATTCGAATGCACAACGCAGTGCTTTACTTTTCAAGCTTTTCTTGATTTGAATTATGACTGAAGTAGTAAGATTTTGTCCTTGTGAAAGACAGGGACTGTGTATATAGGGGCAGGACATGCCTAAAGTATACGCCGGCTGATTTTGTAGACTATATAAAACTTTACAACTAAACCCCACAGTCAATAGTTTACGTAAAGACAACAACTCGAGACAAAAAAAAACGAGATTGAAGACAGTAGATAGAAGAATAGAAACTGAAACTTTATTTATAGAAGGTTAAAAGCACATCGTTTATGTCGGTGTAGCTAAATATTAGCGGTAAACACGGCGGAATTATCGTAGTGAGATGAAATTTAGAAAGCTTTCCTACGTTATTGATAAGCAATTTAATTTAAAAACAATTAAATTCAGTGATAAAGTTGAGCGATAAAAATACACGAGATTTCGATACCATCTATAGAGTCTAGACATCATTCTCAAGTAAACCAGTAAACTAAGTAATTATAAATAATACAAGTAAAATAAGAGATTCAAACAATTATTATAAAACAAAAAATGAAGAGCAAAACTTTAAACTTCTTTATAAAGTTTAGATCTTATCGAGTTCGACTGTGTATTCAATCCCTATAACATGCACTTCAAAATTCAAACAATCAAATTGATCTCTTCACTTACGGAGAACGGAAAACAAATTTATATCATCGAGGCTCCTTTATGAAACATGCACAGAAAATCAACAAATACTAGACCCCCTATTACCAGTCTTATATTAATCAACGATGTTACATCGAGTTAAACAAATTTCATCCTCTGACTCTGAATAGGAAGTATCAACAGCATAATTTTGAACCGACGCGTACCAGGAATTGGCGAGTATACATGAATGAAATCCAAACTTTTTGAATTTGAATTTTGAATTTTTTTCAGGCAATGAATGCTTAAGTTCATTGTTCTAACTTGTTTTATAGTCTTATAATTCGTATATCATCTCCAATATAAATCTACATATACATAGGACTTGTAATATATTATTCATAATTACTTCTAGTGCACTTGAGAATGATGTCTAGTTTGTCAAATCTAAACATCGCCGATATCTATATCACCGCTCAATCTTATCATTAAAATCTTCTTCTAAAATTATGCTTGTTGTGATGTACCCTTCTTAAAAAAACGTTGTAAGTAAAGCATGCATGACCAGTAGGGGACGGGGCTTGAAATCTGTACAGGGAAACGTCGTTGAAGAGGCCCACCATAATGTGGAATTCAATTTTTTTCTCGAATTTAAACAGGTCAAGCAACCTTTAAGCCTGGTTTCCATATCGCCGTAAGAGCCGGCGGCATGGCTGCGGCAAGGGGCGATGGTCCAATCATAGACAATGTTGAATTAGCCAGCAATAAAAAGCTGTATGCGATTGGAGCAAGGGCGCAGTCATGCCGCCGGCTCTTACGGCTATATGGAAACCAGGCTTTAGGTAGACCGGCCCACTGGGAGTTCTCCCGTTGCTCATATACTGTATGACCAGTCCGCTCGCCACTGAGAATGGCGCATCAGAAGAGCTCCGGATTTTAATACGCATCGTGACCATGCAGTCGATTGAGTTCAAAATCGGCGCCAACGGTCCAGTAGTTGCGGAAGTAAACGACTTTTGCCGAGCGCTATTTTATCTCAAGAGTTCTTAATTATTTTTTTTGAAGAGCCAGCCTCAGGTCAGGGACCAAGTTCAGTTTCAAGCTAAATTTAATATTGATGAAAATGGCAATGATTTTCAACTAACTTTCATCTAGTCGTATAAAACACCAGCGTCATGTGACAAAACAACCAGTACCACAGTCAAAACAAATCCCCGATAATAGCCCAGCTGGTTGCTGGCCCAACGTCGCGGCCTTTGAAAAGCAGTGCATATAGGGACTCAGACTAACCGACTAAGGATAAAATGCTATTTGATAAGCCTAGACGGTGCTACCTGTCGGAAAAAACCCAAAATATATGTGCATGACTCTTACAATTTTTACCATTCACATTCGGATCGATCGGAAAGTACTGGTTTTATGCCTTTATAGTATTTCGTGTCTTGTGCAGAGAGGCTGACCGAGCAGGAAAAATAAACGAGCAAACAAAATTTTGGGTCAATGGGGCACTCGGGTCCGCCATATTTGTGTACCATGCAGTAATAGCTATAATTTGCGGGTATATAAATACGATGGCCAAAAAGTTAAGGGAATATAAAACCGAGTTCTCAACGATTAGATTTTCTTTGTGCATGATATACCAAACAATATACTTTTGAGAGAATAACGAAAGCGTTAGTCGAGTCAGTGCGGGTAAATTATTCCAAGTTTGGAAATAAGACGTTTTTCTAATTGTCCCACCAAAAATGGACAAGAGAGCACAAATTTTCATGACCGAAACAGAATGATTTGCATGTCAGGAAAAACGGTTTCTCAACATCATTCTAATGGTAGCAAAGATATTACCTTTACTTTTCTCGGATGGGAACTTGACGAGCGTTTTGGAGTAAACGCACCCAAAAACTTATTGAGTCCGCCTTCGATGCTGTCAAAAATCGCCTAAAATAAAACCCATCATATTAGTAAAAAATATATACCACCCACACGAGAGCGCTATACAGCTTATAGTTCATTTACATATTGTGTGACTATTCTGTAAATATTCTCTTTGTATGCATGTAACTGTAAGCTGCGCATAATTGTGGGATCCATGTAGAAATTACGCAGAATAGCTGCATCTAAACTGGCTTTCGTCTGTTATTTTAAATTCACCACTTTCAGACAATCCTGGCCATGCAAAAGTCGTTGGAATAAACGCCTGCACTTGAAAGTTCTTCTCCGGGTTTCCTCCTCAGCAAAATTAACAGCACATGCAGTGTCTCAAAGCACGAGTCCATGGCATGTGCTGTTAGTGCATTGCCTCTCACTGCTGCAATCCAAAGTCAAACCCGGTTATACGGAGTTAGTAATTGGATGGGTGACCGCCTGCCGGAACTTGAAACTCATGTGGGTAAAATGGCTTCTTCTCTTCTGTGTTTCGAGTGTGTTTTCTCCGGATTCTCCTGCTTTCTTCCGCCCACAAAATCAATTTGAGCATAATCGATTTCAGCTGCCAAATTATCGAACCGCTGCCTCGAATCCCAAGGTTTAATATTTTAATTATCACTTTACATGTAGCCTGCGTGCAAGCTCTATACGGGCGAAAACGCAAAAATATAAACGCTATATTTAAATAAAGTTTACAATGCGACGATGTTAAGAAGATAAAATACAATTGAATAAAACAAAACAAACCAAACCAACCCTTTGGCTAAACCTCCTGGAAGACGAAGATCTGGCTTCAGGGTGCGGAGTATCATTGGCCCATGGACTACGGTCGAGATTTCGATCCAGAGATTGAGACCATCTAAAACAAGTACGTACAAGTTAAATAAGCAATTGAATATTTAGACCAATACAATAGTGTAAATGTTCCAAGCCAATCTCATTCTCCTCAATGTTAACATAACTCTTTTTTTTTTCTTCAAACAATGAATTATTACATTACCGATGACCGTTCAAATTCAATCTCAATGACACAAGAATAAAATGCGGAAGAAATAGAAGTGGAGTGGCGAAAATAAGTTGTGAGCACAAAAAAGAATATGAGATAAAAGAAGAAGGTGAAAGAGTGTGAAAAGAAAAGCGTGATAAACGAGGGTGCGAGAATATGAGCAAGCTAATAAGAAGAAAGTGAAATGGTGTAAAAAAGAGGGAAAAGGCAGGAAAAGAACGCAAGGGTGCGTAAAGAAAGAGAGATCAGACTGTGAGAATGCAGAAAAAGTTAGAAGGATATAAGAAAGTGGAAAAACGTCAACAAACTAGAAGAAAGTGGAGAAAGAGTGTAGGAAGGTGTTTGAAGGAAAGAGAAGGGAAGAAAAACAGAAAATAAACGAAGAATTCGAGAAGGAAAAGAAGGATGAGTGTAAAAAAAAAGACAAAAGAGAAGGTACTGTGGTACTTACTTTTTAGTTTCGGGAGATAAAGGTGTTCCAAAGTCATAGTTGGACACCGACGATGACACAGGTTGATCTGCTAAAACTGAACATTAAGGAACAATGATTACCCCTTCACAAAACAAGAGCCATCACTCTGTTTTCCTGCATGACAACTATATGCCATGAGTATCATCAGTTACATAATTGATATTCATTAATAAAAATTACATGCAAAACTAATGATAACACTAAAAAAATAAACGAGAAGGTGTGTGCTATAGCTTGGATATGAGAACTGTTATGAAGATGTTCTATACAAGTTATTATTCTACTGGCAAAATGTTTAACTTCGCAGACGGCTTATATCATACTTATACGGCAGATAAAATTTTAGTTTTTCAAAGCAATGATAGTACTGTTCAGTCGTTAGGACTTATCCGCCGAAAGGGTTATCTGGCCTTTGTACAACTGGCCCCAAGAGTCTACTGTGAGAACGTTGTTTTTTGTTTTTTTTTGCGCGCATGCTCAAATTATACACCATCACCGATTCACCGGTACTTTTGACCTTCCTGCAACATTTGCCGGGAATTAGGAGAAGTAAACAAACAGTTCAATAAGCTCTTTATAGTTCATGGCCACTAGAGTGGTCATTCTATTCAGGCTAATGCCAGGCGATTTTATTCAGCACAGAAAAAAGGTCTTGGCTATCCTGGCTAATTAATCGTTATGTATCAACAATAATTCTTCCGTTCAACTCTTTGTAGGCCGTACAAGACTTTTAACCATTTCCTGTCGGTGGATTTTCCCTGATAGAAGTAAAATCGTCTGGCGTTAGCCAGAGCAAAATTTTAAGACTTAAAAGTCAGATGCCGCGCAGAAAGAGTTCGTGAAGCGGGCTAGCCCGGGCGGACATTATGCCACAAAATTCTTATCACGACTATTTCAAAAATGCAAAATGACATTACAAAAAAAATAGGCTTCGTTTTTCTGTGAGTATAGCACACAGGGTAAGTAAGTGTTAAGCTGGATTTCCACTAGACGTGAAATATCGCGCACTCGACTTTTCTATTGTACAAATTGAATAGTTTTCTACTTCGTTCCACATGGAAACTCACAAGACAAAAGAAAAACGTTGAGCGCGCAACATTTTACGCCTAGTGTAAATCCAGCTTTACAGTCAAAGGTTTTCGTGACATAAAATGAGCTCCATACGTAAATTACGACTATTTGAGAAATGCAAAATCACATAACAAAGCAAAATTGGGTTTTTATTCCTTTTTGTAGTTAAAAAAAAAAGATTTTCGTGACATATAAAATCAGCCCGGTAACCGAGCCCCTTAGTTTTATGTATTTTTCTCCGGCTACCGCCAGACCATTTTACTCGTCAAGGGAAATCTACTGATGTGAAAGAGTTAATCGATAGTAATTCTGCAAGCACGCATATCCAGCAAAAATTCACTATACTGTAGCTACACAGAAAAGTTATATTGAACACGTCAAATTATTATTATTGCATTTTTTATAAATATGTTAAAACTTGCACGACTTATGCATGTAACTTGAAATAAAAATCTTTTAAATTTATTATGAATGATAAATAATGATCTGTATCTATATTCTATGTAATAGATACAATATGAGCGGCTGAACTGTACATAATTATGGGATTTACAACGTCAAGCCGAAATTAGTATGCTGTATATCTGATACAGCATTGATGTTTTATTAATCAATGCTGTATCCGATTTGGAACACCTGTTTAAACATTCATTTCTTCTGAATTTTCTTCATGAATTATTGAGTAGTTTAAATATTTATATAGCGCGATGCTACTTAAGTCATTTTATACACTAACCTTTTTTCCCCAGAGATGGCGTTAAGTACAAATTGGGAGGCGGCATTGCACTTGCCATTTGACTAAGAGGAGGAGTTGCGGCAAACTCAGGTGGTAGTGTGCAAGATCTTGGTTTGCGAAAATTACTCAGTTCAGGGGGAAACACGTCGTCTTCGTCATCCACTATGATAGACGGAGGGTCTGGACAATTTTGGGCATTTTCTTTATTCCCTTTTGATAATCTAAATATTTTCTTCTATATATAAAAATATAATAATATAAATCTAATTTTAAAAAATTGCAACAATCAATACAACTGTGTTCTACATAGGACGTTTTCTTATCGATAATTTAACGTATATATTGGGTGTGATATTCCGCCAGGATTTTGAAGATGGTAGAGCTGCCCAGCCCCCTAACACCCCCTGGTTTCTATATATTGGTTTTTAGTATAAACCAACTAGTGGACTATTATTACATATCCTGTATACTGATTGATGAGCTACTCACTGGCTATCAGTGACAGATTATTAGTAGGGAAAATCGAATATTAAATTTGAGTTTGTTTCTTCAAAATAATAGTTTATCCGACTAGTTGGTTAATACTAAAACAATTAGGGCTCGTTGTCTTTAATAGGCGAGTTTCAGGCTATTGCGTGTGCATCATTTTTAAAAAAAACCTGGCAAGCTCCACTCAAAGTAAACATACTGTTTAAAATAAACAAAGTATAGATACAGTTTCTGGGTACAGTTATTCTGCTCTTGTTGGCTCGCTAGCAAGTCTGTTTGCCATTGCTTACTTTGTGGGGAGCCCGCCAAGAGCCCGCCAGCCAATTCCTTTACAAAATGATGCGCGCGCAATACCCTGAAATTCACCCATTGTTAAATATAAATCATAAATATATTTGTACATATACATTGGTTCATATCAATTAAATTTTTCCTTAAAGGTGATCTACAGTCCGTTCTGCGCATGTGCGAAACTAATGTTTACATCTTTATTTACAAAAACAAAAACTGATACCTCTTTCAAGATTGTAAGCTTTTCTTGCTTCCTCTTCATTACTTGTACTTGAAACAAAACATTTTTAGCGGAAATAGAAGAAATCCGAAGAGATATCCTCGCTTGGTTTTCTGCCATGTTGCTCCTAACGGTTTACACTGAGCTCAATACTTCATGTAATTATCGGTGAATGTCATGTTTGTGGGCCATCAAAACAAAGATGGCGGATCATGCGCAGATCGCACTGTAGATCACCTTGTTCATATTTTTTTTGTTTAGCGTAACTGGGAGCAAAAGATAAATACCAGCAAAGCAGATATAAAATCAGATTTTTTTTAAGGAATATCCCCCATCCAAATTATTTTTGGAGATAAACATTACATGCGGTTATGATTATATGACTTATAAATTATTAGCTCCAAGTGAAGCAGCAAAACGACAAAAAACTTTAAAGCTAATGTAAAAAGGTATTAACCAAAGGTATTAGAAAGCCATTAACCAAACAAAAAAACAAAACAAATTTATGCTGCATGCGTTACAAATAAACGAAACTAACTTTATTTGAATACGGAATAACCCTATCAGTCACATTTACATGAATCTGGATTGATTGAGTTTCAATTCGGATTGAACTCATTCCGCTTCTGTTCAAATCCCTTTATCTGTTTACATGAATCTGGATTGAGATTTAGCTCATTCCCGGTTGAGTTCAATCCGGTTCTCATTCCGGATTGAAATCTCATTCTGCATTGAAATTTCGTTCCGGAATCATGTAAAGGCAGTGCGAGATATCATTCCAGAATGAAAAATGTGACCGGGGAGGAGAAGAACGAACAAAGCATGCGTGTTTTCTAATATTTACAGATTTTCGATTTCCCGCGGATTTCAATCCTGGAACCCAATTCCCATGCAAACACGGATTGACTTCGCATGTCAATCCGGATAGAAACTCAATCCGGATTATGCATGTAAACAGCCCCTCAGTGGTCCAGTGTTACTAGAGAAAACCAGAATACACGAACAAAACTTGTGGCGTTTGGTAGTTTAATCGGATAACTACATTTCATAAAAAAGGGATCCAGGGTAGCCCCCCCCCCCTCCCTCTATAGACACACACCGTCGCACGCTAGGCCGTGAATGGCACATGCGTTAATCACCGTGTAACCAACACACCCAATAAATAATAATTAATTCTCTACGATTGCGTAGCATAAGGAGAGAATTTCTTTCTGTACAATTAGTAGAATATTTTCATATTTATCATTTGTGTATATATTAGCATAACAATGAATCAGTCGTGGTCTCGAAGTCAGTCGTCTTCTTGGACGTTACATTATGCACTGCATGTTTTTTTGCTTTGTTTTGTCGAGTCCAGATCGGGGGACACCGCAGTATCTGGGCCCGATCCAGGTTTCGTAAGGTTTTTCCTGGCTTTCCGTTAGCCTAGTTTCTAGGACTTTCGTTTCCGCCATGAGCTTGGCCGCGTAGTCGGTTTGGGTTCTTGGGAAGACTGGGAAGAGGCTGGAAACGAGAAGGCCTATAGCAAAATTCGCAAAACGATCCTGGCCCTTCGAGTGTTCCTGGGATCTAGTACATCTACCGTAAACAATACTGAGTGACGCTATAAAAGCATAAGGATGTCTGCGAAGAGTTTACCAAAGATTCTGGCGATCGAAGAGGGAAATTATGGAATATATTCCTATTGGAGCTCGAAATGAAAAGATTAACGGTTCAACTTTCAACTTTTGGCGGTTGCAGAAGGAAAGCTAGTGATAAGAAAGCTAGGCTAGTGAAATTTCGTTGATCCGAGGTGAGCAGGTTTGTATTATTTTATGCAGAAGGAAATAGTAAATGTGAAAACACTGAGGACATCATAATATCACAACTCTTCCTCAATAAACAACCAAGCTGTAAAGTGAAGGTGTTTACGAATATTGCTAGGCCTTCCCCAGCGGCTCCGTTCGGAGTGATCACTTCCAAAACGCGTTAACCGAGGAAGGCCTAGAAACTAGGCTAGCTTTCCGTATGTTGCGGTTGGTGTTGCTGCACAGACAGACTGCATGTAAATAGACGTAGATTGCGCGACAAAGCAATGTAGTCGCAAGCTTTAACGATTCAATAAATGTAGTGCCCACATCGTGGCACAAAACTCCAGATATTTGGGCAGTCGTCATATAGAAACTAAATGCTATTGTTAACAGATATACTTACCTCCAAAGGCAACATCTCTTTCCTTTTCCTAACCTGACTCCTTTGTTTAAAACAAATAAAAATACAAATAAATTCCCAACGCAGTCAGGTGAAGAATCAGACATAGTTTAATACTACTCTGCATGGCTTAAATGTTTTTTGAACGTAGCTTAAAAAGTTACTGTTCATGACCCAACGTTTCGACACACCGATCTAGTGTCTTCAACAGGGGTGATCGTTGTGAAGACAGATCCCATATTTATACTCTCATAGAACCATTGATGACTATACCTATTTTGCATCTTGTTGCATGATAGGTAACGTCATCAATGATTATGTTATTCATAAGTCTTGATCTCCCATACAAACTAAATTCAATTGAATTGAATTGCTCATTATAAATGCACAGTTTTCATCTGTATAAAGCCCAGGAAGTATATACAGATAAAGACAAAACCTTGTGAAATTTGAACTAAATTAGTTAATTACCTCGAAACTCGGCATTAAGTCTATACTTGGCTTGAGTATGTGGCTTAATGCCTTGGTTCTCGGTGATTAACTCTTACTTAGCGTTCTCTATAAAATGGTCATGGTCATTATATAAAAATTATGATCTTTATGTAAGAGATAAATACCGAAAACGGAGGTACACAGTTATAAGAATGCCGATGGCCGTACCGGATAGCGGAATTTCACCATATAGCGGATACAGGTATCCGGATCTGGCACATTCCTAAAGTATACTAACTTACTTTGCAAAACGCGTGGTAAGCCTTGGTGTTTCTCCACGACTTTTCTTCTTACAGAGTAGAAAATAAGTGGCTGTTAAGTCATCAAATTTATACTATAAAGTCCAACAAAAAAGCAGCAGTTTAGATCTCTTACATCAT
Organism: Paragorgia papillata; assembly: GCA_035771165.1. Taxonomy (NCBI): domain Eukaryota; kingdom Metazoa; phylum Cnidaria; class Anthozoa; order Scleralcyonacea; family Coralliidae; genus Paragorgia; species Paragorgia papillata. The sequence continues at coordinate 302,428 of JAWNZC010000350.1, read as the reverse complement.
AGTCCCTAGGAATATATTGTCTGGAAACGCGGAGAACATCAAAGCGGCTAACAATGAGCATGTTGAGGATGGCCTGAAAGTACACAAATCTTTTGTTGTACATCATTAATATTTATGCTGCTATTGGCTGATTGCTCATTATACTAAAAATACAAGTGTTCAGCAAGAGTGAAAGTGCGAAAACGTGAACAAAAACTTAAAACAAAGACTTTGGCTGCGTTTCCAGACAATATATTTCTAGGGACTATGCTTATATACAGGCGTAAATATCACGCACATATCACGTAGGGCTATATCGCTATGGGAAGAAGTGAGACGACGTTGTCTATCATCCGTTACCAACCTCTTTGACTAAAGTTGCCATTGTGTCTGATGAAACACCATAAAACAACGCAAGCTCAGCAATAACCTCCCGTTCAGGGCTATCCTTCTGAAAACAAACAAAAAAGTAAAGAATTCTAAATGTATGCAGGTTAAATCAGAATAATTAGGAGGATTGTGCAGCGTTAAGCGAAACGTGTGCACGCGTGAGCCTGCGTGTGAGCATGGATAGTAAAATGAGTGGATTGGAAACTAATAGTCACGTGAGGTGTTTCCAGGCCGCCGATTGGCTGAAAAGCGTTTTTCTTTGCTCGAGAGATGTTGAAACCTAGTTGCAAATTGTGATGTCACGAATGGCGTGAGTACGCTTGTTTTACTGAAGTTTTTAGTGAACTTTTCTTCAAATTCTTCATATCCTCACATTCAGATGACTATGTTGACGTTTCAAATGATTTTATCGCCTTACAAACCTGCCTAAGCCACAATCGAGCGTTCGGGGTAAGCGTTGTTGATCTTTGTTTTGATGATTCCTGTGTTGTTTTGAAGAAACTGGCGTCCTCAAATTGTGCTTTGTTTTGCTCGGAATTTGGGATGCATATTTTAACTAGTAAACCTTGATATCTTCTTTTAAAATGAGTAAGAATAGACGGGCATTTTGTCGTATTGTGGCTTTGTCGTATTTACAGACAATTCGATTATCATTTTAGGCTGTATTAATCCCAAACTTTGAATATACTCGGGGTTTTTAAGCTTGTCAATTGCAACCAGGTTGTTATGCTCACGCCATCAAGTTTCCAATCCAGTCTTTTTACTATCCATGGTGTGAGCGTGCTCGCAAATCGTGATTGCCCATGCGCGCGTGCGAACAGATATTGGTGCATTAATTACAGATTGCAACCACCAGAAACGTATATTAAGAGGACATTTTTTGCTGTGTCACGTAACATGCGTTGATTTCTACTGATCATATCTATATTCATAATAATACAACTTTTTTATCTTTTGATGTTTCTCAACTCCATATATAATTAACCCTTTCATTCCCATCGGTGCCATTTGGCACTTTTTATTTTTCACTCTGTCTAATGCCAGACGATTTTACTCGTCAAGGGGAGACCTCCTGACATGGTGGGAGTTAAAGCGTTAATAAACTATCTCCTTAAGCCTTTGGTGATTCTATACGCTAGGTACGCTAAAAAGTTGTAGAGTTTTGAACGCTTTTCTTTGAAAATACGTGACATAGAAAAAATTCTCCTTTTAATGTTTTATACGTATATTTGATAAATATCATAAAGTCGTTTCTTACCTTAACTCGTGACCTCCAGTTAACAGGAGCGGCATATCCTTTGTTTAACCAGGGATGCGTCAAGAGATTTTTCACGGTAACACGTTGCCTTGGGTCTGTCTAATATAATAAAATATTGTAAAAGAAACACTTGTGAAAGTTTCGAAGAACTCAAAATAGGGTGTAACTTCCATTATTATATGGCAGCAACGCCAAGACGTCCGAATACAGAAATCCTGTAATTTGATTGGTTTATAAGCGGTCGGATATTTCCCGTAGCCGCCCGCTCAGAGCGGAATCTGCCATTCGGGACCGTAAGTTTTATAAACAAAATGGCAGTCATGTCAGTATATGCAACACGATGGATTATAATTTCAGAACTACTCATTGTTGATATATACCATTTTCGTTTAGTTCGCAAGAAAGATGGGTCGAGTTTTCACAGAACCTTCACAACATTTATGGCCATATAATAAACTACACTATTGACCTCGTTTGTTCGGTCTGTACTAGTGAAATATTGGACCTCTGTTTTTTGCACAGACCTCAACTCGCTGCGCTCGTCTCGGTCCGTACTAAAAAAACATCGGTCCGGTATTTCACTAGTACAGACCTCACGCTCGGTCAATAAGTAGTTATTACGTCACATTCCATCCCCTTACCAACAGAGGGCAGGTGATACGGAACTGAAAGCGACGTTATATAGAAACAAAATCCTGAGCTACACTTTCGAAGTCTGTTAATGACTGAAGTTAGCGTTTCAGATTTCTTCGCATTTACTTGTTTTGTAAAGGTAGTTAAATTTGTTGCTTCGTTCGTTCACACACTGACTTTCATTTAACGAGATTTCTATGGACAACGCACAAAGCCTACAATGAATTTTAAAAGCCAGTCAAACCCAACAACGCTGCCAAACGTTTACGCATGCGTGAATTTGCTAGAGTAAACATTGCAAGAGAAGTGGGAACTAGCCGTGGCGACAACAACCAGACAGTGAAGACTAAGTAAGACTCGACTATTCATTTGTGTTTTAAAAAAAGGGTAAAGAAAATTACGAAGGGGTAACTTCAGAATATGTTACAATATTGACAAAGAAGCCATGAACAAATTACCTACCTTATTTTTTGGTAGTATGCTTATAATTTTAACTTTTGTGTCGGACTCTCGGACCAGTCCAAATATTTCAGTGTTTTCCCGCTCTTTTTCTGAGGACGAGCTCGGACGTCGCGCATGCGCAAAACGTTTGGCAGCGGTGTTGTCAAACCCACTACATCAAAAGGAGTCTGGGGGCGAGACAATCTCGTTCCCAGTAGTCTTTCTACGTGGTTATAATAATAATAATAATAATAGTCTTTATTTAGTGAAGGTATAAACATCTTTTACATGAAATGTATTCCGCCAGATGGCCTTCAGTTGGGTGTAAAGTTAGTATCAATTAATTAGTGTGTTATGCAATTACAGGTTAGTTTATATTTACAAGATACGCATGCAAATTCTTCTAGGTGAAGCACATTATTGTTTTGTTTTAAAAAATAGTTTTTTAATTCTTTTTTAAATGTAGATATGGTGGTTCTCTCAGTGTCTTTTAAGTAGTCTGGTAGAGAGTTAAACAACATAGCTCCACTGTACGAAATTTTTGTTTTTCCAAACTCGGTTGAGACTTTAGGAATTTTCAGATCTGTTAATGATGATCTTGTGTTTACGCTATGTGTTTCTTTAACGAGTTGGAATAGGTCGTACAAGTTCGATGGAGCTTTGTTCTTTAGTACACTGAACACCAGAATTAGTTTTCTTAATTTAATGAGACTGTGTATCGGAATCCAATTCAGTATTTTAAAAAGTTCGACAGACGAATCATCAGTTGATGCTTCCAGTATAATGCGTGCCGACCTGTTCTGTAATTTTAGAAGATCGTGCAGCCTTTCATTTGAAGCACACACCCAAACCGTACAGCAATAAAGTAGGTGTGGGAAGATTAACGACTCATAAAACAATATACGAGAGTGATGAGGTAAATTTTTTCGTATCCGTTTGAGTAAAAAAAGTCGTTTACTTATAATTTGAGATATATTTGCTATCTGTTCGTCCCATTGAAGTACACTATCAAAGTGTACTCCAAGCAGTTTAAATGTTTTTACTTCGTCAATTACTTCGTTGTTTATTTTAACAAAAATGTTTTCACAAGTGTCGGATTTACGTTTAGAAAGAATTTTCATGCTTTTGCTTTTTTTTGCAATTTAAAGGGCAAATGACTCGAAAATTAAGTTTGTCTTATTGAAAAGAACATTTAAAATGATAAAATAACATCTTTTGCAGTTTTTGGTTTCCTTGCTTCGTTTTTAAGATATTCCAGTTTGTTTGATATGCAAATGACACAACTTTTTACGTCACACGTGCATAATGAGTATTATGAGTTACCGAGAGAAGGTTACATATCTTGCTATTGTGAAACGAAATCACTTGGAATTCTACATGTTTGGCGTTGTGGGTAGAAACACGCTCATGCTTCCTTAGAGTTAAGCCCACGTTTTCATAATAGCAAAGATATGTAACCTTTTCTGATAACTCATTATGCACATGTGACGTAAAAAGTTGTGTCATTTGCATATCAAACAAGCTGGAATATCTCAAAAACGAAGAAAGGAAACCAAAAACTGCAAAAGATGTTATTTTATCATTTTAAATGTTCTTTTCAATAAGGCAAACTTAATTTTCGAGTCATATGCCCTTTAAGGACATGAGATTTGCATTTACCCAGTTCGATACTTGATTGAGGTCATTTGTTAATTTCAGGTTTAGATCTGCTATTGATAGACTGGAAGCTAGTAATGATGTGTCGTCAGCGAAAATAAACGGTGTTGTATTATTTTGAAAAAGTGGAAGATCATTAATGAATAAAATGAATAGAAGCGGTCCTAAGATTGCCTTGAGGGACACCACAACTGACCGGTAATGCATCAGAGAAACACGTTTTGAATTTTACTTTTTGAGTTCGGTTTGAAAGATACGAGTTAAACCAGTCTATTGTCGCTGGATTGAAATGATATAATTCGAGTTTTTTTAGTAGTATTTTATGGTCTAGTATATCAAACGCTTTTGAGAAATCAAGTAAAGTCAGGCCATTGATTTCTCCCTTCTCAATTGAATTGAGCAGAGACTCGTGCAGACACAGCAGCAAGGTTTCACAGGAGTGGTTTGTTCTGAAACCATGCTGATGTTTTGTGAAGAGTCTGTGACGTTGCAGGAAATTGTATGAACTGTTATGTACATGTCTTTCTAGTATTTTGGAAACAACAGAGAGTATAGAAAGGGGTCTAAAGTTCGATCTTTCAAACAACGACTCACTCTTATGCTTTGGTGTAACCCTGGCTTCTTTCCACAGAAATGGGAAAACACTACTGATTATACTGATGTTACATAGTTTTGTAACGGATTTAGTAAGGGCAGGTGCTGCCGATTTCAAGAAAAATGCATCAATGTCGTCCAGTCCAGTAGCTTTATTAACATTTAGGTTATTTAGTAAGTTGAGGACTGTTTCTTCAGTAATGAGCGGTATACTAAAGCTTGTGCTTTCGGAGATATTAGAGTTAATGAACATTTCAAGCTTTGTGAAATCAGTTTGATTGGTGGAAGGTATTTTTTTTCTTGTTTCTTTGATAATGTCCACGAAATAGTTGTTGAAAATATTACTTATCTCGTGGTGGTCTGTGTATTTTACACCATTTACAAGCAGAAATTCAGGAGTTGAATTTGTTTTCACTGATGCAGCTTCCTTGAATATTTTCCACAGCACTTTTGGCTTAGAGATATTTTCGTTTAATAGTTTGGTGTAATAATCTGCTTTCGATTTGCTAATTTCATTAACTATTTTGTTTCTGCACTGTTTATACATGGTCCAATCTTTATCTAGATTTGTTTTCTTTGCTTGTTTCAGGTAGCTGTCTCTTAGTTTTATATTATTCCGTACTTCTTTAGTTAGCCACTTGGGGAGGCGCTTAGATTTAACTCTTTTTACGATTATTGGAGCATGTTTGCTTAAAGTATTTAAATACATTTCATTCCACATATCAAGGTATATGTTCGCGTCATCGATATTGTCAAGCAGGTGCCATGGTAATTGTTTTATTTCTTCGTTGAATTGGTTTATATTGAAATGCTTTAAGTTCCTATACGTTATTGACTGGTGTTTGAGTGTTTTTATTTCCTTTGGGTTAATTTTTCGGGTAGCGAAGATTGAGTGATGGTCACTTAGTCCGGTTTCAATCACTCCTGATTTTAGTATCGACTGAGGGTGTGACGTGTATATGTGATCTATTGTAGTTTTGGATGCAGGTCTAGTAATATCTTGAATTAATTGTTCATGTTGGAACGATGTCATTAAATGTTTTAAGGGTTTGTATTGGGTTTTATTTAAAGCGTTAATGTTAAAATCACCGAGTATAATTGCCTCTTTATTTTCGTTTTCTAGCACTTTCCGGTGAGTTTTTTAGCACTTCCCGGTGAGTCCGGGAAGACTCCGGGGAAATCGAATTTTCCTCTCGTTTCTACTGGTAGAATTATTATCGCGTGAAGATAAACCCTTGGCAAACCAATATGCGTTGTCGATGTTGTTGTAAGTTTATCCAATATGCAAACAACACTATTACTTTATTTGGAAAGAGACCTTTAAATGAAAATATTAAAGTGCCTATGCAACGAAATTTCCAAGTTGGAGATAATAACATTAAAGTAATGTTTTATATCGCTTCTTTTTAAAATATGTCTCAACTTTTTGGGCCAAAAGCCCGTTTTTCAAACGCTAAACAAACATACTTTCCTTTAATTATTCGCCCTGAACCTTTCACAATCGAAAGAAGTAATCTCAAACTTTACTTTAATGTTATTTTCTCCAACTTGAAAATTTCGTTGCCACTTTAAAGAAGCCATACATCAGGTGGAATCGTCGTAAAGGATGAAGACGTATGATTGGTATCGACTGTCAAAACACAACTTCAGGATGAACATAAAGTAACTTATTAATGAAGGATTGTTTATAGTTGTTCCAAAGGAAACGATGTTGTGATGTCAGGATCCTGACTGTCTTGACAGTGAATATGCTGTCCTTAAAGCATATACACAACTAAGTGCACTCCTTGGTCATTTAGTTTGGATACTTGATCACGCATCAAAGCGTTGGGGGGGGGGGGGGGGGGGGGGCAACCAAAACTATGGAGTCCGAAGCGCTGTAATACCAGTCGAACACATCTGGAAGAAGCACAGGGAGCCCATCTTGGCAGCGCGTGGACACCTGTGGCGGACTCGAAAGACGCGCGGGGGACTGTGGCACACTCGGTCGTGGTGTGTTTAGGAAAATAATAAAGGGATGAAACACGAATTCTTCCTTGTTTTGAACATCGTTTTAAGCGCCTATAGGTATTAAAATTGTAAGACAATTGAGCGAAGTAGTTGTGATAATGATACATTTATCAAAATATGATCAAAATGATGCAAAATCTCAACTTTTAGCCGTGATTTTGCAGCTAAATTACATATCGTATTTTCGGGAGATGTGTTCCGCAAGTAGCTAGGACACTACATCATCGTTGACACTTCGGATAGCTATGAAATCCTACGATAAGCTTTTCTGATAAAGCGGGAAGTCTCAGGATTATTGATTTATTGCACATTCATCTGACTCTGAGTTTCAGTCGGTTTCAGTATTCTAATGGTGGCTCCCGACGATACGAGATGTCCTGGCTACTTGCGGAACACATTCCACGTTGAACGTTTGGTGTTTCATCCCTTATATTTTTTCCTCTCCCTCCCCCCCCTTTCCCCCGTATTTTCCTTTTTTCCCGCTTCCGGTAACCGTTTTTCGTTTTTTTAAATCCCCTCCCACAGTCCCCCGCGCGTCTTTCGAGTCCGCCACAGGGTGCCCACGCGCTGCCAAGATGGGCTCCCTGTGGAAGAAGTTGAAATATAAGGGATTTACCATAACCGGTTGGTCATACAGCCAGGACGTCTTTGCCATTAATGATAGAGTTTATACATCTGTACTGTTCCTTCTTCAGAGTAAAATCACCAAGACCTCGCCTATGAAGAGCCTTTCCCATAGTTTTATTCGGTAGAGATGAAGCAAGACGTTGTGTTAGTGCATGTAGAAACGAGATTTGTTATTTTATTCTTGACCAGCTGTCGCTCTCTGCCGCCTGCGTTAAGCATTAGCGGAATAAAGTGAAGTGGAGCACGCGCATTATCCAATCGGAAGTCCAAAATCAGAACAGAAAATTCGATTTCCCCAGAGTCTTCCCCGCCTCACCGCAACCACGTGGAAAAACTACTGGGAACGAGATTGGGGACGAGAATGATATGCCACAGTTGTAATTCGTTACCAGTCCTCTCTAATAATAATTGTAGGTAACACTGCTGCCAAACGTTTTGCGCATGCGCGACGTCCGAGCTCGACCTCAGAAAAAGAGCGGGAAAACACTGAAATATTTGGACTGGTCCGAGAGTCCGACACAAAAGTTAAAATTATAAGCCTACTACCAAAAAGATAAGGTAGGTAATTTGTGCATGGCTTCTTTGTCAATATTGTAACATATTCTGAAATTACCCCTTCGTAATTTTCTTTACCCTTTTTTTAAAACACAAATGAATAGTCGAGTCTTACATAGTCTTCATTGTCTGGTTGTTGTCGCCACGGCTAGTTCCCACTTCTCTTGCAATGTTTACTCTAGCGATTTCACGCATGCGCAAACGTTTGGCAGCAGTATTATTGTAGGTTGTTAGTGAACGCTGTGAACGAGTAAACAAAAAGATATGCGAGCACGGTCTCACCTTCAATAGCTGTCCAATGAGTTCGATACTACCTACGAAAGTAAAGAGAAGTACTTAAAGAACAATAAATACTACTTTAATAGTGAATACCATTTCTCAAACTTTCATATTACAATATTTTACAACTATTAGGCATCAACACCTCTACTATAATCTTTTCTGAATACTGAACAGATATTAGTATGTTCTAGGTATTGTCCTTACCTTTAGACAACCAATTAGGAATTTCATATTCTCCTTTCTACAACAATCAAACAACATATATAAAAACAACTAAGACAAAACAACAAAGACATTTTCTTCCTTTTCGAAGCACATACTGCAAATACTGCATGGGTGGGTGGATGGATGGATGGATGGTTGGTTGGTTGGTTGGTTGGTTGGATGGATGGATTTGATTTTGATTTGATTGAGTCGCCAATCTTTGTCTAGATGGATGGATGGATGGATGGATGGATGGATGGATGGATGGATGGATGGATGGATGGATGGATGGGTAGGTAGGATTGTACTCAACTAGTGTATTCTGATCGCCAAGCAGGGGCGGCGCGCTAAGGTATTAAAGTGCCTATGCAATGGTTGGGGATTTTACATATTTAGGATATTTGGAACCTTCTGAGAAGATTTGTAATATATCTTCCTTTTCTAAAATTTCATCTTCATGGACTTTTTGGCTGTTAAAGTTGACGGAAGTGACGTCAAAGGAGGAATCTGCAAAGTGGTTTTATATAGACAAATTCCTCTTTTGACGTCACTTCCGTCCACTTTAACAGCAAAAAAGTCCACGAAGATGAAATTTTAGAAAAGGAAGATATATTACAAATCTTCTCAGAAGGTTCCAAATATCCTAAATATGTAAAATCCCCAACCATTGCATAGGCACTTTAAAGGTATTAGTCTAATACCTTTTTTTCTAAATGAATTGTAAAATAATATAATTATTCCATCACAAAGTACTTATTCTTATAATATAACAGAGACGGAATGGAAGAAAACAACATCTTTGTTATTGATTGTTTGATTTCAATTATCTAGTAGCTAACCACTAAAGAGTTTAGTATTCTGCAGTACCGTATCGTCCTCGCTGACGCGCGCAACATCCTTAGCGACTTTAGCGACGAGTGTTTGAAAGGCTTAGACCTCAAGGTATTAGAATCTCAAAACTAATACCTTGACTTGACAAGAAACGCGGATTTTCGGTGTTAAATTTCACCACAGGTGGTACAATATTTATATTTTAAAGTCAGATGCTTTACGATTTCGATTTAAAACTGCTTTTATTTCGCAGCCAGAAGTATGCAATTCTTTTCACTTCATTACATTAACAATATATAACATCTCAATATATAAATCATCCATGTAGTATCCGCTGTATCGCCTATTTCACAAGGAAACGCTCCCAACACTGGAGTTCAATACTTCAATAATATGGAAACAAAGAGCAATTATTTATAACAATTTTGAAGCTTTGATATGGTGACTAGAACTTATCTGACGAAAGGAAAATCTTCTTGAATCTATATTTAACAAAATAAAGGCATAAGTCCTCCATCCAAGGTAAGAACGATGCGAATATTTGTATATCTAACAACGCAATCCTACAAGGTATTAGTTTTGCGATTCTAATACCTTGGCCGCCTGGCGTTCGCAAAAGCAGGCAGACGTTGCGCTGATCATATGTATTGTCGGCGCATCACGCAAGCTATTCACACGTGCAGAATACTGGAAATTGCATTTCAGAGCCTTTCGATTTCAAAATTTCCCCCAGACCCCCCTACTCTGTATACTACAACTAATACCAAAAAATTTACGCTCCGCGCCGCCACTGTCGCCAAGCTAGCGAAGATGACACCATTTCGGATAATCATAATAGGTGTAAACTCGCTTTTATATACAGTAAGATAACGCTGTCGATTGTAGAGAACGGGTATAACGCCACTGCGAACCAACTCGTATAAAAACAATGGCGATGCAGTCGGCAGTGACATGGCGTTCGGTGACTCGCGTTCCGCGCTAACTATAACCCAATAATGAATCGTCAGATTTTTCGTCAAGTTATACAAATGTCGACTGGTTTGCGTCTGAACTCCGACTGAACTTTTTGTTATTTTTTTTTCCGACTGAAAAATGCACTGAAATACTGTGGCTTTACTTTGAATCATATTTCTTGCTTGCTTCAGGGTACTTAACACGTCTGTCGCCAATTAATTATCCTTATCTGAAACGCGCTGACATTTTCTAATATTAGCAAATTTGAAGTACTGCACCTGGGTGAATTTCGGGAAAAAAGACGTTTTGTGCTTGAAAGAGTAGACTGTGAGTATAGTTGGCTTACGAGTTTATGTCACCAAAACCTTTTCAGACTTATAAGCAGAACTATTCAGTCAAAACGTTTTCAATTGACAGTAATTTCTAGCTTCTTCAAATTAGAGCCAGATGGAACTCCTACCGTAATATGTAATCATCTAGACATACGTCAATGTCATTGTAAACTTGGAGTGACAATATATGTCAATTAGAGTAGGCTAGATCGGGAAGAAACTGAACGTTTGCGAGACTATATATGCTTGGTAAAAAACGTTGCTATAGTATAATCATGTAAAGATAAATAAAGAACGTAGTGATCAAGTGACCAGTATTGTACTTATTTAGTATTGTGCAAATAGTTACTCTTGGTTGTGTTTGGGAATATGGCTAATACTGGCGACGACGTTCGAGAATTTTTCATTCCCCTGGACAGTTGTTTAGGGCATCCCCCCCCCCCCCCCCGAGGGTTCGTCGTCGAAGAAGAATTAGCCTTCATTCGGTCGTTTTTAATTAATTTTCCCTGTCGTGGTCGTTGTCGTTGAAGTGTTTTCAGACTTTATGATAAAGTTGTCAAAATTCAGTCGGAAAAAAAAAATAACAAAAAGTTCAGTCAGAGTTCAGACGCAAACCAGTCTACATTCGTATAACTTGACGAAAAATCAGACGATTCATTATTGGGTTATAGTTAGCGCGGAACGCGAGTCACCGAACGCCATGTCACTGCCGAACGCCGACTGCATCGCCATTGTTTTTATGAGTCACTTCACAGTGGCGTTCACGTATACCCGTTCTCTACAATCGACAGCGTTATCTTACTGTATATAAAAGCGAGTTTACACCTATTATCCAAAATTGCGTCATCTTCGCTAGCTTGGCGATCAGAATACACTAGTTAGTACAATCCCACCTACCTACCTATAGAAAGTATAAAGTGATTGGTTATTTCCCCTTTTTGGAAAATATTTGTGACCCTCCCCGTATCACTTCACCCCATGCATGCTGTCAGCGAGTCAGAAATTAATTCTCGACCAGATCAAAAAGTATGATTAAAAAATGAACATCTCAACACGTTCTTTATTCTCGACTTGCTTTTTGGCCGAAATCTCGCCACGTTTTTATTTCTCGACTAGTTTTTGCGGAAATCTCGCCACGTTTTTATTTCTCGACCATTTTTGGCCGATTCTCGACGCGTTTTTTTTTCTCGACCATTTTTGGCCGAAACGGCGTGCCATAGAAATGAAATTACTTCACAGCTGTACTCAAGAACGGGTCTTACACATGTACAATAAAAATTAATTATATCTTTAACTGGCAATTTTACTCGTTTGAGCTAAAAAACATGCGTTATAGTTAGTTATAGTTAGTTACAGTTAGTTATAATTAGTTATAATAAATTATAGTTAGTTATAGTTAGTTATAGTGAGTTTAATGTTTAATGTTTAATGTTTAATATCACTTTGCCAATCCATACACACTAATAACATAATATTATTTACATAACAGCATAACGGAATGATTTGGATGGCCGGATTGCAGCAGGGGAAACTAAATTCCCATATAATAGCTGCACTCCTTTCTCATTCAAACTAATCTAAGCATATACAATTTTTCTCAGTATTTATAAAAAAAACAAAAAAACAACAACAAAAAAAACAAACAAACAAAAAACCCAAAAAAACAAAAACAAACAAAAAACAACAAACAAAACATAAAAGACTAAAACAAACACACAAACAAACACACAAACAAACAAACAAACACAAAACAACTATTTCACAAATCAGTCGGGGGTAGGGCTGTTTTTTAAATAAGTGAACAAGGAACGTTTAAACGAGGCCAGACTAGTGACGGACATAACCGATCCAGGTAAAGAGTTCCAATCATTAATGTAACGGTTAAAGAAAGAGAACTTAAAATAGTTAGTTCGAAAGGACTTAGGACGGATTTTAAAGTCATGATTTGCACGTGTACGTGAAGAACCTACCAGATTAAAATACTTATTTGGATTAATGTCACAGTAACCAAAAATTATTTTATACATTTGCACTAGGCAAAGATATTTGCGCCTAAGTTCAAGTGAGACCCGTTTGGTCTCATTCAGTCTTTCTACATATGTCTTGTCAGAGCCACAAATCAAACGAGTTGCCCTCCTCTGAAGCCGTTCAATAGCTTGGACGTGTTTGACTTGCCAGGGATTCCAGACTGCACAAGCATACTCCAGAATCGGTAGGACCAACGCGTTAAACGCAACTGAAATACCATCGGGATTTTTTAGGCCAAAAGTTCTTCTGATTAGGCCCAAAGTCTTGTTAGCCTTGCTACAGATGGAACTGATGTGGTAGTTCCACGACAGAGTGCTTTCCAACCAAACTCCAAGATGTTTGTGTTGAGTAACCGCCGGTAAGTTCGTATTACCAAGTGAATACTCATGTGGTAGTGCGACTGGGTTTCTTTTTCTAGAAATGTGAAGCACCTTACATTTCTCGGTTTTGAGGGTTACTGACCAGGTCTTACACCAATCTGAAGCACGCGACAGGTCCTCTTGTAGTTGTTCACAATCAGAAACTGAATCAATTTGACGGTGGAGTACAGTGTCATCAGCGAAAAGATCTGAGCTGCAGCTGACTGAGGATGGCAAGTCATTGATGTAGATCAAGAACAATAGGGGACCAAGTATGCTTCCTTGTGGCACGCCCGATGTCACGTCTAAACATTCGGATGAATGGCCGTCAACCACTACACGTTGTTTCCTAGCCGCGAGAAAATCTCTGATCCAGTTAAACTGCTGACCTTTTATCCCATAAAGCTGTAACTTGTGAAGAAGGTGATGGTGTGAGACTTTATCAAATGCTTTAGCAAAGTCTAAAAACAATGCATCAACTGTTCCAAGTTTATCAAGCGCGGAAAACCAGTTATGGACCAGTTGGAGAAGCTGTGTTAAGCACGAACGCGATGGTAGAAACCCATGTTGGTTGTCACTCAACAGTTTCAGTTCTTGTAAGAAAGCCATAATGTGGTTATGTACTAAGCGCTCAATTGTTTTAACGACTATACTGGTAAGTGACACGGGGCGATAATTGTCGGCTAAGGTTTGATTGCCAGTTTTGAAGATCGGGACTACATTTGCCTGCTTCCAATCGGACGGTAAAGAACCCAGAGTCAAGGAATGATTAAAAAGCTTCGTTAATGAAGGAGAGTTCGTGAGCGCAATTTTTCAAAATTCTTGATGAGATTCCGTCAGGACCGCACGCTTTAGTTGGATCAAGTTGACGAAGTACACTTGCCACATCGTCTGGGCTGCACGACAAGTCACTTATTACGGAATCAGTCACGGGTACTGCATTCGGGTCTAGGGCGTCATCTGGCGAAAACTTGTTGAAAACCGACTGGAAGAAAGAATTAAAAATATTTGCTTTGTCAGCTGCCGAGTAAGCTTTGTTTTCATTGTACTCAATACAGGTAGCCACACTTGAATTTCCTGTACGCGATTTGATGAAGGACCAGAATTTCCTTGGATTGCTGTTTAGCGATTTCGTGAGCTTGCCGACATATGATCCATAAGCTTTCCTTAAATTATTCTTTACAGAGTTGCTGAATTTCTTATAGTTTGACCATTTATCAGGGTCAGCAGAGGATTTTGCCTGCTTCCATAATCTTCGTTTCTTATGGATCAATTTTTTGAGCTCTGAATTGAACCATGGTGAATTTCGTCGGAGTTTTACAAACTTCGATGGAATGTTACGCTCAACAGCTTGAAAGAATAGAGTCTTCCATGCTTCCCAAACATCGTCCATCGTCCCCATCAAAAACACGCGGTCCCATTGAATATAACTGAAGTCTTCTCTCAAAGCTGCCCAGTTTGCGGATCGGTAATCATAGACAACTCTAGGGCTAAGGTTAGGTCTAATGGTTTTAAGTTTCAACTTAAAATCAATGGAGTGATGGTCTGATTGACCAAGAGGCGCAGATATTTCAAGGTCTGATATTAACTCGGGTGCTGTAGTGAATATAAGGTCAAGGATATTATTACCACGAGTAGGGTTTAAGACCATTTGATTGAAGAAATAATCAGCAGTAATATCACAGAGCACTGATGATAAATTATCGTGACAAGTCGGAGATGGTGTCGACCAGTCAATGTTTGGTAGATTGAAATCCCCCAGTAAAATTGTTGCTAAGTTGCTTCCACTACACTCAATCAGCGATAAAGACCGTTCTAGTTCTTGTAAATAGTCGACATCTGATGATGGAGGTCGGTAGAAAACTCCTACCAGGAGTTTGGTATGTGGATTTGGTATTGTTAATTCACACCATAAGATCTCGCATGTCGTTTCAAACCCTTCTCGTCTTATGCAGCTAAGTTGCTGGCTGCAAGCTAAGAGAACGCCACCGCCATGCCTCGATCGATCCCTTCGAAACACTTGGAAAGAGCTAGGAAATATTTCCAAATTACCGATGGACGAATCCAGCCAGGATTCCGTGATTGCAACGAGATCGTATTGCTTAGATGACAGAAGACCGTACAATTCCAAATTTTTATTCACAATGCTTCTTGCATTTATTTTTTTTAATATATGAGTTATAGTTAGTTATAGTGAGTTACAGTTAGTTACAGTTAGTTATAATTAGTTATAATAAATTATAGTTAGTTATAGTTAGTTATAGTGAGTTATAGTTAGTTATAGTGAGTTATAGTTAGTTATAGTGAGTTACAGTTAGTTACAATTAGTTATAATTAGTTATAATAAATTATAGTTAGTTATAGTTAGTTATAGTGAGTTATAGTTAGTTATAGTGAGTTATAGTTAGTTATAGTGAGTTATAGTTAGTTATAGTGAGTTATAGTTACTTACAGTTACTTACAGTTATAGTTAGTTATAGTTAGTTATAGTTAGTTATAGTTAGTTATAGTTAGTTATAGTGAGTTATAGTTACTTACAGTTACTTATAGTTATAGGTAGTTATAGTTAGTATGGATTAATTGATGTTCACTCGCGTGATATGGGATTTAACATCGCTCGTGAAGCTTAACTGCAACTCGGGGCCGCAAAGCATTTTATCTCATGACTCCCTCGCAGTGAAATCATTTTGTTTTTTATTTAACTTACCGAGAAAGAAACAAAAGTTAGAAAGGAAGATACTCATTAGCATGCGATAAGCAGTCAAAACAGTGAGAGGATTAAGAAATTATTAACCGAGAACGAGGTATGTACGGGAAAATATCAGACCGAGGTATTGACAGTACGGACCGAGCCACAGGCGAGGTTCGTACAAAAAAGACCGAGGTCTGATATTTTCCCGTACAGACCGAGTAAACGAGGTTAATAAAGCGTTTATTATATGGCTATTTCAAGTTTTTCGATAATTATTGTATCAAATTTAGTGTGAAAATCTTAGAAATTCACGCGAGCAAAATCAACATCCGGGACAGCGGTCCGGATACGGGAAAAGACGGACCATGGTCCGGATACGCATTTTTACGGACCGTGCGTTGACCAATCAGAACTCAGGATATTACAAAGCCATATAATAAAACTAGTTATCCCACTATGCTATGTATATTTCCCAGTATATTTCCATATAAGTTGTCTGGTAACGATCTTATTCGCTGCAATGAAGAAAAAGATCTGGGGATAACAATAACTTATAATCTTAAGTGGGATTCTCATATTATGCGAATTCGATCTACTGCAAATAAATGCCTGGGTCTCCTGAAACGGACCTGTTATGAATTAACTGATACACGAGTTAGGAGAACTTTGTATCTATTACTAGTTAAATCGCAACTAAGTTATGGTTCTCAAGTATGGTCCCCTGAAACTGCTACGTTGAAGAAGAGAATTGAAGGTGATGAAGGTGATGATGGTGATGATGGTGATGATGGAGATGTGGTCTAATTGACCTTGATACAGAAATTTTTACACCTATTGTCTGTAGTCGAACAAGACGGGGCTCGTCACTGTACTTGCAGACCCCTTTCTGCAAAACCAGCACCTTTAAATCATCGTATTTTAACAGAATTGTTAATCTATGGAACTTTATTCTTAAGATAGCTCCACCTAGTACATTTCTAACTCTTAGTAGCTTTAAAACATTTCTGTATAAGACTTACAAGGAACTTTTGATAACAATATTTGATCCTGACTTACCCTGCACTTATTCTTTGTGTAGGACGTGTCCTTGTCATACCTAATTTTATCTATTTAAATGTTTGTAATATTTAATAGTTTGTATATTTTTAGTTTTGGCTGACACCTTGCGTGGGACTTGTCCCGTTCGTGTCAAGCCTTATTTGGTAAATTACTGAATTAAAGTTGTTAAACTATGCATACTCACGTTGAATAAAGGATTTAATCGGTCTGTTAGAACAATGAAATGTGGGTGTGTCATGAGATAATAGTTAGTTATAGTTAATATATAGTTAGTCATATTAAACTTACCTGAATGGATTGATATAAGTTATAAGTATTATCGTCGTCGAAAGGTAAGAATCCACACAAAAGAGCGTAAAGTAATACTCCCAAACTCCACAGGTCTGCCTATTAAAAAAAGTTTTTTTTTTAAATTTAGCAACAATTGCTATTACTATACATTCAAACTTTACTCTCGTTCCTTATTGGTCAACATACTCCAGTTATTAAAGATTTGAAGTTTTGCATGGAATTTTCAATGTAATTTAGAATAATAATTTAATATAATTTTTTTTTTATTTAATTTATTTAATAAATGTATAATTTCAGCTCTGAAGACGCAATCTGATTGGTTCCTCTAGCTCGAGATATCCAGCACTATTCACCTGCGGGCAAAACAAAATGGCGGCCAGATTTTGCTTTATTTACTGAAGCAGAAGATTTTGTTGATAAACAAGTTTGATGTAGTAGACTAACGAGAAAATTCAACAAAATTAAGTAGAAGAGTGTCCACAGGTATGTTTCTATACAATTTTCTAGCCATTAATATATTCAAAAGTTGTAAAAACTGCTTTGCCGACAAATATCGAGTACGCCAAGTTGCTAGAGGTCGTGTCTTGTATGAAAATACCGAATAATATAAGAATGTTTTAAACTTGTTATTTTATTTATGAGGTATATGCTAAAACATCTATTCACCTCAGTGTCGGTGAATAGTGTAGATATTCACCTCGCCGCTCGGGGAATATCCAGTACTATTCACCTCCACTTCAGTGAATAATTATTAATTATATCCAGACTTCGGTCAATGTTATCCGCCTCAGCCTCAGCAGATAACATTGACCTTGGTCTGGATAATTCTTGATATCATGCTAAGCCTCATATAAGAATTGTTTATTATTCGATTTATGTCCCCAATTAAGAATTAGCCATTTGGCGCCCCAAACGGACTAGTGGTCAGTATGACGACAGTACGGTTTTTTTACGTGGATTCAATCCACCGTCATGGACTTTCTTGCTGTGAAAGTTAACGGATGTGACGTCAAAGGAGGAATCTGTAAAGTGGTTTTTGTATAGACAAATTCCTCTTTTGACGTCACTTCCATGAAGATGAAATTTTAGGAAAGGAAGATATATATATATTACAAATCTTCTCAGAAGGTTCAAAATATCCTAAATATGCAAAATCCCCAACCATGATTTAGGGACTTTAATGCCAGACGATTTTACCCGTCAAGGGGAGACGTCTCGGAAACACATGCATGAAAGAGTTAATTTGTTCTTCGACTATTTATGAAAGCATGTGTTGAGCAAAATTTCCAAAAGACAAGCATGCAAGCTCCGTAAATTATACTCCAATAAAAGACAAGCTAACACTTAAAACGAGAAAATTAAGTCTTACCTCGTTTCCAAAATACGGAATACCAGATATTAATTCTGCAAAGAAATATATCACTGTAACATAGAATCTCAGTTACATGATAATAACCTGGTCTTGAACGAATATGGCCTACGTAGTGTAGTGTGGCTATTCAAAGGGGTGTCAGTTGCACAGTGGTTAGAGGCGTTAGTTGTTTCAAGGAAATGACTTATTTAACTGATTGACACAAGTAGTGAGCTGAGCTATTCTTTTTTCGTCATGTATGCATAACCGGCTGAATACAAATAATTAACAATGATTAATCCTTGATCCTTTCGTTTCAGTTCCCTCCTTCCTTACTGATTATTGAGTGCTCACACAGTTATACTCTCAGAAAGAGAATAATTATGTGTTTTTACTTGGTAAACTCAAATAGTTTTTCATGTGTTTAGTTATACGCGTTGGGCTAAAAGTCTCAGTGGAAGCTTACCGAATCATTTAATATAATTTACAACTTTACATACCTGGAGCAGCATACGCTGGTGAACCACAACACGTTTCCAGTTTCTCCGACATACCTCCCTCTGGTTTGCCAACCAAACCAAAGTCGATAAGTTTTATGACCTAGTTATCAAAGACAAAAAGCAATGTGTATTGTAGATGTATACGATCTGGCTGCATACACTTCATCAAAGATTTAAAAATGCGAGCTTAAAAATTCCCAAAACGCCTCCAGGTAAAAAAACAACTAGCTGGTATAATTTACCCAATTTGTCCTTGTTCTGCCATCCAGCAATAAAAAAAACAACTAGACCCGTCGTTGTCTATTACAGTTAAAGTGTCTCTCTTATGTGTGGTGAATTCATATCAGCAAGTAATATATCATCATGTATATCAGAGAGTAAACCTCTCGTAGGCAAAGAACTTTCCAGAGCAACCACTTTGAAAATTATTTTTAATTTTTCAGTTAATACAAAAACTGCTTTTGGTAACTCTCATAAACGATCATCTTCCTTGGCATAAATTAAGGGTGGTCACTACATCAACCGGAAATGAGGTCGGAGAACGATCTTCGGGAAAGGAAGAAGTGTTTACAACACATGCAACTACAGTTGATTTCACATTACTTTTCCGCTTTGTGTCGCGGAGTTCGTTGGGAAGTTCAGATATTCGTTTGGAAGTTCGGAATTACATTGTCAAGGTTGAAAAATTATCCAGTCATAATGAGTTTTGATCTAAAGCTCGCAATTTGATTGGATAATTTTTCAACCTTGGCAACGTAATTCCGAACTTCCGAACGAATATCTGAACTTCCCAACGTCTCCCACGTTATTTCTTATATTTGCGCTTTTACGAAATAATTCTTGCGTTTAAAAAACTTACCCCGATACTCACCTCAAGGAACATTGTAAAGCACATATAACTGAACAAAACGTCAAACTAAGTATCTTGTAAAAACGAAAGCACTATTTCGGATGGGGCAAAGTGAAAAAGTTTAAACTACCGGGATTTTTAGCACCGAAATACTGACGGTTTGAGCAAGCCCTTCATCATGTTGTAAAGCACTTTTCCAGGTAGAAAGCTTACAGCACTTACAGCGCCGTGCAAGCAACGCGATCAATGCTTTGGCCAAGCCGGAATCCCAACTAGCCACATACATGTACTTCCTGCAATTACAACCAAGACATTGCTCACACGGCGCTAAAAGCCCTCTGACTCAACGAATACCAAGAAACTACACAGGAATCCGATATAGGCACTCCATGCAAGTAATTTTCAACTATATTTCGCTTACCTGATTCTCGTCCAAAAGTAGATTTTCCTAATAAAATATTAGAAAATTAACAGAAATCTTACAAACATTGTTATGGTTTGCTTTTTAACTCATTGTACATAAATGTTGGTTTGTTGAATAACAGTACATATATATATATACAAACTCGATAATAATCTCGTGAAATGTTTGTTATATATTTCCGCGACAAACAACTGGTTTGACGGCGTTAAAAATTCTTAAACATGCAGTTTGTTTAGCGTAAGAGCAGTGAGTGAATAAAATAGTAAATATATATTAAGATGGCTCTGCAAGGCCTTTTACGTAGATTACGTTTCTGCCATGCCTTTCCAAGATCGTTGCTATGGCAACAAACACTTTTTGTCTTCTCTCCGCTATTTTATGAGTTTTCTTTGGTGAAAATGTTTTAAAGTTCGAACCAGCAAACCAGGCAAAAAAGCCACTTCGCGCTCTTAAAACACTTTTTTATTTCTTTTCAAAATTTCTATCGAGAAATATTTTATATGTATATTTTTAAATGTAAAAGTACATTTTTTAACATAAAACATCAACATTTGTTCGATATAATTTTTAAACAAAAAATAATTAGAAGCAAAGTTTATAAGACATTTCACTGAAGGAGACTAGAGGAAATTTTTATCATGACAAATGCTATGACAAATGCTATATTTATATTAGTTCAAACTTATTACTAAACCATGCAAGGAAAAACAACAGAAATTGATGTTTAATAAGTGTCTTTATATGTGCTAGAGAGTAGAGACACGCTTGCCGTTTTCGAGAAATTTCTTGCGATATTTTACGATATTTTACCACAACTTTGTTGCTTCCTAAAACTGTGGCTTTTCAACGCTATGGACAATGTTTTGGCAGACATCTTCGTTTTGACCGAGCACGAAAGGGACAGCAGGGAATTGAGTGCTGGGAAAAAAGGAATGTCAGGGTATGCACGGGTGGCGAAGAGTTGCCGCTCTTCGATCACGGGTGGCGAGGAGTTGCCTCTCACAGCTGCGATCCAAAGTTAAGCCCGATTGGACAGGGTTAGTACTTGGATGGGTGACAACTTGGGAAAGACTTTGTCACGGGCTTGAGCTTGGAACGCATGTGGGTAGAGTTATTGTAGTTGATCTCTCCTGTGGTTCGAGGATTTTTTTTCCGGGTTCCGGAGAAGATCTCTACCAAAATATTATCCATATAGCGTTAGAAAGCCACAATTTAGGAAGCTACAGAGTTGCCTGCGGTGAAAACCAGACAAGGTCAGTCTTCAAATTTTCTACGCGTTACGAAAAAAACGAAATATAGTTCGTTATTAAAGCAGTTCAATAAACTTGCTTCTAGTGTTTTATCACGTATAAAAAAACTCGGCTAACGTCGTGTCTCTTTTAAATTCTTTTTAATTTTTTCCCCCCGAGCCCGGACGGCGGGAGAGGGTGCTAATCCCGACCGGCGTAAAACCCCTTATACGCGAGTTTACAAGGCCGGTTAAATCTCGCATCGAGTTTATTTATATAGGAGTATGGTAGGTCATTTGCGCGGCGAGGATTTTTGGGCACTGGTAACCTATTGAGCAAAATCTTTTTAACGGCATTCTTTTACCAAGAATGTGCTTTGTGTGAAAAAACTACATAAATATACAATGGAAAGAGAAAATGCAGCTCAATACAGCAAGAAAACTTTAAGGGGATGCGACAAGGACTATTAACTCGAAGGAAAAGCGTTGAGGGAAAGCCGAAAAGATTGAGAAAACGTACAGAACTGTCGTGACGAGACGACAACCAAACAGCGGAAGGGAAGGAAGTTATCTGCTTAGTAAAGAAAAGCGAAGCTAACAAACTGAGGTAGTCAGGAAAAAAGGTAAACAAGTATACTACAGAGAGAAGGCAACGGGTAAGTGTAGTGCATGATTATAGCGAGAGAAACGGCAAGGTTTAAGACAGCTGTTTTCTTAAAACGTGCATGAGTTATGTGACATTGTGACAAGCGTTTTCCATGTTTTCTCATCAGTATTTTCAAACAAATATTTTCTTTTTTTTCACCTTGACAGTCCGATAAATACTGTATATTTTTGCTTTGTTTCAATTGCTAGTTTTAAAGTTATTATAGTTTATTTTGCCAATGTGTCTTGCTGAAGACGACAGTCTAGATCGAGTTTTTCTATAGGACGTGGCATATAATTTTCTTGATTATTTTTATTTATTTTCGAATCAAGATCTGCATTTTGCTTCATCTCGCCAGTTGTTTTTTTGGATATTAATTTTCAGATTGCATTGCTTCAATTCTGTCGTAGTAATAAACAACATGCATGGAAACCTTTTAAAAAGTTGCAAGATTGTTGCGTTAACGTATCTGATTAACGGTTTTTCCATCAAAACATGTACATGGAAGCCATTTAAAGGCTTGCTAAAAAACCCCTTTCGAAACCTCGAGTAAACAAAATATGTTTTACAACCAGACTACCAGAGTTTATTAAATCTAAGTTTTGCTTCGACTCTTTTCTTCAACCACAGTTATATAATTATTTCCGACTGGAAATTTCCCTTTTGCTTTGAACATTTGGGGGGGGGGGGGGGTGTTACAAAATTACACGTTAAAGCGGGCGAGGGGTTGTTGCGTTTATGTATTTCTAGTTAAATTTTTTAAACAGTATTTAGGATTCTATAGCAGCTTTTATCAGTTAACTAATCAGCTTGACTGTCTTTCCACAGCTACATCTGTGATGACATGCAAATGAACTATAGGATGTTCTGAACAATCCTTGTATTAAGCGGTAGGTACAGTATTTAATACACGTTCGACTGTAGTAAAAAGGTTTTAATAAGTTTTACTTACAGGTTTTAAATCTCGATGTGCATAGCCCTTATCGTGCATGTACGCCACCGCAGATACAATTTGACGAAGAAAGCCTCTTGCTTCGTCTTCCTAGAAATGTGGCATATTTCCAAGATGTCACGTACATCAACACAACATTTATGCTTAGCCACTTAAATCATACAGTGTATAGAGCAATAACTTTTAATCAAACATTTAGGACAGCAAAAATATCTCATAAATTACTTCTAAAAGTTGTTGACAAGTTCCTGCAAACTATAATGCTTATATCATCCCCCATAGTCAATTAAAATATAGCCTGGAAACTCAGCAAACTTCAAAGCGTCCATGCATATATAATGAGCTGTGATTTTATTTTGAGACCATGCACAAACCTTTTGTTTTTCGCTTATTAATATTTAAATAACACGGTCGAGTAATGTCGTGAGAATGGACAATGACCGCCCCGTGAAGAAGCTAACTTTCAACGCAGATAGCAACCTGAACTAATCAAACAGGTATTATAAAGCTACAGCAAACGGACAAAACTCAGTTCTTCCGCGAATCAAATTGCAAGGAAATTCTGACCCATGCCTTTGCGTGAATCTCTACGTCAAAACATTGTCCTCACCGTCCAGAAGTTTGCATAAGCGTGAACAATAAGATAAAACAAAGACTTTAGGGGAGTTTCCAGACCATATTTCACTAATAGAAACTTACTAGTATACTATTGCAAATACTGCAATCTGATTGGCTACTCTATTCGATATCTATTCGTCGATAGATAGCGAGTATGAAATTGAGTGCCAGTACCCGCGCGGTCGTGCAGTAAAACAACATGGAGGTGACGAAGAGTGGAAGATTCTTTATTCTTGGTTTTTACACAGAAACAATGGTTATGCTTCGTTTTTTGAAATAAGTCGGAAGAACTAAGGTACACAGGTTGGTTTCTACTAAAACAATTAGATTATTCGCTCTCAATTTCTATCAGATGATAGTTAACTGGAACTCGTTCCAGGGGCCGTGGAGCGGCTTTTAAAGTGTGTGTGTGTGTGGGGGGGGGGGGGGGGGGGCTAAAAGGAATGGGGGCTTCCGAGGCCCCAGTTTCTAAATTTTTTTGAATTGCTAAAGCTCTAAAACATTATTTCCTGCATTTTGAAGGACGTTTTAACAAAAAATTATTAAGACAAACCACAATTTTTAGTCTATCTCATCATTCAATTTAATAAACAAATCAAATGTTTGGGCGCGTTTTACTTTAGGATGCTTTGGACTATACAAGAAACATGTCAACAACTGCGCATTACCACATTTTAGAATCAACAGTTTATACATGCAAATCATCACCTAACATGCAGTGGACATGACAGTTTCAATTTTTCAAAGCTTTTAGTTCCCTTTTAGTTCAAAGCTTTTAAAGCCACCCCCCCTTACCCCTCCCCCTCCACAGTCCCTGCGTTCACATCAAATATTCTCTCATACAAATTTCGGGCGCCCTTGATATATATTACGATGCATTATATTGATATAGAAACAAACCTTTAATTTGTCATTTGCTACAATGTAGTCAAACAGTTCTCCTCCAGGGGCATACTAATATACATGTAAAGAGAGAGAGCAAGGATAAGAAATAAACATCGCTAAACGGGTTACTGTATCTAACAATGGTAAATATAATTTCGTATATATGTATCTAGTAAACACTGAAGGAGGTAAAATAAACAGAAAATGTCATGCAACAACGCAAAGATGATGTGCTATATCTTTGATAAAGAAGAAAGACCACTAATAGTTTGGTGTCGTACAGCTTTCATCATCATAGCGAGCGCACTCGAACATCGTCGTGGCGAGCGCACTTAGGCCCCGTCCCGAATTCGTCCTATTTCGCCGTGTAAACAGGCGGAACCGTACTATAATTCGAGACCGGTTCCGAATTCGTCCGGTACCGTGTAAACTTAGAAGACATTCATTTAATCTTAATCAAATCTGTAACGGATTTTCTCATCAATTATATACTGGAGAATTTTTATACACGAGGCATATACTTTAAATCAAACTCATCCTCAAATAATTAAAATTTAAAACAGCTATATTATTAATATTTTATAAAATAATTAAGCCAAATCAAAACTGACTAAAATATTAACTTTTACATTAGTCGAACATGTATATAGGTCTGTTAGGTAAAGCTGAAAAAAGCAAGAAATAGATTTATGTTTATGCCATCCTTGTCAATTAATGAAAACCTTATAAATCTGGCCTTACTTGCAATAATTTAAACCATAGTCACTAGAGATATGGTCTGGAAACTCGGCAAACTTCAAAGCACCTATAATGAGCTGTGATAGTGTGATTTTATGTTGAACCGTACCTCCGTGCACATCCTTTGTTTTAGGTTTATTAATATTTAAATAGCACGGTTGAGTGATTGAACTGAAATCATTATACTAAAATACAATCTAAAATACAAGCGAACAAAAAGATTTTAGCTGAGTTTCCAGACCATATTTTGAATGACTATATGTTTAAACCAAGCCGGTTTAAATTATAAATTTGAAGGGAAAAGATTTGTGGTCAAACTATCAAATGGAATCTGATCAGAACTTTATGAATTATTAATGAGATAATTTATAACTAAAACAAAAGAAACCCATGTTTATCTCATATAGACTTAAAAAAATCATTAAAAACACGCTCGCAGTTCTTGATAAATTTCTCGCTGGTTTTTACACATCTCAATTTTAAAGCCATTCAAAAATTCACAGCATGTGTTTTATAGGGGCCAAAACACTCACCTATTGTTTCGTGTTTTAAACTTGGTAGCTGCTAGTCGTGTTTTAACATGACATAGATTGTCTCTAGCTTCCTTAGTTGTATAAATTGTAAGTTGTCTAGAAAACATTCAGTTACCTCTAAAACCATATGAATTTCGTCATCAGTTTCTACTACTTCATAAAGTTGACAGATGTGTTGATGACAAAGTTCCTTCATTGTGGTAATCTCTGTGTAAACCCGTGGAAGATCGTGCTGAAAAAGAAAACGTAGAATTAAAACACACTTTACGTCATTATGTATAATCTCGTATCACTGACAGAGGTAACTTATAATGCCATGTGAAATTATGCTAGTTCATCGTTAAAGTCATTTATGTGCGAAGAATCTTACAGAGACAGACTCATTTCTATGGACTTACTGCCACTTTCCTACTGGCATGAGTATATCTTGATCTATTGTTCTTCTTTAAAGCCATAAATGGCATTGTATCTATATCGAGCGATATTCTATACCTACATTTTATTTCCTTAAGGCTTACTAGATCTTCCGCAAATATTAACGCAATCTTATTCCGTTCAAGTAATTGTAAAACAACTACTTACAAGAGCTCATTATTTATTAGAACAACTAGGACTTGGAACTCTCTACCCGCATACTTAAGGCTAGATCATTTATCTGTTACACAGTTCAACAATCCTCGAACTTGGAAGACTGTTTGCCTAAAGTGCAACACATCATACGAAGTATCACTCACCGCTTAACTTGCTGTTATTAATTATTCGAGTATTTTATTTTTGTAATTTTTAATACTTTTTTTGCTCTTTTTTTCCTAATTTATTTTTTATTTTTTATTAATTAAAATTTTCTTAATTTCCCTGCTTCTTCTTTTCCTTTTTTTAGTTATTTTATTTCTCATTTCCTAATTTTAAGAAGCGAAGCTAAAATAAACAAGAGCTACTGGCAAGTATACACGGAGCCTGAATCAAGGCTGAATGTGGTGCATACTTCACACTGGTGAACATATTTACGATCAAGCCAGTTGTCAGTCACATCTGATCGCTGTTTAACAACAAAGTCAGCCAGTCACTTTCAATATCTATCAACAACGTGCAAGAACACCTTGATCAAAAGGCGAAGCTGTTCAACTTTTTGTCCAACTCCAAAAGAAGCAAACAACTTACATGTTTCACAACCTCACTCACTCAGCTAACTCACTGGAAGCATGAATACCATGAATAAACGATGATATACGCAGCGGAGAACATGGCGCTAGTTCAGCAACTGTAAAATTACGTCAGAATTTCAACTTTGCATTATCGTATAATACCACGAAAAACTAACTAACCCTCTGACAAGTAAAATTGTCTGGCGTTAGACAGAGTAAAACAATAAAGGGGTCATTTTGGCCGGCTCAGGCAGGTTTAGCCGTTTAATCAGTGTTGCTCAGGTTGATTTTCAGTCGTCCCCGGACTAGGGAATATGTTGCTCCGTTCTTAAAACATAGGTACGCACTGCGTACATGCGTCTACAGATTAGTTAAAGGTGCTGCGTGTTACACGGTGCAATTTATTCGTAAAACCGCAAAAGGTTTTTACGAAGAGTTTACTCAGTGCAAATGTGTGCGTTCAGTGTATGAGACTGACTAGATTAGCAGGTTAGAGACATCTTATGCTTCTCGGCCGCCGCGCAAAACCCATAAGGCTCTGAGAACAAGTTGTCACTCATATCACGCGTCTAGACGATGTGTAGCTTGACGAAACATAGTCGGGCACATAAAGGCTGTTTTCCATTACGTCCTCTTTGCCCGCACGGACGAAGCGTGCATTGTTCAGTTCGCTTTGGAAGTTGAAAATTTCCAACTTCCAACGCCCGCTCAGCCCGCGCGCAAAGTGCACGTAATGGAAAAGGGCCTTATACGCAACCTGTAGATGCAAAAACATCTCCCCCCTTTTATACGTCAGTTCATCGTACTCGTATCAACCATAGATAACAAGTATATATACAAATAGTGAAATAAAAGTAGTGTGCTGCGTAGGCAGTGCTGAAACAACAATCGAAATATAGTAAGGTGCCGAAACAGAGAACGTAGGAGTCTAACGTTTCGAGCGAAGGCCCTTCGTCAGAGAGAAACGTGAAGAGTGTAAACAAACAATGAGCTTTATATATAGCTTTTATATATAGACTGTTTTTACGTAATACTCCTTCACCGCGAGTCATCGTATCATTGCACAAAAAGTAAATAACTTGATCTCTCCAACATACGCTTCCACCATTTCATTCCGTTCTATCATGGATGTATGTTTGTTTTTACACTCGCGGTCTTCACAGACTGTGATTCAGTGTCACTATATTTACTTAAATAACATTTCCAACAAGTCAATTGATTCGTCAACTCCCGCGTAACTATGAAGTAAAAAAATAGCTTTTTCCTCTTATGGTCAACAGCGCTCAAACTTTAGTTGTATCCATTTGATTAATTACACGTGAAATGAATACCGATATATGATTATCGGCTATATCGCAGTATTATTCTATCAAAAGATCAAGATTAAAAAATCTGATTACAGTAGTATTACATGTAGATTTCGAAGTAAAGCACATATAGTGATCAAATTATATTCCCTTTTATAGCCTGTTACAAACTCAAAGCTAACTTTATATGTTTTAGACAGCCTAGTCCCAGGCTCTCTATATTCGCTGTTTTAATATTTGCACGCTAGCATGGGCGCCCTATGCCCAAGCGCTGCGACAGAGAGCCTAGCAGACTTCCGTAAAATGGTCCCTGATTTTTAAAAAGTGGACCCTTGTCACCAGGCCCCATCCCGCTCGTAAAAGAATAGAATATATTATTTTCACAACGGCTACAAAAGCAGGTGAGTAATTTTGATGTTTTATTACTTGTTCCAACCCAAGAAGAACCTGTAAACGGACGGCCAACCTCGATAAAAGTGTCTCAAAAACACCGTTGATGGCATTTTTTGTTACAAGCAGGCAACCATGCTAAATCGTATCGGATAGTGTATAATTTGAAAGTGAGGGGTGTTGGCAGCCGTAATTATTGATTTATATATACTAAAATTTAGAGCTTTTTGAAAGCACAATGTGATGGATGGGATATCTGTAAAGTGCTGCCTATTTACGTTGTGTTTTATTTGAATTGGCTAATTCAGAATGCTATCCAATCAGCGTAACTCACAATCATAAACAAACAAGAAATATGGCGTGAATACACCTAAATGTGATACTTCGAAGCAAAGCCACGAAAAGGTAAGCTTGCCAAGAATCAGAAATTTATTAGACCTGGTAGCTACAGGAAAGTCTCATATTCGTAAATTACTTCGTTTTATTTTGGTAGTTTGCTGATACCGCCATGTATCTACTGTTATAAATCTGAGCTTTTGTACTACAGTATAGTGTTGCTCATAATATCCTTAGACATTTGACTCACCGGTTCAACAGTTCTATCCGGTGATACACGGAAGGCAACCTGCCTAGTCATCTTGATGAATGTCTAAGCTACATTTATATGGTGGTTGCCTGCTTGTAACAAAAAGTTTTCAGATTGTTGTGGCTGTTCTTCTAGTGTTATATTTAGGCGAATTTGCGCTATGTTTCTTGTTTGTTTATGATTGTGAGTTATGCGAATTAGAATAATCAGAACTTCAGGCACGCTGATTGGATAGAATTCTGAATTAGTCAATTCAAATAAAACAAACAAAAAAAAATAATAAAAGAGGCAGCACTTTACAGATATTCCATCACATTGTGCTTTCAAAAAGCTCTAAATTTTCGTATATAACTCAATAATTATGGCTGCCAATACCCCTCACCTTCAAAGTATACACTATCCGATACGATTTAGCATGGTTGCCTGCTTGTAACAAGAAATGCCATCAAAAGTAATATTTTGAAGCCTTGGCCGGCCGCCTACTGCTTGACCTCGATATGCCATTAAATTGATATTTATACCACTTGACCTGTATTTGGGTATTAATGACGCTGTGTCTTAAATCGATAATTCGTGTCGTTTGCAGAATGTTGTGATTTTGTCGCATTTCGTAATGTCGTGTGTATTTAAAATTGAATCGTTAACATTGGTAAGTTATTACAACAAATATATTTACGAAGTACAGAAGATATTGAAGGTGATGAACTCATTAAACTTTGCTGGACTTCGAAGACGAAATTTACTGACTTATCGGCCGGTTAATTAAAGACCTTATTTTATAAGAGTGATTATGATTTATGAGAATATCAAAGTGAAGCCTTGGCACGGACCGAGCCACAGGTGAGTTCGTACAAAAAAGACCGAGGTCTGCAAAATGGACATCCGGGACAGCGATCTCATGGATACGGAAACGAAAAAGACGAACCGTGGTACGGATACGCATTTTTACGGACCGTACGTTGACCACTCAGAATTAGGACATTACAAAGTCATATAATAAAATGTTTTTAATTTTATATCTTTAGAGTATAAATGTAAATATCAGGGTGTACGCTAAACCATAGGCTGATCTAAAGAAGAGCTTGGTTATATTTAAACTGATTATAAGGGCTAGCAAAGTTGGATAAAAGGTAAAAATATTCTTATAGAGTTGCCTACTAAATTCACGATGTTTAACAATATATTATACAAGAGTATAAACTAAACTATTAAACTATAAACTAAACTAAACCAACCTCCCTACAGAAACCCCAAAAGGGCCGGCATTTGACATTAGAGACCTTAAGATACCCCGGGTTCGGTTTACGGGTACGGGTACCGCCATTTTTGTTTATTCGTAATAGAATAGAATATAATAGAATAGAATAGAATAGAATAAAACTTTATTTTACGAGGGAAAAGACGTATTAACCGTAAAGGTTATCTAACATACGGCCCTCAACAATATTACAATATTTACAAATACAACAGACATATCTAATACACTATATATGGAAATAATGTCAAGTGATAAACTAGTCAAGTAGAAACACATTTACAATTCAATAAAAAATTACAATTGACGCAAAAAGGTCTTCCAGATGGTTAATACAGGTAAGTTTATGAAGAAAGTAATTACGGAGTTTGCGTTTAGTAGTAGTTAATCTTAACGTGAAAGCATCAGAAGTACATGCAGGTGACATGGCAAGCTGTTTGCAGTCACCATCTAAGGCGTTAAAGAGAATTGAGGCGCTGTAGAGAAATGTTCGTTTACCAGAATTAGTGCGCGGGTAAGGAAGCTTAAGGTCATATAAGCAGGCTCTAGTACGAGCGTGTTGTCGAGTGGCAGATAAGAAATTGAACATAAATTTAAAAGACGGTGGAGCTTAAGATACCCCAGGTCCGGTTTACCGTTCGGTTTACCCGTACCCATAGTCGTATGTACGGGTAGACCATGATCTACCACGGGAAAAACGGGTAGATATTACGAGTAAACAAAAATGGCGGTACCCGTAAACCGAACCCGGGGTATGTTAAGGTCTCTAGTGACATTAGTTCAGTACTATAGAGTCAAACTGAAAGCACTCTTCTCACATGCGGCCAAAGTAAAATTTTAATCTGATAATTGCATCGAGCAGACAAGCAGAAATCAAAGCCGGGTGGAAGAGGTGAAAGCACTTGTTGAACAGCTGGTATCTATCTGGCCTTTTGATATGAAGAATATCGTTTCATACTTTTTTACATTCCTGTACAGATCATCGTACGATAAATGAAGAGATTGCTGCAACATTAGTTCGTCAGTCTGTGTTAATTTGGCCACCTTTTTTAACATAATTGCAGAACAATTATAGAATTAACGCTAATACTCGCATCCAATCATCAAACTACTAATTAAGGGCATATGCATTAGAAACAGTTTTTGCTGAAAGTTATCAACAATCGAAAATACTTCGCTTGTATAAAACAATCCATAACAATCAACATAATCGACATGCCATAATCGTCCGATTTTTCACTCGCAAAGTATCGATTTTAGACAAGCACCTTTAATGTGTGCAATGTTGTGCAATGTACGAGTTAGCTTATCATCGTTCTGAAGAACGGTGGAACTTTTCGACGTTTTAGTTCAATTCTTACAGTATTTGCAACCAAAGTGTTCGGAAGTTCGTTCCAAAGTTCGCAAGTTATACGCATTTGATTGGCTGCTAGGAACCAAGCAACCAATCAAATGTGTAGTTTAACTTTCAACTTCCCAACGAACTTGCGAACTTGCGAACTTCGGAACGAACTTCCGAACATTTTGGTGAAAAGTGAGTTGCAAATGACTGTAAGCCAAACAATTTTATTGACATTATAGAAGAGATTCGGATGAGAAAGAGTTATTATTAGGGTTTTTACATATTTGGATTTTGGATCTCTTCAAAGTTTGAGATCACTAGACATCTTTGCTGCTGCATGCATGTTTTCCAGTACAAAATGCGCTATAACACATGCACTGTAGACGTGATAAATATTACCGTAACGACAAAGAGATTACAAAACGTATAGATAATAGAGCGAAAGCTATTATATCGTACCAGTCTTAAAACCCTCGAAACTGAGACCAGTTGAGACAATTTAGCAACAAATTTGAACCAAGATACTGTACGGTAGCTATGAGTAAAAAAATCCGCTGGTCATCAAGTACCAGTATCTGTAGCCTGCATGCAGACTTCCCTGCCTATCCTTTCAGTGACTTCAACTTGACTTCAAATATTTTGGTAGATGCTTAGCTGGTTGGCCAATAATTTTTAACCACTGCAGCATAAGCTAAGGTCTTAGAGAAACGAACAATTCATTTCATAAAACCTTTAGTATTTCGAAATTTTTCTCCAATTCAACGTTGCCTATGCAGCACATTTATTTCATAGTATTTTATAATATTAATCCGTGTATTGTAAATAACAAGACTGCATGCATGCAACTATTGTACACGTTAGATTATATTATAAATATTGTATCATTGTTTTTCTGTTTTTAAACTTTTAAAATTTTGCTAAAAGGTGTTGTTGGAACTTCATTTCAGACACCCAAAATTTTCCGGGGGAGCATGCCGGCAGTTCTAAATTCTTCTTATGATGCCCCTGAAAGTGGGCCCTAGAATGTGATTTCCCGGCCCCTATTTCAGAGCCACGCCACCACTGAATCTAAACAATTTACTTTTTTTTTTTTAAATAATGCATGCAAGCAAAAAAGGTATAAAATGCAACAGAAACGTTACAGAAAAAATATTGCGTGCACAGCAAGTTGCTGACTGTGTACTTGGGATTCTTGCTGCAACAATGAAACAAGTTAAAAACTAGATCCCAAGGATAGTGCAAAGTTTCTAGTCAAAGATAATAACAATTTTTGCCACGTGTACGGACAGAGCTGCTATTAAACCCCGCAACCTGCCAGCCCATTTTCTAAAGCAAAGCCCAATAATAAAATAATACAAGCCAAAACTTAGACAAACAACCCAAAATAGAATCTCGAGGGATTCTTAAAGTCATTTTCTCTTGTCAAGAAGGAAAAAAAAAATTATAAACTCCGACAAACATGAATACTGATGCTTTTGTGCCCTTCGCTATTGTTTTCTGGTCTGTTTAATAACATCAAGAGATCTTTTTGAACTCCTCGAAATTTTTGAATAAAAAGCTTGGTGCATCACAAGAGTTCCGATACTAATACGTATCGTTGGACGTCCAGTCGATCCAGATCAAAATTGACTAAAATCTGCCAAGCGGATGTAATAAAGATACATGAGTTCTTGTTGCCTTTACAAATTACGATCGTCTGATGATTAGGGGCCGTCGACAAATATATTTCGTCCCCAATCGCGGACTTGTTCCGCGATTGTGTTGACCCCCTCCCCCCCTATCATCGCGGACCAGTGGATATCTGAAACACACGAATGAGCATGTTGACCATACTAATACTGCCATTTTGACAACAAGTATAGACACATACAGTAGCATAGTAATAGATGTAGACTCATGGTGTATAACGAATGTTTATATTTAAATTCAGATTTCGTCCTAATTTTTCTTGTTATCGCGGATTCAAGATTACCCCCCTCCCCCCATCGCGGAACAAGTCCACGATTGGGGACGAAATCTATTTGTCGACGGCCCCTTATGTTGCTAGTGGTTAAATCGTCTGCACAATCACGCGCTAAGTTAACGCAGGTCTGATACATGTATGTAGAACTTTAAACATTCATGTTTAATATATGGCCAGGGTTCTTCGTACAGTTGTTTATTGAACGCCAAATCAAAATGCGAAGACAGTCTACAATCTCCAGTACAGAGAATTTGTTATTGAGCTGACGTGCAAACTGCTCGAGCGCCACTCGTGTAAAATATAACAGACGCGAACCAACAACACTCCACAAACTGACTTCACAACATCGTCAACATGCCAGACCATATTAAAGTTGAATATAAAGCTTTTAATATTTATTCGCACCTTCCACTAGGCAGACAATAAATCCTTTCGGCCAGACATTTAATTAGCCATGCAGCTAAGCCTAGAAAGTCGTTGTTTCGAGAAGAAAATTGATCGCTCCTTTGCGTTTCTCCGCCATTGTATTCGCCAGTCGCAAACAAAACCACGCGTGCGCAGTAGTATTCTAATCTATTCCGGGGGGAAACTTCTTTCATTCTCGGTATATTAAGATATATTAATAATGCACCAGGATTTTACACGTCTTTCAAGAAATACCCATAGATAAGGTACAAACCTGTCTGTTATCGCTCTTTAGGACTTTACGAGCTTTAAGCGACATAAATATTTGTCGTATATGAAAGACTGATACTAGTGTTTCACATTTTCACTGGTTTTAGTTTCTGTGAAACTTTGCACTAAAAAGCGCACCAGTAGCGAGCACCCCCCGGAGTTTACACTATGTATACCTCTATCGTGTGAATTTTTGCCACTCATCACAATATTGCAAAGTTTCTATGAAACTTTGCACTAAAAAGAAAGACCTACAAGTTATCATATCCAGAAAAAAGTTACACACACAGGTGACCACCTAAAAAAATTGCAAGCATGACAAAAATACCACCCCTTCCTATCACGTTTCTTAATAGTTCATCTCTAAAATCTAAATACTACAATATTATGATAAATTCATTAATAAATTTTGATCAAATTTTTTAGCCTAGTTCTGTATGAGGGCTGGCCTGGCTACCAAATTAGTGGGCATATATGTGTTATGTACTGTATGATGACTCGATCTTCATTCTCCTAGGCACAAACAATTACAAGCCACAATTTTATATATTGGCCAAAATTTTATATATTGGTCACAATCGATTCCGTTAGAGCAATTTTGTTGCATCAACAATTAAAAATGTGGTTATAATAAATAAATTATAATATGCACTTTACATACACTGTAGTTATAGAGCGTTTTCATCTGACGTCACGGCGGCCATATTGGTGTACCAAAACAATGAAATGGCGGCCATATTGGTGTACGATATGGGAATTAGCTCTTTCTTATTCAAATATTTCGTATTGTTTCACCACCCCAATGGGGCCACCGATCACATGAGTGAAAACACTCTATAGTGATCAAAAATACTAAATAAATGTACAGTATAATTATGTAATATACTGTAAAGTACTTACACCCAGGGCCTTCTTATTCATCATCTTAATTGCAACCTAAAACAGCATCAAATATGAGACACTAAAAGTTCAGAAAACAATCATGCGAATAATATAATAATGAATCTTAATTCATAAACACAACCCAGGCTCAAAATTAGCATAAGTTTGCAAATACAGTGGATCAAGGCTAATCAAATTTATGGTAACAAATAATCCATGCACCTTAATATCAAGCAGTTTTTTTAACCATGTAGTACGTTCTTGTGTTGACATTATATGGTTTAACTACTTAAAAGTAAATTTAATTGCTTTCCAAAAACATGTACTGGTACAGTAAATACAAAATGAATGTAATATGTAACAATATCAGAATTTTCTATAGTTTTACATGTATATAATTATAGCAAATACCCATAAAATTAAAAAAAATCACAAGCATTTGATTTAACTTACTTTTTCATTGGTCAATCTGTGAGTTGCAAGTTTCACTTTGGCAAAACCCCCTAAATATGAAAACACCAGATATTGGTATATTTCGAGATATCCATCAACACAAGTAGTATATTCATTTTTATTAGACAATTAATTTTGAAATTTCTTCGATCATCAGTACATGACACCTTGTATCTGAGGAAAGTTGCCTCTCCAAAGTTATAGTGTATGCGGTATCTTCAATGATTGCCTGTACATGGCTCATAAAACTGATTCTGTAGCAGCGTTGTCATCCACATACATTGAAAATGTGGTCTCAGTTGCAGCACTTGCAATGTACAGCAGCCTGCACTTTGAAAACCCCAGATTGCAATGGCTTGAGATCAGCACTTGGGGCAAATTCCAGGAGCCCCACATTTTTGGGGGGCCCTGCAGATTTTCTGGGCCTTTTGGATTTTATGTTTTTGAAATAAATCTTAGAAATAGAATCAGAGTTCCAAAAATGTAGGTTGAGTACCATAAATGAACACAAACATTTTTACAGTACATGGTTGTTATTCACATTTTTTGTTCATTTTCTAGTCTCTTTCTGACTTGGGGGGGGGGGGGGGGGGGGAGGGGCAGGGGAAGATGTGAGACTAATGTGCCAGGGGGCCCACTCATGGTTGATCTGCCCCTGTCTGTTTCAAAGCAATTAACCCATTCGCAGAATGTGCTAGGTTGCACTATCATCAGAATACTGTTCAAAGCTCTTTGATAATGGTGTTACTGTAGTGTATATTAGCCCTAGTAATTGGGAGATGTTTCCATCCATCCTGTAGGAGATGGGGATTCCTTAATGTGGTTCTCTTTGGAAGAAGTAGCAAAGGCAGCTCAGCCTGAGGTAGATTGAAAACAAGAAGGTCTATAGTTTACCACTTGAAAGCACCATCACCTTTATAGACTTATTTATCTCATGAATCATGAAGTAGCACTAGCCTAGGTAATAGATATGAACTTTAACAGACATCTGTTCTTCAACAGGATTTTCAACACTGCTGACAGTGTTAAAAGCTTTTGTTACAGCAAGTTCAAAACAGAAGAAAGTGATTTGGAGTTACTGTACTTATTTTTCAAAGAGGTACTATACACCAGTCCCATATTCCTCCATACAGGACAAAGGAAGTCAAAATAAAAAATATCATCACTCATCAATACTGATATGCATACGTGATCATAGAGATATTAAAAGTTTTATCTCAAATAAAAATTTCAGCAGAGCCTCCTTCCCTTTGCCTTAAAAGATGCAACAGGGCTCTGTTCAGAGTATCCTGAGTATCAAGTACATTATACTAATTAAAATTTCTCTGTTGATCATTGTTGGGTATGAGTAAAGTTTAGAGGTCTTTATACATCGAGCAGTGCTTATTCTCTTCTTTATATTTTAAGGTACTGTTTAAAAACATATTAAGCTGCATGACTAATCCATGAAAACAATAATCAGTTGTCTTTGAAAAGATGCAGCTGGAATGAACACAGTATAATTACTGGCTGGTGAAAATAAATGTATTAAAACTTCATATACACCTGTCAAATCAGTTCCTTCATTTAATATTCAGTATATATTGTATATTTATAACTCAGCGAATCGTAAACAAACAAACTTAAGTCTTCTCAGTTTCTTGGGGATTGAAAACGTAATTTTATCAAGTAAATGTTTTAATTAATTCAAATTCCTCACAGCTTGAATCAAGAGGAATTAGATTTTTTTAAATAATGTAATTTGAACTGGATGGATTGAATGTTCATAACACATGAACAAATCTTTACATTTCTATAAAAGCACAAGTTAGCAATTCAAAACAATATTATTAAACACATGTTCCGTGGGGCAATTTGCAGTCTTTTGAAAATACATGTTTTGAATGTACAAGTTTATATGTACAAGTTTATATGTACATCCATCATCATGATCGTTTGTACATATAAACTCACTTTGTTTATCAATTTATAATATGGTAAAAAAGGGGACAGACTAGCCGACTATGATATCAACCAAAATGTGTCATTACATTATCAGCCTGAAAACGTTTTGGTCGAGTAGCTTCTGAAATCCAGACTAATAGTTACCGAAAGTAGAGGATACAGAAATCAGAATTTTCATATTATTTATCGTCTGTCATAAACATACTGCACGACACTACGTGGGTGTTTACGCAAATATATTGAGAGACTTCCGTGTCGCCAGACTTGTTGTCGAAAACAAGCTAAAATCGTTACCGTCGACTGATCAGTACAGTATTGTACAGTATCTATAGGTTCTCTTTCCCACTCAGGTAGGTATTAAAGCTATTTAGCACTAAACACTCTACAAGTACCACTGAATTTTTCTTCCCAAAGAAAATGCTTAGACACGGTCAAACAATGGTCAAACCACCGAACATATATAGCTTCAATTCATATTTCACTAGAATTTAATAGAAAGACTATAGAAAATGTATCACCCCTTGCCCAAACGAAACTTTGTATGCGCTAATAAATTAATCTCCACGACGATCTTTATCGACTCACTTGGAGTTTGAGCAAAAGATCTGGTAAGTCGGTGTACCGCTTTTTGAATTTTAATCTTGGCAAACACAGTGAAATGCCGCTTAATAGAACAGTATATTCATGATCCCTGATACTACTTGGTGAACATCTGCCGTTTTAAGTTGCTCTATGAACCTAAATGAATTTCTTCATGGTTTGACATAGAGTAGATTAGCGGAATACATCGCCAGTTGTCACTATTGTGAGTGATCAAAATAACAACGTTCGGCGCATATCAAAGCATGATAACCCCATACATAAACAGCTCTCAAATCGGGAAAACCTGCCGCAAAAAAGCAACCCACCGGTGTTACTTTGCTCGTATTATTTAAATCAATGCATACTCGACTCCTGATTCACTTGGAATTACCCAAACAATTTCTATGGACTTACCGCTTCCAATAGTTTCTCGGATTTCATAACTGTCTTTCAGTTCTTGGGGGAAGACGGTTTCTGGCATCCTGTAATCTATCTTACGATCGTAAGAACAAAATCAACTGAGATGCATTTATGTTTGTTATTCCGTTCAGATCGTCTATCCTTGAAGAAATTCGCACAGCTCCTTCAAAACGGCTGAATATTAGAAAAGAAATACACAGAGGAGTGAAAACCAGTAAACCACAAGGTCAGACCGGTGACTTGAATAAATAGCTTGCGAACCCTTTTGCGATAAGCTTTTCTTTTATGTTACTTGAGCTTTACATTTCCTCCCGCGGTCATCCATGTTTGAATGAAAATAATCACCGGGGTATCCAATCAAATCCAATCATGTGAGCAGAAACGACAGTCGAAAATATTCTCGTGACAATACTTGATAAAATATTGACAAAAGCATAATAATGAAAGGTATTTTACTATCAGTCAAAAGTTGATCGAGAAGCGTCGAATTTCAAATCGCTCAAGCGGATAAAGCTTGAACTTGTTTGCACATTTTAGGAAGTAGGTGTTGTTTTTTATAGGCTTTATCTGATTCTATTTTTAGCCTTGGGTTATATCTCCGATTTAAAAATTCATACTATATAAGCGGTATTTTTTATATATCAATCGAAGTAAATTAAAATTAAATCAGAAGATATGTGCGATGGCATATGGTCACGTAATATAGACTTAATTTTAGATAAAGAACGCATTTGGTTTCCGTAAATTTTGTACGGTAAACAAAATTTTACCCGGCACGAACCCAGCACATACACGTCAAGACCTGCCCGATATATTCGACGACAGAGAGTGCATAATTAATTTGCATATTAAGCTTAGACATAAAGGCTCTGCTTAAACTGCTTTGAATATAATACACGCTGCAATTTTTCATGCAAATCATGTCTCGCAACGCCAATTTTAACGCACGTTGGCAGTCATGCTATCTCAGCCAGCCGCTCTGAATAATTTCCCGAAAATATCATGTACCGTGACAAAGTTAAAATTTGTTTAAAACACTAATGAAACCTTTATTTTGTTAATTTGGGTGTTCGAACGACCGCCACGGAAATTCGTGACTGCCACTGTCTTGCGTTCTCGTTTGATATCTACCCTAATCACACGAGAACGCAAGTCATCGCAAGTTGGCAGTCACGAATTTCCGTGGCGGTCGTTCGAACACCCAAATTAACAAAATAAAGGTTTCATGAGTGTTTTAAACAAATTTTAACTTTGTCACGGTACATGATATTTTCGGGAAATTATTCAGAGCGGCTGGCTGAGATAGCGTGACTGCCAACTTGCGATGACTTGCGATAGTGAAACCACAGTAAGCCCCATCGCAAGTCATCGTAAGCTAACTTGCGCCGATGACTTGCGTTCTCGTTTGATTAGGGCTACTAATCAAACGTAGCCTGCAAAGCAGGCGCTTTATTTATTTTTTTTCGCGTTATTATTTTTTTTTTTTAATTCGGAGAAAAAATTCGAGGGAGAAAAAAATCAAACGAGAACGCAAGTCATCGCAAGTTGGCAGTCACGCTATCTCAGCCAGCAACTCTGAATAATTTCCCGAAAATTTTATGTACCGTGGCAAAGTTAAAACTTGTTAAAACACTCATGAAACCTTTATTTTGTTAATTTGGGTGTTCGAACGACCGCCACAGAAATTTGTGACTGCCAACTTGCAATGACTTGCGTTCTCGTTTGATTACGGCTTAAAGCCGGCACAAGAAGGCACAAGAAGGTACAAGTACAGTTGTCGCAAGTTCTGCAACTTCCGCTAGTTCCCTCGCCTTTTCGCAAGTTCTCATGGTAGTTTCTATGGCGATGGAGCACGAAAGGCTTGCGTCGACTTATGTTTTGTATTCAAACATTTCGCAAGCTCCCACAATTAAATTGAAAAAAAGTTGCGAAGATCAAATTAGTCGCAAGCTAACGCAAGTCACCGCAAGTCATCGCAATCTGGTGATCAAACGAGACACAAGCAAGCAACTTGCGATGACTTGCGTTCTCGTTTGATTAGGGCTTTATTACACATACACATTTCTGATTGGCGTTTCTGATTGACCGGTAATTTCAAACGTAATGAGAAACTCATTTTTAATCGGCGAAATAACTATTTCCCCGTTGTTTTGTGTCTGATACTATGTTATAAGAGAAATGGTTCATGGTTTGGCGTGCTCCATGAAGTTATGGACATACTTGGGAAGTTGGAGAGCACAGAATTGTTCTCGGGTTGGTTCTCGGCTACGCCTCGACCAACTCCTACGCCTTTTTCGTGCTCCGAACTTCCCGCGTGCTTCCATAACTCGATGGAGCACGAGAGAGAGATCAGTGAGTATTTAACAATTATTCACCGAAGTGGAGGTGAATATCCACACTATTCACCGACACTGAGGTGAATAATTGTTTTAGCATATACCTCATAAATGTTATGAAATAACAAGTTTAACATTCTTATAATTTTCGGTATTTGCATAGAAGACACGGCCATAAGCAACTTCATAGCGTACTCGATATTTGTAATTTGTCGACAAAACAGTTTTTATAACTTTTTTTACAACTTTGTCGGTTGTTCCTGCACACGGCACGGGAAATTATATTTTAAACCATGCAATAATTAGGTATAATTACTGTGTAAAGAACTGAGTTCTAGTTAATAAAATGCGCAATATACTGCGCATTTTGAGCTAGCCTCCACCACATTTGTTCCCGCCATTTTGTTTTATTCGCCATCTTGGCCTAGCCTGGTACCCTGGCCCAATCAAAGAATATGGGCCAGGTAACCACTAAAGACTTCTGCTTTCCTATTGGTTAAAATTTCGCGCGTTTTTAGTAGATATGAGTAAAACTGCAATCGTCATAAGTGGATTTAGCCCTGATGACGCGAGAATGTAATTAGTGGTTACCTGGCCCATATTTCTTTTGAAATTGGGCCAGGGTACCAGGCTAATCTTGGCCCAGTAGATATGGTGATAGCTCAGCCTGTGCCAGGGCCATTTGTTCTTGGCCGCCATCTTGGCCCAGCCCCCACAAATGGCCCTGGGGACGAGGTTGGGTCAGTGGGTTGGGTCACTGATCTCTATGGTTGGGCTCGAGGTATCATCGGTTACAAAATATGAAGCTTAACCATGTAATAAAACCATCCCACATGCGGGATGTTAAAATTGAACACATAAAGCTAAAAATCCTAGAGGGGTGTTGTGGTCTGGGTCTGAGAGGAGGCACATTTTCCCGGAGGGTTGTGATTAGGTTTAGGGTTTCCGGGGGGTGTGATTACGGGGGTGGTATGGGGGTGAGGTTTCGTTTAATAAGGTTGTCCAATCAGATGGTGGTTTTAATAGTGGTTAAGCTTCATAATTTGAAGGAAATGATAGCTCTGGGTGCAGAACAACAGGGAATTTTGTCTGCGCATGTCTGCGCGAGTTGTCGTGTGGAGTCTGAAAAACATAAACAAAGATGGCGGTAAATTACCTTATTTCCCCCAGAGAAAGGTATATAGTTTGTAAAACGGCTTGTGAAAGGACACTGGAAACAGTCATAAGCAGCCTCCCACAACGTGAAGAAATAGAAAGATATTTTAGTGAATCGTACGATATTAAATTGGGTGACAACGACTTGAGTACGTTGTGGTCAACATGCCGTGGCTTCAAATGCACGCAGTTTAATTGAGCTCAAAGCTCCATTTCTACAATTTTTAGAACAAAAAAGTGTCGTTAAAATTTAAGAAAATCAACTAAAGACTGACAATCGGTAAAAATATTTTGAGGCTATAAGGCAGATTTTGCAGAAATTGACAATATTTGCATGTCGTCGCCGCAATGAAATTAGTAGCGTAGGCATGTCAAACGTTATTGTAAGATCTGAGTGAGACAAAAAAAACTGATTATATATTTCTATGTACGAACGGTATTATACATAAATTTAGCACAACGTTGTGGCAGTTAAGAGGTCTTGCTCGACATATTAAAGACAGAATCTGAGTACGTTTTAAAGACAGCACTATTAGTAAACAAGTCGTCGGATGTCGGATGAAAGGAATAAATACATAATTTACCCACTTTCCCCAATTTTCCCATTACGAAATACCTCTCGGATATCAAAAGCAGTAATTGAATAAAATGAAACCAGCATTTAAATGTTGGGGAAGAAGGCAGATTTCGAGTTATAGTCGATCGAACATTCGCTAACAATTTGACTCCATGCCAATGCGGCTTCTTCGTACCATCGCTTCATCTTCGATATTTATACACCTTCCTGGCTAAATGTCTTCTTTCACCTATCAGACGAACGTCAGTGTCTCCACTAATTGGACAACATAGCTTAAAACTCTGGTTGACCGACAGATTGTTAGTAAATCTTGAATATATCTTGGTCGTCATACCTTCTCCACATTTTCAAAATTTCGCCACAGACGATACAAAACACGATGAGCCCGCGATATTTTTTAAGAGCGCAAGACAAAATTCCCTGCTGTTCTGCTATTCTGCATGGTGCAACACCGCGGAAAAACGTGATTCGAGCACATTGCACGCGTCAAATTTGTTCTCAAAGATGGCGGTTGAGGAAGTTTACTCGGTTTGTGTGTGAATTTGGGAAAGTTTAAAGCACATTCTTTTGCGATCGGAGGACAAAAAAGGTTTGCATTGATTCTAAAGAGGTAGGTTTGTATTCCAAACCTTTTAGGATTGATATTTAATAACGATTTTCTTCAATATTATACTTTACATATTTACATATATTTAAAATTTGAATTTAATAGGGTCATTCATCACTTTCAATTCAAGGAAGATACTTCACAAAGGTGACTGTACACAAATTTATTGTCTGGCTTATTCGAGCCTTTATCCAAGCAAGAAGATTTTCCAGATTCTGCTTGGGTGCCATCGAAACAGTTGCTCCAGTGTGTGTTCTTTTATGTTTTACGAAATGTTTCGATACAAACTTTTTGACTATGCAAGCGTTTGCCTTGTGTTTTGTTGGATAACTTTTTTTGCGTAGCATGCATAATTTTTGCGTTGACTATATTTAAGGGTAATGATTTACTCTACAATTTAAGCGTGTGCAAATGCTTAACTCTTTGATAGTTTGCTTAACTCTTGTGTCTTAAGTTCGGTATTCGACAATTTTTCAAGAAATGTTTGCACGCCTCCCGGTCTAAAACGACAATTTTTAATTTAAATTCTGTTTCTTTTTAGATTTTAAATGTTAGAAAACTTTTTATTAATGTCCAAACTACCCGTCTAGTGTATTTTTTTGTTTGTTTCACTTACCTTGAATAATCAATAACGTTTTTCCGCGGTGTTGCATGGTGCAGGCACTGTGGTGCAACACCGCGGAAAAACGTCTGCGCATGCGCGTGTACTAGAAAAAATGGCGGGGAATTTAAACTCCCATCTTCGTAAACAAAAACATGGCTTTTAATTATTCAAGGTAAGTGAAACAAACAAAAAAATACACTAGACGGGTAGTTTGGACATTAATAAAAAGTTTTCTAACATTTAAAATCTAAAAAGAAACAGAATTTAAATTAAAAATTGTCGTTTTAGACCGGGAGGCGTGCGAACATTTCTTGAAAAATTGTCGAATACCGAACTTAAGACACAAGAGTTAAGCAAACTATCAAAGAGTTAAGCATTTGCACACGCTTAAATTGTAGAGTAAATCATTACCCTTAAATATAGTCAACGCAAAAATTATGCATGCTACGCAAAAAAAGTTATCCAACAAAACACAAGGCAAACGCTTGCATAGTCAAAAAGTTTGTATCAAAACATTTCGTAAAACATAAAAGAACACACA
The DNA here is from genome assembly GCA_035771165.1 of Paragorgia papillata. Taxonomy (NCBI): domain Eukaryota; kingdom Metazoa; phylum Cnidaria; class Anthozoa; order Scleralcyonacea; family Coralliidae; genus Paragorgia; species Paragorgia papillata. The sequence continues at coordinate 257,764 of JAWNZC010000350.1, read as the reverse complement.
CTGGAGCAACTGTTTCGATGGCACCCAAGCAGAATCTGGAAAATCTTCCTGCTTGGATAAAGGCTCGAATAAGCCAGACAATAAATTTGTGTACAGTCACCTTTGTGAAGTTTCTTCCTTGAATTCAAAGTGATGAATGATTCTATTAAATTCAAAATGTAAATATATGTAAATATGTAAAGTATAATATTGAAGAAAATCGTTATTAAATATCAATCCTAAAAGATTTGGAATACAAACCTACCTCTTTAGAATCAATGCAAACATTTTTTGGCCTCCGATCGCAAAAAATTGTGCTTTAAACTTTCCCAAATTCACACACAAACCGAGTAAACTTCCTCAACCGCCATCTTTGAGAACAAATTTGACGCGTGCAAGGTGCTCGAATCACGCGCATGCGCAGACGTTTTTCCGCGGTGTTCTGTGGTGCGAGCTATCATTACCTTCAAATTATGAAGCTTAACCAACATTAAAACCACCATCTGATTGGACAACCTTTTAAAACGAATCCTCACCCCCATACCACCCCCCGGTAATCACGCCCCCCGGAAACCCTAAACCTAACCACAACCCTCCGGAAAAAGAAGCCATGCACAAATTATCTACCTTATCGTTTCGGTAGTATACTTATAATTTTAACTTTTGTGTCGGACTCTCGGACCAGTCCAAATATTTCAGTGTTTTCCCGCTCTTTTTCTGAGGACGAGCTCGGACGTCGCGCATGCGCAAAACGTTTGGCAGCGGTGTTGATGCAGGCATGGTACCGCTAGTTTTTAGTTACCAGGGCTGTCCGCGTGAGCCCTGTGCGCGCGCATGTCGACCGGAAATACCTTTTTGAATAGAGAAACCAGTTTGACAAGTATGATTGTTGTCAGACAATGGTTCAAATGAATAAAGAAGATGTTTAATGAAACAAACGTGAAATGCTTACGGTCACTGTTTATTTAGTAAGTGTGTTTGTGAAATGGTTGAAAAAACGTGGTAAAGAGAAGCATGGCACATCTGTTTGAGCAAATGTATGTCGATGAAGTTGATTTTGAAGACATTCTAACTTTTGAGCAGATTATTGATCTCGTTTCTTCCGAGTTTGTCTATCGACAAATTGAACAGCTGGAGGAGCTAGCGTCATGTTGCAAGGAGACCGAGGAGGTGGATGGTAATCAATGGACGACCATGAGAGAGCCTTGTGGAGTTTCTGATGACGATTATCGTTGGATGGCCTACACTGACCAAGCTATTTCAATGATTGACCGTGAAGATATTTGGAAGGCAATCGTGGAGGCCTGCAGAATTTTAGCGTTTCCTAGTCCGTCCATTTATGCGACAATATTTTGACAGCTTATTTAATCTGAGCTGGTTTGTGTGGTCTAAGTTGTACGCTCAGACCAAAAGAACAATGAACATTAATGACTTACTAGACTATATAACGTGTGCTTGTAAACTAAGTACCATTCAACTGTGTAATTGTGTGAATAAAAATGTTTTTTAAAAACCTAATGCATTGGTCTACTATCTTCATACTATACACTGTTGCTTGTGGCGACAGTGCTGTAGGGTTTAGAGAAAATTTCCAAATGGGGGCTTGTTATAGCAGATCACAAAATGACAGACCCAAGAGAAATAAAAAAAAATATCATAACAGACAGAAAATGTTTAGAATCGGTGTTACCTTTGGTCGTAACGATTTAAATGTAGGCTACGTCCACACGTATACGTTTTCGTAGCGTTTTCATATTGTTTCAGGTAAGTAGACCATTGTTTTCTATTCCCTTGAGGACGGAGAACAATATGAAAACGCTACGAAAACGTATACGTGTGGACGTAGCCGTAGAGGGTCATCTGCAAATGGGATATAGTAGAATGGTTATCCAAATTGACACTGGAGAATCCGTAAGTCTGGCGGTACACTGTGAACGACCTTTGAAAATTGACAAAAGTGAAGGTATTCAAACTGTCTTTGTAAACAGAACTCGAAGCAAAGATCATTGAAGCGTTTATGAATAAGTTACAAGGGAAAATTAATTACCTGTCAAATGACTTTTGTTTCCTGTACAATTTCATTTGTTTTACTTTTATATATTTATATTGTACACTGTATGATGCGAACGTGTTAATTAGGCACAATTTATGTTCGCATTTGCTCCTTGAACTCGTATTTAAGTTATCATTGAATTCCCTACGTCCCTTTCGTGACTTTATGTCTTTCTAGGGAGTTCAGAAAACTCGATGTTTCCTAAGGCGCCAGTCAGCATATGCTGTAAGGGATAACTTAATGACAAAGATCGTAATAATTATTAAACTGTTTAATTAAAAGTTAAATGATTAAATAACACAACTTGTGTTTTAAAATGGATTTATTTTGTAGATTGACTTATGAACGCACAAACAATTATTATTCTGCCCCCCGTGTTCATGTTACCCATAACGGTTTTGTATCCCAACATTCGTTGTAGAAGGAATTTTCTTTGATTTTTAGCCGCATTTATATTTTTAGATTCATCGTAGCCTTCTTTATCCATTAAACGTTTCATTGTTTTCATAATTGTCTTGTGGATACTGTCACGTTGAAGCTTCTTTACTAATCGAATCTACTTTTTGTATTGTTTTGCCATTTCTCTGGTGTATTCTGGAACCAACGTAGCGTAGGCATGTTTCATAGCTTCGTCAACAGTAATGTTGTTTTCTTGCATTGTTTTTTCGACCACAGCATTTCCTTTAAGATCCAGCTTTTCAAAAACTTCATTTAATATACAGTATATTCCCAGAGTGTGTCGTTTTCGTCATCTTCCTCGCATTCGGACTCTTCAGAATGTTCGCTAGTACTTTCCTCATCGATGGACAAGTTGTCTTCCGTCGGCGATATCCTGTTTTCTTCTTCCGTCGACAATATGCTGTTTTCTTCGTCTGTACAAGAGTCGTTTTCTCCATCTTCCTCCGACTCATTGCTATTTTCTTCATCGCTGTATGCATCCGTACTTTCATTCTCCATCACTACACCGTTATGCTTATCTATATCGTATCCTCCCTCTGAAATATCTGAAATATCAACTTGTTCCACCAGAAGCGGATAATCACAACAGAGGGCTTGGTGTCGTCTTACCGTTATACTGTACGCAGACGAAAAGTGCTTCAAACACTGGTTACACTGATAACAATTATTATAATACCCATACTATCACCAGCAAAAATTGAGGCGAAATGAAAAAACTAGCAGAGAGAAATGACTATATATTACAATATATTGCCTAGTTAACATGTGGTACAAAAACGCTGCCGTGAATCGTGATGCATTGTTTGATTGGACATGCACACTCTTGTCAATTTTTTTTAACAGGCAATATAGATCTCCGAACAAAATCCATATGCGAATTTTGCTCATTATGTTCTCATTTTGCTCATCATCCTTGCGCATTTTGCTCAGTCACATTCGCATTATGCTCATTGCGTGCGCATTTTGCTCATTCATATTCGTATTATGCATGCTCATCATGCGAAAGCATTTTGCTCATTCACATTCGCATTATGCTCATTGTGTGCGCATTTTGCTCATTCACATTCGCATTATGCTCATTCACATTCGCATTGTGCTCATTCACATTCGCATTGTGCTCATTTACATTCACATTGTGCTCATTTACATTCGCATTGTGTTCCCTTACGTCCCTTAAGTCCCCCAGGACTCAGATAGATAGATAGACAAACCTTACGTTCATTAAGTCCCCGGGAACCGACAATGCCAATGTAAATGAGCACAATGCGAATATAAATGAGCACAATGCGAATGTAAATGAGCACAATGCGCACGTAATAAATGAGCAAAATGCGAATGAGTGTTATGAGCAATATGCAAACGTAATGCGCATGTAAATGAGCACAATGTGTACGTAATGAGCAAACTACGCGAGTGTTAGGAGCAAAATGCGAATGTAAATGAGCACAATCAGGGCCTTTTTTTAACACTGATACTGGGGGGGGGCATGGCCCCCCAGCCGCCCCCATGTCCCCCCTACTGGGCACTTTTGCCCCCACCCCAGTATATACAATAGCTTTTTAAATTTCTATTTGTATGAACTATAAAGCAAATTAGTTTACAAATTCAAAAAATATGAGTTCAAAATGCCTTAAATCTGTTTTTTAACGAAGTGAATGATTTTAAAGAAGACAGCACAAAGGGTCGTGTTTTGCCTTATTAGTGATGACATGGCAGTTGCGTGGGAAACTGGGGTAGAGAGCGTGTTAGGGGACTAGTGCTGAATTTAAGTGGCAGCCATTTTGTTTTATTGTTCTTTTGTCTAAAAATAATTTTTACAATCAATCCCGTTATGTAAAGGTGAATATAGCATGACTTTCATGCAACGTATGTAATTTTGGTTATGTATATTTTTGTGGCTAATGCCTCATCTTTTTTCTTCATACGTGTATTTTTTGTTGGAATAAAGTCCAAATCTGGCAAATCATTACTAGGTTAGAGTTACTGTCAAATGTTTGAGGTCTGAAATGATTTAAATAACGTCAGAAATATATATTATGTGCTAAAAGTTCCCCCCTGATATATAAAAAATCGAGAGTGCTCCCAACTTGTATTGCTATAATGCTGAAAAAGTGAAAATAATTTTCAAGAAACGTTAAAATGTTTCTTCTGAAGTATGCCGTCATACCAGACACTAAAAGACTCTGTTCTCTAAAAACTTTTATTGGATTGCAATGACCATTTAATTAAGAACAGAAACCATGAAGGTCCCTTTCCACGAATGCCCCCCCCCCTCCCCCCCCCACTGGCAAATCCTTAAAAAAGGCCCTGAGCACAATGCGCACGTGATGAGCAAAATGCGACTGTAAATGTCTGTGATGCGCACGTAATGAGCAAAATGCGAATGTGAATCAGCATAATGCGCACGCAATGAGCATAATGCGAATGTGAATGAGCAAAATGCGAAAGCATGACGATTATAATGCAAATGTGAATCAGCAAAATGCTTTCGCATGATGAGCATAATACGAATATGAATGAGCAAAATGCGCACGCAATGAGCATAATGCGAATGTGACTGAGCAAAATGCGCAAGGATGATGAGCAAAATGAGAACATAATGAGCAAAATTCGCATATGGATTTTGTTCGGAGATCTATATTGCCTGTTAAAAAAAATTGACAAGAGTGTGCATGTCCAATCAAACAATGCATCACGATTCACGGCAGCGTTTTTGTACCACATGTTAACTAGGCAATATATTGTAATATATAGTCATTTCTCTCTGCTAGTTTTTTCATTTCGCCTCAATTTTTGCTGGTGATAGTATGGGTAATTGTTATCAGTGTAACCAGTGTTTGAAGCACTTTTCGTCTGCGTACAGTATAACGGTAAGACGACACCAAGCCCTCTGTTGTGATTATCCGCTTCTGGTGGAACAAGTTGATATTTCAGATATTTCAGAGGGAGGATACGATATAGATAAGCATAACGGTGTAGTGATGGAGAATGAAAGTACGGATGCATACAGCGATGAAGAAAATAGCAATGAGTCGGAGGAAGATGGAGAAAACGACTCTTGTACAGACGAAGAAAACAGCATATTGTCGACGGAAGAAGAAAACAGGATATCGCCGACGGAAGACAACTTGTCCATCGATGAGGAAAGTACTAGCGAACATTCTGAAGAGTCCGAATGCGAGGAAGATGACGAAAACGACACACTCTGGGAATATATATTAAATGAAGTTTTTGAAAAGGTGGATCCTAAACGAAATGCTGTGGTCGAAAAAACAATGCAAGAAAACAACATTACTGTTTAAGCTATGAAACATGCCTGCGCTACGTTGGTTCCAGAATATACCAGAGAAATGGCAAAAACATACAAAAAGTACATTCGATTAGTAAAGGAGCTTCAACGTGACAGTATCCACAAGAAAATTATGAAAACAATGAAACGTTTAATGGATAAAGAAGGCTACGATGAAGCTGAAAGTATAAATGCGGCTATAAATCAAAGAAAATTCCTTCTACAACGAATGTTGGGGTACAAAACCGTTATGGGTAACATGAACACGGGGGACAGAATAATAATTGTTTGTGCATGCGTTTCATAAGTCAATCTGCAAAATAAATCCATTGTAAAATACAAGTTGTGTTATTTAATAATTTAACTTTTAATTAAACAGTTTAATTATTAGTACGATCTTTGTCATTAAGTTATCCTTTACAGCATATGCTGACTGGCGCCTTAGGAAACATCGAGTTTTCTGAACTCCCTAGAAAGACATAAAGTCACGAAAGGGACGTAGGGAATTCAATGATAACTTAAATACGAGTTCAAGGAGCAAATGCGAACATAAATTGTGCCTAATTAACACGTTCGCATCATACAGTGTACAATATAAATATATAAAAGTAAAACAAATGAAATTGTACAGGAAAAAAAAGTCACTTGACAGGTAATTAATTTTCCCTTGTAACTTATTCATAAACGCTTCAATGATCTTTGCTTCGAGTTCTATTTACAAAGACAGTTTGAATACCTTCACTTTTGTCTGAATGGCGCAATTTTCAAACGTCGTTCACAGTGTACCGCCAGACTTGTTCTTTTATTAATTTGTTGCGCCATATTTGGAATGAAACAATATTACGGATTCTTCAGTGTCAATTTGGGTAACCATTCTATTATATCCCATTTGCAGATGACCCTGTACATTTAAATCGTTACGACCAAAGGTAACACCGATTCTAAACGTTTTCTGTCTGTTATGATTTTTATTTCTCTTGGCTCTGTCATTTTGTGATCTGCTACAACAAGCCCCCATTTGGAAATTTTCTCTAAACCGTACAGCACTGTCACCACAAGCAACAATGTATAGTATGAAGAAAGTAGACCAATGCATTAGGTTTTTAAAAAACATTTTTATTCACACAATTTTAATTACACAGTTGAATGGTACTTAAGTTTACAAGCACACGTTATATAGTCCAGTAAGTAATTAATGTTCATTGTTCTTTCGGTCTCAGCGTACAACGTATAGACCACACAAACCAGCTCAGATTAAATAAGCTGTCAAAATATTGTCTGCATAAAGTGGACGGACTAGGAAACGCTAAAATTATGCAGGCCTCCACGATTGCCCTCCAAATATCTTCATATCTCATGGTCGTCCATTGATTACCATCCACCTCCTCGGTCTCCTTGCAACACGACGCTAGCTCCTCCAGCTGTTCAATTTGTCGATGGACAAACTCGGAAGAAACGAGATCAATAATCTGCTCAAAACTTAGAATGTCTTCAAAATCAACTTCATCGACATATACATTTGCTCAAACAGATGTGCCATGCTTCTCTTTACCACGTTTTTTCAACCAGTTCACAGACACACTTACTAAATAAACAGTTTTGTTTCATTAAACATCTTCTTTATTCATTTGAACCATTGTCTGACAACAATCATACTTGTCAAACTGGTTTCTCTATTCAAAAACATATTTCCGGTCGACATGCGCGCACAGGGCTCACGTGGACAGCCCTGGTAACTACAAACTAGGGGTAAGAGCTCCTGAAAAATGCTGAGTCGGCGGTACTATGCCTGCACCATATCTACTTGGCCGAGTTCCCTACAAATGGCCCTGGGTACGAGGTTGTCGTGTTTCTATAACTCTATGGAAAACATGGTGGATTACGCCATCCGTCATTCTAATTAAAATTTGTACAGAAACACTATTATACGCCATCAAACGCAATCCAATACGCCATCCATGGAGGGTAATGAGAATTTACGCCTTTTATTTGGATTAATTTTAACGTTTAATCTATTTTTATAAATAGAAAACATTTTTCCCGTGTTCCTATAGAGTTATAGAAACACTTGTGGAATCGAAGTTTGGAAGAACTCGAATTCTCCGAAGAACTCTAATTTCTTGTTCTCCCAAACTTCCACTCGTGTTTCTATAACTCTATAGAAACACGGAAAATGTTTTCTATTTCTTAAATATATATATACATATATATAGGCAAAGTTGGTAGAGCGCAGTATAAATAAATAAATTAAAGTTTTTAAAGGCGCCGTCCACTCCGTTCTGCGCATGTACGAAACTAATGTTTACATCTTTAGTTTACGGAAAGCTTTTCTTGCTTCCTCTTCATTACTTGTACCCGAAACACGGCATTTTTATAGAACTAAATAGAAGAAAACCGATGAGATATCCTCGCGCCGAATCGCTTCGTTTTCTGGGGGTCACCACCTACCTATACTAAGTATAGGTTAGTGACCGAAACCGAACGAGGTCACTACGCTGGTTATTAACCCCGAGGGCCGCAGGACCGAGGGTAATAACCAGCGTAGTGACCGAGGTTAAGGTCACTAACCGAGTTTATTCATGACACAGACGATATTTGTCGTTATTTAACAAAAAAATGGTATTCTAGACGTAGTTTTAAAGCGATATAGTAGGTCATTTAATATGCAAGGTCAATAACCTATTTATTAACGGCGGCACATCAAAGATAATTTATGCATGATAAACTAAGAAGGCTTCTGACTGGTTTAGATAAGCCAACGCAACACCTTCCCCTATAACCCTAATCCTAATCAGTAAGTAGCATGGGAACGAATTGATATTCGACAATGTGATTGGTTACTTATAGCCAATCAGAAAACTCGTTCATATTAGGCGGGTCTTTACCAACCTCGTACCCAGGGTCTTCTCTGCTTTCAGTTTATACTGATCAGCTGAGTACTTTATGTATTTATCTACGATGATCATCTGAGGGGACCTATTTATAGTTATATAGAGTGTTTCAGTGGGTATACTACAAATTCCTGCAATAGCGTTGCAAAGAGAACAGATTCCAATTCGATTGTATTTTGTGCAACGATTGACGTACTAGACTCCCGTGACCGTTTGGAGTTTTAGGAGTGCGGCATGACCAACGAACTACCCCAACAAATAGATACTTTTTCCATGAAAACAATACTTTCAGTCAATTATATAATAAGTGCATTAGGCCTTCCCGTAAAAGAAACTCCTAGTAAAACAGTAAAAGTTTGTCGTATTTCCTCGAACATTCGCTCAGGACAATTTCTCTCCTGGCCAAGACAAAAAGGGGACAATTTTTTTTAACACTTTGAGGCCTGGACCTCTCCCAGTACTGAATAAGACTCGTCTTCAGGCTTCAAAGTGTTAAGCCGGTGAGAGTGGGAAGGTGATTATTTCTAAAAGTTTAAATTTTCATTATATATTAGCTTTCTTGGCCTCCTCCGCAGGCTGTCAAAAATATAAAGGAGAAGAGCTGGTGATTATTATAATTAGAAGATGGACGGCCAAATTCTAGTCCCAACGACCGAATGTTAAGTTAATAGTACCTCACCAACCAATAGACCTTTTCGCATGAAGTGATCTGAATGGATCAATGTGATCTTTCTTTTTGGAAAATCTGATTGGCTAATGTCCAAATTTGTCCGACGTTTTGGATGTCCGAAGTTTTGCGAGAGCTAATCAAATCTCTCAACGCGTTATCCACGCACTTCGTGTGGAAAGGTCTATTCAACAATGGCAGTCGCCGACCTGCATGATCGATCACGAGTCTCGGGGAATATTGAATTCACTCTCTATAGAACTGCCAACTGATAAACTGGAGTACGTAGAAATGCGTAGAACGGCCGATCATTCAGGGTCATTCAGTGTATGGTAACACTAACACGTATTCATTCACAGACACAGTACCAAAGCAACGTTATTTAACTACTGACATCTCTTACTGACCAACTACGCTATTCAACTACAATACATGCATGTACATCCTACTACATCGGCTATACCACTCATAACTATAGCTGGTTTGAACATGTACTACTTTATGTGTCTTTCTTAAGTCGGTCTCATGCAGCATAAAACATGTACATGTACAAGCTAGGAACTGGATAGGAAACTTACGACCGATTTCGTAAGTTTCCTATCAGTTCCTAGCTTGTTTGCACAACTTATGTACCTATAATGTCTAAAATCTGACACTACTGAACTTAACTAAACTTAAGTGATATTACACTATTGTTTAATTTCAGTAATAGCTCACTACCCGTTACCATAGCAAGTTGTGCAAACATCGTTTCCAGTTTCGTATCGTCGTTTTAAGTTTCCTATGCATTGCATTTATAAACATTCATTATATGTATACTATACAGTAGTGTACTGGTGTTGTTACTATACTGATTATACCCTGTGCACGCATGGCTCACAGGGGTAGCTATATAGAGCGTAATTGATTAATTTTGTCTTTAATTGTTTCTTTGTCACTTTGTCTGTTTTTTGCTTGAACGTCTGGGAACGAATAATTTCCCCCCCGGAAAAATCGTGTTTGCTAATTTTTTTAAAAATTGGATCTACAGAATTTTTAAAAAATCGGCCTATTGATTATTCATACTTCAGGAAAACTTTTAATGAAAAAAAAATTGGGGGTCACCAAAGTTTTTTTGGAATTAAATTAATCTGAAGGGTAATTGGCAGCCATTTTGAAACGTCATTGTTGCCATAGAAACAACTGTTGCTATTTATTTGGTAACAGTTTTTTATTGTCTGACTGTTTAACTATGCATAACATGCATTTAGTTTTATTCTTTTTCCGAATTGTTTATGCACGTGTTTTGGACTCTCAAACTTGTATTTTCCATTTTTCAAGAAACTGTATGGAGCCACCTTAAATTAACGAGGCGACAGTCAATTAAGCGTGGAATGAAATATTCTCAACCGTTGCACGAATGAAAAGTTAATAACTAATGTTTTGAAAACATTAGTTATTTGTTTTATATAACACCAAAATCGATCCTCATTGATTTAGCAAGATTTTAAAACATTTTGTAAGATTTCAGCAAGACCGGAATGGTATATACCAAAATGCACGGTGCAATAGGAATTCTATTCAATACCACGTGATCAATGATCTGCCAATCAAATGGCGATTGATTTAGTAACGTGTTATAGTCAATCAATAAATGGTCTAGAAACTCAGAACTTCGCAAATCTTTGTTCACGTTTATGCAAACTTAATTGTGCACCATGAGAACAATGTATTTTTGGTATAATGAAGCAATCATCCAATATCAGTGTTTTTGGTTCAGATATGAAAATATCAAAAATAATAAGGAAAAACAAAAGGTTTGTGCACGGTCAAGACCGTTCCAACATAAATTTACAGCTCGAGATCGATCGACATTCATTATATAGCCGCTTTGAAATTTGCCGAGTTTCCAGATCATTTCTCGATTGACTATGACTATGACGTAGTGATCAGCGATAAGGACATGACTGTCATGAGATCTAGACAGACGGATGATTTCAGGCTAAATATGATTTATTCCCGTCTCACTGCACGTATGGTAAAGAAAGGAAAGGACTGGGGGCTAATCATCCTTACTTGCAGCCAGTGGCTGAATTGCGAAGGACGCAGATCAACGTGGCCGTGTCGAGGCATATCAAAGGCGCTCCAAGCAGCCGCCAACGACACAGTTCAGACCACGGATCACAGCTAAGATGTTAGGTGTTGATTTTATGGAGGGAGGAAAACCGGAGAACCCAGCGAAAAACCCTCGAAGCACAGGAGAGATCAACTACAACTCTACTCACATGAGTCCAAGCCCGACAACGGGGTCATTCCCAAGCGGTCACCCATCCAAGTACTAACCCCGTCTAACCGGGCTTAACTTTTTGGCGAGAGGCAGCGCGCTAACAGCACACGCCACCCGTGCTCCCCTTAGTAGCGTTTATTTATTTATCTGTTTTAATCTTATATCTAGTTGTCAGTTGTCACTTCCGATCAGTGCGTATTAACAGTATGAGTCAATAGTCAAGTCTCTGTAGGTCTGCATAAAGGGTCACGTGCCCCATACTGTTCCTTATTGGCCTGTGGTCGGCCTGAGTATGTCTGGTCATATAAAAGATACATAAAATTGTATTCAGTTCACTAGTCACGTTTGGCGTCAGCTGTGGCATGCAGTTTTGAGAAAGATAATAGAAAAAGAGGGGGCCTTCTTTTCATGAAAAATTAGTATCAGGCATGCACATAGTACATTTCGCGAGTTATAGTATGAGCATATCGTTGTAGATCGACTGTTAATAAGTTACACCTGGCCTGATTTATCTGCAGTGCTCATAAGATTCACTGACATGTGATCAGTTAAAATTTAAAATGCTTCTGAATCCACAAACAAAAGTGTGTGCCAAATCATACACGCGCGGGTTAATTCTATAGACCTTATTCAAAAATGGCCGTCGAATTAAAATTATTTTATGTAATATTTATAAACCGCGCAGGAGGGCTTTATCGGATATAAAACACGAGGCGATAGCCTAGTGTTTTATATCCGATAAAGCCCGTACTGCAAGGTTTTTAAATGGCTTCTAAAAAGAATCACTTCATACGTTCATTGGCGTAGTAATTTTGAAAATTAAGCTTATCTCAGCCGTTAAAAACCAGCGAGAAACTTAGAGCGAGTCTATATCACATATATAGATCCGATACGCTCATGATTTTTCTTTGTGTTTTCCTCATGAATTATTAATGAATTTTAGAAATACATATATAAATTAGCCCTTATGAACTCGTTTTCATGTGGGAAATTCAAAAGAATTTTTACTTTAAAACCAGGTCACAAGGGCTAATTCATATGCACATAAAATAATTCTAATTCGGCGGTCATTTTTTAATAAGGCCTATAAACACGCTGAAACTTGAAATCGTGCTGGCGATTGGCCAATAGACCACTTGTATCTATTCCTTTGGTGGAGAAAAAATACTTATAACTCTAGAATTTATTAATTAAATCATTAAATTTATTCACTCTGCCTCTGTTAATTCAACTTCGGAACCTTCTGCAGTTGTTTTTCAAATCGACTGTTTTCACGTCATGTGCAATGTATAAGCATTTTTATTATATGGCTTTGTAATATCCTGAGTTCTGATTGGTCAACGCACAGTCCGTAAAAATGCGTATCCGGACCACGGTCCGTCTTTTTCCGTATCCGGACCGCTGTCCCGGATGTTGATTTTGCTCGCGTGAATTTCTAAGGTTTTCACACTAAGTTTGATACAATAATTATCGAAAAACTTGAAATAGCCATATAATAACACTTTATTAACCTCGTTTACTCGGTCTGTACGGGAAAATATCAGACCTCGGTCTTTTTTGTACGAACGTCGCCTGCGGCTCGGTCCGTACTGTCAAGACGTCGGTCTGATATTTTCCCGTACAGACCTCGTTCTCGGTTAATAATCTCTTAATAATCGTCTGGAAATCTTTCGAAAACCACCAGATATTTCCCCCCGATTTTATTCTGCTATATTCTGATTTTTTTTTCCGGTTAAAAAAGGTAAAAATACGGCAGGCGTATATGTATCTACTGCATGCGGTATAGTTGGAAATTTCACAATATCGTACCCAGAGCCTTCGCCGTGACGCAAACGAAGGCTCTGGGATAATCCATATAATCGGGAAATTAAGTGTTTTGATTGGCTAGCTAATGGCGTTTTTTTTCAACCGCCAACAGGTTTTTCTGTTTCCGGTGATAGATTATTCCAAAGCCTTCAATTTGTGTGCGCGGCGAAGGCTCTGTAGAAAAGCTGTTTTTGTAGAATTTGTTGGTAGTGTAACTGTGTCATTAACGGCTAGACTAACCAAGATGGCTAATAACGACGTATTTTAAGATATAAATAAATTTTGACACTTTTGACTTGCCTATTCGACCGTCTGCAGCAAATCTTAGCTCCCCACTTTCAAACTTCCAAAGAGCATGCAATCACGATTGTTTTAGTTACTTTACTTGGGGTTTTTAAATTTTTTAAAAGAAGGTATTTATTATAAAACATTGTGATATTTTCCAGACATTAAGTCTGTTACAGTGTTACTGTGGGCTAGCTGTCTTCCACCTCAAATCACTATGCATTGCATGCTCTTGATATTTGGGCCTTCTCTCTTAATAACATTTATGGGACCGTCCGCTGCTTTTTTGCCTCTTTACCGATATAGATCTGTTTTGTTTTTTCTAATAGAATATTTTGCTTTGGCAATACAAATTACATATATCTATAAATATCAGACACAATACCTAAAATTGTCTTACTTGAACTAATTCTCTCAGCTTGCCCCAAATGTTAAAGTTAATGACACTGATGCTTCCTTCACCAGTTCACCACATCATATTCCTTGAAAGCTTTCCAGAGATGATTCGCTTGTAAATCCTACGATTTCCATGGAATCAGTGAACGAGTAGCTCATATCTGATCGACTGTACTGGCTTTCAGATGATGAACGTGTTACAGAAGCTCTTGAATCACACTGGCCCACAGCACGTGACGCAAAGGCTCGCCGAACGACTGACCCATAACTTTGTGCTGCAGGCGTGAAAGATGACGAGTTTTCTTGCTGCAACAATGATGATGTTCTTTTGCTAGTGTGTAATTTGACAGCTTGCCTTGCATTACGCTCATGACGAGCTGTCATCAATGGACGACAAAATATCGCCTGCTCCGCTGGTAATTTAACCATAAAATCCAGGTTTTTATTTTGTTCCTGTTCTGCCGGAGTCGCAGTTATCTTTCCTTCGTTGTTCATGCACAAGTACCAAGCAAGATCATCTTCGTTTTTGTGACATGTCTGATACTGGTTAAAAAACTCTCTAGTAACGTATTCCTTAAAAACACATTCCTTGCTTTCCGCTTTCTACAAAAAAATACCACAATATTAACAAAATAACACTAAAAAAATTGAATGACTGCTTTATCAGAACGTGGTGAACGCTAAAAGGTAAAGTAACAAAAACAACTGACACTCCATACACTGAAACTGCATACACTGACACTGCATGCACTGACACTGACACTGCATACATTGACACTGCATGCACTGACACTGCATACACTGACACTGCATACACTGACACTGCATACACTGACACTGCATACATTGACACTGCAAACACTGACACTGCATACACTGACACTGCATACACTGACACTGCATACACTGACACTGCATGCACTAACACTGCATACATTGACACTGCATGCACTAACACTGACACTGCATACACTGACACTGCATACACTGACATTGCATACACTGACACTGTATACACTGACACTGCATACACTGACATTGCATACACTGACACTGCATACACTGACATTACATGCACTAACACTGACACTGCATGCACTAACACTGCATACACTGACACTACATGCAATAACACTGACACTGCATACACTGACACTACATGCAATAACACTGCATACACTGACACTACATGCAATAACACTGCATACACTAACACTGTATACACTGACACTGCATGCACTAACACTGACACTGCATACACTGACACTGCATACACTAGCACTGCATTATGATAATGATTTAATATTTCTATTACGCAAATTAACATGTGCCATGTGAATATGATCAAATGCGCATTACAAAATTATCGTTATAGATTCTGATAACAACTGACAACAAACTAATTTATAAAATATACTAATAAAAGGCAGTCTTAAAAAGATGTCTTAACCAATCCTTTGAACTGAATAAAGCTGTCTTCCTGACGAATGTCAACTGGCAAAGCATTCCAAAGTTTGGTGGCCGCAACTGAAAAAGCGCGATCACCAAGAGTCTTTTTAGTTCGTATACTGGGTGGTTATAGTAAAAGACCTAAGTTCATTCGAAGACTATAATTTGACTGTTTCCTAATAGTAACTAAATCACAAATATATATGGGTGCAAGCCCAAAAATTGCTTTAAAAGTAATAACAATAATCTTAAAATCAATTCAGTCTAAATTTGACCGGAAGCCAATGTAATGAATACAACACTGGAGTAATGTGGCAGTATCTCTTATAAGTCTCGCAGCTGAATTCTGCAGTCTTTGTAGCTTATCAAGATGTACTGCCGGCAAACCATACAGCAGACTATTGCAGTAATCAATACGCCCTATAACATAGACATGAATCAACGTCTGCGCTGCCTCTTTACTTAAGAACTTCCTTATGCGTCTAATGTTATTAAGGTGGTAATAGGTGGCAGAACAAGTCTTATTAATGTGAGCTTGAAGGTTGAGGTTGCTATCAAACCAAAAAACCAAGGTTTTTTACAACTAAAACCCGCGCAACTTTGGTATCACCAATCGTGAGATGGTCGATATCAACCTTAGCAAGCTGTGGCTTTGTGCCAATAATCACGAATTCCATCTTGCCATCATTCATCCATAACTTGTCCACGATCGAATGTCACGGATACATAGTTCCATGGCCTTGACGGCCTCAAGTTGACGTGCCGTAGAATCAGGTTTAAACGATATATACAGTTGCGAGTCATCGGCGTAGACATGAACATCAGGAAGGTGTTTCTTGATCACATCAAATAATTTGCTGGCATATATAGTAAACAACAGTGGGCCGAAGCACGACCCCTGGGGGACACCAAAATTCAAAGGAAAGCTGGCGGAATGGCAACCGTTCACACGAATCCGTTGCCATACACTAACACTGCATGCACTAACACAACATACACTGACATTGCAAACAACTGACACCGACACTGCATACACTAACATTGCATACACTAACACTGCATACACTAACACTGCATACACTAACACTGCATACACTAACACTGTATGCAAACACTGACACTGCATACACTGACACTACATGCACTAACACTGCAAACACTGACACTGCATACACTGACACTGATACTTGGCAGGACAACATTATTTACTGTTAGCAGCACAACACTTCACGTACACCGGTGAGACGCTTTAGATTGAGCTATTGGAACTCAGATGAACTGTTCAGATTATTTACTGCTATGTACAAGTAATGATATACACCGCCTACATTGTCGTTTATGGTTGGCAACATAATTGCAATATTGTTCACAATTGGTTACAAAACATTGCATGTTGACGGTTCGCTACAGCTCTACTTTTTGATAAAACGGGAGTCAATTATTATTGCAATTGAAGGAATTTGTTTACTGTCATGTAATATAAATATGCTTGTTTTAAAATTATTTACATATATATATATATATATATATAGAAACGTTTCTCTCTGACGAAGGGCCTTCGCTCAAAACGTTCTCTGTTTCGGCAGTATATCTAACCTTACTATATTTCGATTGTTGTTTCTACACTGCCTACGCAGCACGTTACTTTTATATATATATATATATATATTTTTTATATATATATATATATATATACTACCCTTGTGGAAGTTTGAGCACTCTGGGCCCATGCGCACTTCACGCTATCTGAATGTATTTCACCGATGCTTTCCCACATGCGGTTGTCACCGACGATCGCATGTGTATAAGTAATTGGTGAAATTCATTCAGATTGTTCCAAGCTACACTGATGAGCTGTTGTACAGCGAAACAACCGTGTCTGTAGATTGAACTATGTATGCTCCTTCACTTCGGTGTTGTTGAGCACTCTGTGAAGTTGCCGTGGGTACCTATTAGCGATAATGCAACGCTCACTACCCTTGTGGAAGTTTGAGCACTCTGGGCCCATGCGCACTTCACGCTATCTGAATGTATTTCACCGATGCTTTCCCACATGCGGTTGTCACCGACGATCGCATGTGTATAAGTAATTGGTGAAATTCATTCAGATTGTTCCAAGCTACACTGATGAGCTGTTGTACAGCGAAACACCGTGTCTGTAGATTGAACTATATATATATATACAGTATATATATATATATAAGCGAGTTTTGGTTCACGAAATGTTAGAGAGTGCTCAATACCATATATAGATAGAGCAAAATACAAAGTACATATATAGTTTCCTTTCGGAGATATCCGCAAGTGTTGTTGTAATCTCAGCTTACGATAGAAAACTTGGTTTTCACTTTTATATAGCACTATTACAATATGTCTTAATTAATCTAAATATTGAAAAACATTTGCTTACCGTTGTGAAAACTGTTCCATCTTCATCAATTGCCAAATACAACCGCGAATCAACGCCCCAGATAGCTACCATGTTTGTTCCAACAGTTAGAAATTGTAGAAAAACTAAAAATTATAAAACGATAACCATAATGTTTTATGTTTAACAAATATATTCCATTTTGCCGTTGTCTTTTCAGTTATAGATGCACAGATAACGTCACAACGTGGTAAGAACAAAAAAGTGGCCCACGAGACGCAGTTTCACGCGGGGGACCGTAGCGACACTCAACATTTTGAGGCCCACTTAAACTATACTATATATATATATATATATATATATATTGACTATATTGTTCTGGAAAGGTTTATTTTTAGGTATGCAAAGTCATCTACCTCTAGTATATAGCCTTTCGGATTTTGGATCTTATCGTTCTCCGCCTTAGCATGCATTACTTTCATATTTGAATGTTAAAAGACTTTAAAACTATATAATGGTTCAATTTTTATCTACTGTCAAATAAAACACTTCAAAAGCCATGAGTATACTACAAATTATACCATGCACTATTTGGTATTGGGTCTTGCATGCATTATTATAAGCTGCATGCGTGGTCGCGTGAGAAATCCATATAAACGAATTAACCAATTTATTATTTGCTCGTACTATATTATAAAGTCGTGACTTTGACCTTGCCAACTCATGATTCACTCTAGAGCCCAATATATCAGACTAAACGTCCCACCTTATCAAATATGAATACTATATTAATATAAAATGAGTAGAACTAGATCTTCAAATAAACTAAAGCAGTGTTATTAATTATGCTTTTCGTGCGATTTGTCATTTCTATGCACAAACATGTAGACTGCAGATTAATATTATAACAGCATAAAATTTCACGGCAAACTTATTTACTTTATTAGATAACTTTTAAATTAAAACTAAGGACACAGTTTAAAAAGTTCTATCAAATAAAATGACTTACTAAATGGGCTTTTAATATCTCTTGTACTTTGTAAGACTCCATTTGGTCGTAGCTCTAAGTAAAAACCGTGTCTCGACTGTAAAATTCTCGTTCTAGTGTACTTTAACAAAGGTAATGTACTACTTCGAATACTAGAAGACATTCTTTGTCAAATTTCTTTAGCAACAACTTTTTACTAAATCACGTCTTAGTCGAAATAAATTATGCATCATTCGTTAACCAATTAAAAATTAATTACTTAACTTTCTTAATATTTTGCATGCTTCGATCTTATCTCGGTAAGAGGTTCAAAGTTGACTGTAACGCAATGTATTATGTATAATATGTCTGCTTCAAAAAATGCTCTGTTGCTTCTACCATTTCGTCAAGCACAGCTAAATGTATATTAATCTTATGGAAGCCGAGTGGGTCTTGGGAAATATTTGGTCAAAATTAATGTAAACTCCTGCGTTATTTATTAATTGAAATTTTTTAACGTAGAATTGCACGGCAAAAAACTAATGCATTGCAAAAGAATAGTAGCCAGCTACAATCTTGGAGAAAACTTGTTGAGAAAAGATCCTCAAAGATTACACATACCTGATTTTAACAGTTTAACGGACCTTAAACTGAATCCCCCCTGGTGCATTGTTGCTCCACACAAGCACTCTGACTTAAATTTTATATGAAAAAATCAACACTTGAACGGGGGCAAAGGCGTTGTGGTAAACACACAGTTTAAGATTAAAGATTGAAGTGATTTTTGTGTTCAATGTGTCAACAGTTTTGTCCAAGATTGTAGCTTACTTAGCTTCCTCCGCAGGCAACTCTGTGTCGATCTTCTTAGTTGTTCTTAATTTTTCTGAGTCAAGATTTTTTATTGATCTGCACTATTTACAAAAATAGTGTTTAATACATTCGTATTATAAATAATTGTATTAAAAAGAAGGAGTTGAAGTGTTGAATAAATTAAATGAGTATTCGTGCACAGCGATCAAAAGAGCAAAAGCTTTCGAGTTGATCACTGCTTATACGTTAGATTATATATAGCCAAGTTATAGATTGAGCTAAAAAGTAGTATTATTAACCTACATTGTATTTAAATTTGATTACATAAAAGAACATTTTTATATCGTTTTTTGAATATATTAAGAGAACATGAATGCTTATAATATCAATACAACTGATTCCCAAATTTTTGATGAAATAAATTTAAACGTATATAGTATTCCATAATTTGTTCTAGCTTTTAGTCTGACGAAGTTTAAATTTGCTGCAATTATAAATCGTGTGTTATAATTATGCTGTTTCGTTGCTGGTTTAACAAATTCAGAAAAGAATCATGGGATATTAGATCTTCCAATTATTAATAATTTAATAACCGAATTCTGCAATTCTTAATTTAAAGATATTATCAAATTTTAATATTTCTAAAATATTAAAATATGGTGTAGCACTTTCTCTACTATATGCAAAAAATATGTTCCTAACATAATTATTTTCAGAAAATTCAGAGAATTTTGGTTGAAATTACAGGAGAGTATAAAAAAGATACAGTAGGGTTGCCTGCGGCAACTAATAGCCAGCAATCCGAGTTTCTCCGAGTTTAATGGGAGGTTGTTGTTGACGACTGAATCTACCGCTGAGTCAGTTTTTACGAATGCCATAAACGTTGCGAGATAATGATGAAGATTTTAGACTTGTTGCCAAGCATTAAGCTTCATCCATGCACACGAAAAGATTTCTGTGACAAATTTTCGCTGGTTTATACTGATAATTTCAGGCAAATCATTATCTTGGTCAGTTAGCCAGAAAACTGGCGTGTTAGCCTTATATGAATGGCAAAGAATTGTTGTCATATTGGAAATTAATTTAATCGTGTATACGACTCGTCAAAAATATTTGTGAAAGATTTTTAGTGAAATTAGTTCCAATTCCTTATTTGCCAGCGTATGTTTGCACGGCCAAGATGGCAGCTTCGCCTATAATATGCATGTGATCTAATATAAAAACACCGTCTCTTCCTCTACCAACGAAATAATTTGTTAATATAGCAATGACAAACTTCTGTTTTAAATCAATCATATTTTCCAACGTTTTGGGGATCAAGCCCCTTTATCAATTAGGTAAGGGGGCTTGGTCCCCAAAACGTTGGAAAATATAATTGATTTAAAACAGAAGGTCGACGTTAAAAGTGATGACTCAAAGGCGGCTTTTCCAAAATATGTCGTCAAATAGGTTTTTAAAAAAAGCTAGGCGTAAACAAGATTTCTGACTAGGGTTAGGGTTTTTGTTGTGTTTAGGTTATCCAGAACATTACTAAAATCTTGAGACTCACTGAAGCTTGACGATCAACTTTGGAAAAACAAATTTGACGACTATAGGTAAAGCCGCGATAGGACTGAATGCATGGGTCTTTATTAGAGGGTCTGAATGGGGGGTTCTGCATGTCAGTTGTCAGTTAAAATTTTGGCCTGTCAGTTAAACATCAGTTAATAATTAACCGCGGCCATATTTTAGTTGGTATATATAGTTGGGCATTTTTTATTCAGTATACTGCAACATGCAATAGGTTATAATAACAACACAATAGATATAATAACGTACATATATAAATATACGTTTTCATACTGCCTCAAAATTTCCTAACCTATGGCAAACAGATATTCATTTTTATCGACAATATTAACTTATTAACCGCTTGCATTACTGTGGCAGTTGTGAAGTCTCTTCAAGATTTATATCTCGAAATACAATTGAATGAACCAAAGCAAAACAGTCAATAACGGAACGTTTTTAAGCTATTCAAAACACCATAGGCGGCGGAAGATAGGTTTGGTACGGGGGTATGCTCCCCCGGAAAATTTTGAAATCTGGAGTCTCTGAAATGGCATTTCCTGCGTTTTGGGGGAAGATTTTACAGAATCCTAAAGGTAAAAATCCCTTTACCACCCACAACAATTTTTTCATCATTTTTCATTTTTTCGGCCTTTCTTCGTTAATTCTTGGCCCAGACGAAAACAGCAGTTCATTGTTCAAACGTTGAGAAACATTTCGGGTCAGCAGTTTCAAAATGCCATATATCGAAGATGTATAAATATTCAACGTATAATCACCCTCATGCGGGGGGGCGGGGGGGGGGGGGGGCTCAACCCCCCTTTTTTCCACTTTTACAAAGTTGGCCCCAGTCCGCCGCCTGATCAGTGAAAATCAGTGAGTGTGACGCAATCTTACTTCAATAGTCAGTAAACAGTTAAGTTTTATTTGTCAGTAAACAGTTAAAAAATTCGTCATTTGTCAGTTAACAGCTATTTTTAAGGCCGTTTGTCAGTTGTCAGTTAACCCCTTTTATCCTCGACAGTCGACCTTATGATCGTTTTCACTGCGTGTGATCGGTGGCCCAGTTGGGGAAATAAAATAATACGAAATGTTTGAATAAGAATAGAGTTGAATTCCTTATTCCTATATATAATAAAGATGGTGCACCAATATGCCTTCATTGTACTAAAAATACTTTATGCACACCGTGCACAAGTTTGCCTAAACGTAAACCGCAAAAAGATAGAACACTAGTTCGCCGAGTTTCCAGACTGTGTATCTCAATTGACAATATATGCCTCCACTAACTATGCTATGATCCTGAAGTATGTACAATTATATTGGCCACCATTCACTTTTGAATTGTAGACACACACAAGCACAACCCGGACAAAAAAAAAAGACTAATTAGAGCGGACATAAAAGAATATTTTACAGTAAATGCACATACGTCACTGTATACATTGCTAATGACATTTTTCTAACCGGTTGGCAACACGTTTTGTAGTATATAACGACGAATAAATAAAAACGACGTTGCCGATGAATAAAAGCCATAGCTATAAGCTGGTTTAAATCTGGACTGTGAGAAACTCTTTAACTGTACTATTTGTTTAAACCAACATTTCACTATTGTATATAGTATTTCAGATTCAAGTTACTCTATATATAACGGGACAGATCATGCTGCAAAGACAGGTACGTGATACTGAAATAATTCAGTTCGGCATTCAGGAATAAACTCATACTGGTTTTGTTGAAATCCTAAACTTACTGGTTCTTATATCATTTTATTTATATGATTTAGGAATGAGTCGTGGT
This sequence comes from Paragorgia papillata, assembly GCA_035771165.1. Classification (NCBI taxonomy): domain Eukaryota; kingdom Metazoa; phylum Cnidaria; class Anthozoa; order Scleralcyonacea; family Coralliidae; genus Paragorgia; species Paragorgia papillata. Next base: position 234,728 of record JAWNZC010000350.1, on the reverse strand, counting down.
CAGTTCAAAGCGGTTCTCATTCCGGAATGAAATTTCATTCTGCTGGTATATGGGATTTCGCTCTGGTATATAGATGCTGTACGAAATTTTATCTGGAATATGAATAAATAAAATAACTTAATGGGGGTCCCACATGCCACGATCAGCTATTGCTGAAATTAAACAATAGTGTAATATCACTTAAGTTCAGTAGTGTCTGATTTTAGCCATGTGGGACCACCAGGTGGGTGTTTACATGGGGAATTTGACACTTGTCTCGGGTAGTAGGATCACCCTGGGGATAGGGTTACCCTCTTTGTGAGGTAGAGTAGCGGGTGAGGCAACTTTTCCTCATGTAAACAGTTTCACTCAGCTACCCGAGACAACTCCAAAGGAACGCTTCAACGTGATTGGTTAAAAGTTGGTTTGCCCTTCGGGACAATCAAAGGTCACCCTGCTAGCAGAGACAACTTTTCCTCATATAAACACTCTGTATACTGAAACTGTAGCTCTGGGGCCAGGGTGACCCCCTTGACAGGGACAACTTTTATCCATGTAAATACCCCCTTAGGCTAGCGGTTTTATACCGTATAAAGCGCGAGGGAACGTTATTTTCTGGGTCACCTAACCCTATTTAACAAAAACCCTAACCCTAGTACATGTAATTTGGTCGTTCCAGAACATATTTCGCAAGCCATTTCATTCCCCAAAAGTATTCCTCCTTTTACAAACTGCAAACACAGCGGGTGCATATTAATTCGTGTAGTCAGACAGTGCAAATACTTTTCCACCTGCATTATAATTATATATATTCCTGTTAATATATATTCATGAATTGCAACAAATCAGAAACAAATACAAATCACATACAATTAGTTGTTAATATAATTTAATTAATTGCAGTGCAGTGTAGAAAAAAGTCAAACTATAGTATGCTTGGCATTCTTTTTTATATTTCAAGTGGAATATATATATATCATAACAACAGGTTGTACATGCTAATATTTATAGACTATCATTAAAGTTTTCTCCCTTTCACTTGGTCAGTTAAACCAACGTAGAAAACATGTTTTGTTTCATCTACAATTTATGTCTTTAATATAGGCACACTGCGATGGAAATCAATAATACGGCTAAGATATTATCGCACAATATTTCTGTCACAATATGCAATAAAAGGTGAGTGCATATATATATATATACGAAATCTCAGTATTTTATATCATTACAATGTACATTTGTATTAAACAATTTTGAACAAGTTTCCACCAATATAGAAAAGGTGCTCGCACTAATAATATTTCAGTTGAATACACCCTATTTAGAGAAGTTGTCAGATGGCCAACATTCAAAAACTCAAGTTAGTAATGTCGATTTACAACTGGTAAAATAAGACGGACCTTTGCGCTTGTGCGTACTAGTTTTTCCTCAGCTTATATTCAATCACGTTTTTAATACCTGCATGTGCCTGTGTTATACAAGTGTAAATTAATTACTTTAAACTCTAATCCCTTCCTGGCTGAATCGTTTCCTTGGAAACAAAGCAGAATTTAGCATTTTACACTCTAGTTAACATGCTAGCAGACGACTTTCTTCTCGAAGGACAGAACACACAGTTGCAATTATATACACATTATATATATATATAATTTAAAAAGATGAACGTTGCTACTCCAACGGTTTCACGCGTTAAGCGATCATCAGGCAACTGCATGATTGCAGGAGTCATCTACAAAGCTGATGTGACAACAACAGACGAAACAGACACAACAAAACAATACATATAGGAATGACAGCCAACAACTTCAAGCAACGCTTCAACAACCACCAGACGTCTTTCCATGACGAGAAATATATACCATTAGTAGCTATATATATATATATATTCAGATTGTTCCAAGCTACACTGATGAGCTGTTGTACAGCGAAACACCGTGTCTGTAGATTGAACTATATATATATATATATATATAGATAGCTACTAATGGTATATGAGCTATCTTGCAATCTGATTGGCTGCATTACTAACTATATATCAGCTCATATACAGCGAGTAGTGAAAAACAAAATGGCGGCGTAGTTTTCTTAAACTATTGCAGATGAAACTGGCTGTTTTTTTCAACGTATAGCTCAGAAAAACTTGAGCTAAGAAGGGGAAACTAGCATTTAACACAAAATACACAACCCAAGAAATGCACAATTTACAAAGTTAAGATGGTAAATCCACTTTAAAGTGCCTCTATGGTCTGTGGGATCTTTACATATTTAAATAACTTAGGTTAAAAGAAAATGTTTCCCGAAATTTTTTCTCAAAAACATTTAATGCTCGCCCATTAACAGTGCTCCGAAGTTGGCCAAATCAGTCCAAATCACGCCATTTTGAAAGTTAGACCGTTTTCTTGGGCCTGAGCTCTAATTGATAGGTTTACGTCACATTTGCGTCACAGTCGGAAGACCAACATTTCTTCCACCGAGTCTGAGTCAGACGAACCATCTTGGAACATATAGATGAATATATCTAAAGTTTTCATTGCTTAAATAAAGGTTTAAGAGACGCAATACCAAAAACACACTAAATAGTCAGAAGTTCGGTTCCGACCGTGACGTCACAGAGTAAACTCGCACCATGTCCCTAATGCACGGTCACAGTTATAGAGGTACCAACTTTGAAGCGCTGTTAATGGGCGGGGATTTAATATTTTTGAGAAAAAATGTCGGGAAACATTTTCTTTTAACCTAAGTTATTTAAATATGTAAAGATCCCACAGGCCATAGAGGCACTTTAAAAACCGTCTTAAGAGTTTACAAAACCCGATTAGAATTGTCAGGTTGACAATGGCGGATATTCAATTAATATAATTTATTGCAATAAATCAACAATTTTGCATTAATTATCATAACATATTTTGCTATATTATAAAACAATTATACCATTCGCTCTCGTCATATATGAACTCATAGCCAACTCGGCAAGGCGCTAGCTCGTTGGCTATGAGCTCATATACGACTCGAGCTCATGTTATAATTGTTAATTATATATATGATAACCCTTAGCTTAATGTGTATTGTTATTGTAGGACAACTTTACCTTTTACTCTAATGCCAAAAGGCAAAATATTTTACTCATCAATGGGGAGACGTCTGGGAAAGTCACGCATAAAACGGTTAAGGGAATCAACAAATAATTTAATTTGCATTTAATATTTATATATAGTCTTCTTCTATACAGTTTATTCATTGAAAAATTGCTGTCGATCTTCATTTTATTTAATTCTTATTTTAGATTCATCTGGTTGCTAGAAGCTAATGCTTCTTTAGAAAACAATATCAAAGAAAAATACGCAGACAATTGTTTTCTAACTTATCACAAATGGGAACTTGTGATGGTTCTAACTCTTATGTTTCTGGGACTTCTTTTCAATGGGTATATTTTGATAACTTTTATTCAGCTGCCAAGGATCCGCAACTTAACAAATTATTTCATTGCCAGTTTGGCTTTAACCGACACGTTGATGGTCCTCATCAGTCCTATTCTTCTTCTCCTTATTTTTTTGCAAAAAATTAAATTTGAAGTTGGCGATTTTCTGCGCAGTTGCTTTGAAATATTTTGTGGTGCAGCATCTTTGATGAACTTTGCTTGTATTAGTGTTGATAGAATGGTTGCTATTTCTAAGCCATTGTATCATCGTACTTTACCGCCATCACGTTCTTTATGGATCATTGCCTTTATTTGGATCCTGGCTTTCACAGTAGCACTGTTACATGGACTCTGGGACGGAAAGGCAGGATATATATTAATGAATGTTTATTTTTGCTTTGGTTTTGTCATTCCGACAATCTGCACAATGGTATCGTACGGCATCATAACCCGAGTGGCTCTTTGTAGATCAAGACCAACCCTTGGAATAAATCACCGACAAGACAGTAGGATCAGGCAAACAATTAGACTTACCTGGAAAATTTTGCTTGTAATTTTACCTGGGTTTATCATGTGGAGCTTCTTTTGGGTACCACAGTTCGTACAAGCGACAAACAAAGCATTTTACTTTCCCCACTCTTTTATGGAAGCAACAAATATGGTCCCTATTTTAGCAGCGGCAATCAATCCACTAATTTATATAGTGATGACAACAGAATTTAGAAAATATTTAGTTTATTTATTGTGTCACCGAAATCGAACTGTTCGCGCTACTTCAAATATTATATCTTCTAGACATGTCGCATTCTCTCTGTCTGAAACTGGGACCATGTAAAAAAATATCATGAATTACTTGTATGTTTGCGTTTAAAATTTGCAAATTAGGTGACTGAAGGATCATCTACGACATTACTTCAGAGATATTACTTGCACTTTTAGAGAAAAAGTTATTTCGTTGGTTTCAGACTGACATTTTGTCATAATCTGAAATATAACGAAATTTAAAACCGAAATGGTTAGGATTAGAGTTATAGGGTGAACGTTAGGATTAGTATTATTAAAATGATAAAATATTTATACGCAATGTTCACTCTGAAGCCAGCGAAATAACTATTAAGGCTCTTTTCCACTCATCGCAGAAACTAGTTCGCAGCTTGATGCGAGTACTTGTATCTCATTAAAATGAACTCACAACGAGAAAACAAGCACTGCGGGTTGTTTTTAATTAGATGCAAACACTCGCAGCGAGCTGGTTTTTGCGATGACTGGAAAAGAGCCTTTAGACGCCCTTTTCTTGTAAAAAGGGCGTGATCAGTTAATAAATCCATTCACCAATAGCAACGCCATTTTGAATTTGCAATGCATTGTGGTCTATTTAGGATAACAAGCTCAAATACCCCGCTCTTAAATTTTATGAAATCGTTGTTTTACTGCACGGTCATGCATGCATTCCTGAATTTCCCACTTACTATTAATAACGAATTCATATCGAGTAGAGTAGCCAACCAGATTGGAGCGTTTGCAATAGTATACTAATAAGTTTCTACTAAAAGCAATTATGTGTGAACGACCGTTGGTGTGAGATATTCGAGATAACGCGCAATCTGGGGCTACAAAATATAAGCGCTGCATGTTGACAAGTCAGTCAGATGACACAGCATGCAAGTAATATACGCATGTTGAAATTTACCGGACTTGCAACATGTGATTTCTTTCAAGCAGATAATCTTTTGCACAAAGCACAAAAAATCGCTCAGCGTATTGAAACCATATTGTTGATTAATTACTTTCTGTCCGAGGAATATTGCAAAGTTTACATAAACATTGGCAAATGGAAATAAAAATTAACAACTAATTTGTAAAACCAGCAAGCAAATTATAATTCCATGTAAACTTTGCAAATTATGTTTCCCGGACAAGAAGCAGTGAATCGACTATTCATATTCAGTGTTTAGAACTTTTTTGCCTTTTGCGACATGGTATTTCATTGCAATGACAGTGCTCTATAATAAAAGAATGGGAACTATAAACCACCAGTGAACTCTATATTGGACGAAAAAGTGAAGCAAATTTTTGGACGTCAGTTTCAGGCCCCATACGCGGCCATTTTGAATGTCAGCTTCAGTTTTCTAAGGCTTGAAGATAAACCTTCACGAAGTTTAGTGGTAACCCAAGTTAGTTTAATACTTCAAGTATTTCGAGAAGCTTTAAAGAGAGTAGTTTGAAGAAAACGAGTGGTGAGACCTGACTAAATATAGCCAAGAATGAGATTTAAAAACGTCAGTTTAAAAACATGAAAGCGGATATGATATATTTTACCCACTTGAAACGTGTTTTCGACAGTTTAAAATGTTGTAAAGCACTTGTTCTCTTCCGTATCCTGGGTAAAATCGAAATTTGGTTTGTTTTCGTGATGGCTAGGTTCTAGGTTTTCGTGAACAAATTGCCGTATATGGCGCGTAGGAGCCAAAAAGCCAGTTTTTGGCTCACTTTTTGATTGGCAGTCAGCCTTTATTGATCCATGTGTTATTAAATATACTGCAGGAGTAATAACGCATGGCTGAACGTTGCCATGCTATAACAGGGCGCACGTGGTGCGAATTATCCAATCAAAACTCAGAAAATACATCCGTGTATGAGAATTGAATATTACCTTTTTAAAATTAACAACCTATCTAGATCTACTTTTAAAATAAATTCCATTTCACAAAACTGTTTTATTTATTTTTAGTTTAATATTTCACCAAAAACCAGCAATGTATTTCCTTTGCAACATTATAAAGAATCTATTTTACTTTGAGCAACACATTAATCCAATATTGTTTATATACAAAGTTCTATTGATACCTACATTGGCTGTTTTTCCTTGCCCACGAACTGCTTCTAAAAGAAGGAATGACAAAACAAAGACTGTCACTCTAAGTAAACTTGCGCACTCCATGTTCACCGAATGCTAATAGTAAGCGAAATAATTCAGTTCTCGTCTTCTCGACGTCTCGCAGGTCTATTTAAATTAATATGTCTGTATATAGTGACGTTTATACATTGCATGTTACATTGATGTATATATATATATAGCGATAATAATTAAGACTCTGGTCCTTTCTGCAGTTATTTTTAGACGTTGTTTACCACGAAATATATTCTTTATGAGCTCCCTATGGGCAATATTGTACTAATATCATGTCTTTTTGTGTAGTTTGCAATGTCACATCTGCAATAACGAGATAAGATATTTCAAAATTTGAACTAGTAACTTTAGATGGCTGATGACCTATTAACAGATGTACGAGTTGTCTACTCAAAAACCAAAGCTGCGCTAATCTTTAGACCAGGCCTATTACACAGCCCAAAATATATGGTTGAACAATGCAGCTATAAGAATATGGCTACATACAACAACCATATTTGTTTGTTTGTTTGTTTGTTTATTTGTTTGTTTGTTTGTTGTTTATTTATTTACTTATTTATCTATTGGTTTATTTTATTTATTTATCTACCTCTCTATCTATCTATCTATTTACTTATTTATTTATTTACATATTTATTTTTTTATTTACTTATATATTTATTTATTTATTTATTTATTTATTTATTTATTTATTTATTTATATCTTTACTTAATTGACCGAAACAGGGAACGTAGATGTCTAACGTTTCGAGCGAAGGCCCTTCGTCAGAGAGAAACGTACAGAGCATAAACAAACAGCGAATTATATATAAGAAAGATAATCATGTGACAAAAAATTAGCCAATCAGATCAAAATAACAAACAGTAATGAGATGCGAAAAATTAGCCAATCAGATCAAAATAACAATAACAAATAAATAATGAAATTAATGCGAAAGACATTTGCTATTCTGACCGTCGATCATGCAGCAAAACAAGGCGGAGTGTAAAAAAGATAATGAGCGAACGTTAAAAAATAGGTACCCAGTGGGTACATGGGTCTACTGCCTGCTGATAACTTCAAGTAACACATGCAATATGCACAAAAGACAAATAGAACACATAATTATATACATTTTATTAGTAAGAAAACAAGAAATAGCCTAATTCTTAGAGCTATTGGTTTACATGCAGTAACTGTAGTTAATACTTGCTGTAGTACCAGTACTTCATGTGTTTATTCATAAAACTTGAGTGTTTTAAGAGTAACTGTAAATGTGCTTATGTAAAATTTCTAGATACTAAGCATAAGAGTGACTCGTTGTCTGAAAGATCCACGAACTTTAGACCCCTTTCTATATTCTCTATTGTTTCCAAAGTATTAGAAAGACGTGTATACAGTAATACAACAATACGTACAATTTATTGCAGGTTTCGGAATAAACCACTCCTGTGAAACCTTGCTGCTCTACTGCTCTGTCGTTAGACAATTCTTAACGTTTAAAAGACCCAGCATTGTACTAAATTTGAACTATTTAGTAAATTACCAAATTTATAATTCTGTTCTGTTCTTTCTTTGTTTTAAGGCGTAAACAAGAAATATATAGCAATATTTTTAACAATGTCGACGGCGTTGTTTGTCATGTATTTTGTTCTTTTTTGCTTGAGTATTATTTACTAAAGCTTCCAAATCAGTTTTGTTCGCGTTTCAGTAAATATGTTCTTATTTTCCATTGTAATTTTTTGATTAGAAGCTCACTGAAACTTGAAAATTATTTGTCGTTTAACCATGGTAAAAAAGGCCGAGAAAAATTCCGTGTTTATGTACTCATATATAAACACAGCTGATGACCAATCAGAGCTCGTGTAAGAAGCAACTTATTTTTATAAATATATATATATATATATATATATATATATATATATATATATATATATATATATATATATATATATATATATATATATAGTAGTTAAAATAAGATCGGACGCGAATATTTTAACTTACTTATCAAATTCTAAGTGTACAGATGAATACTTTGTTCAAGAGTTGTAAGAAACGTTAGATAAGATCATTTTAACTCAGAAAAAACTGAATTTGAGCCGCTAGTGTCTAATAACTTTGATAAAACATTGATGTTTTATTAAATCAATGTTTTAACAGTATTTACAAACACCTGATTAAACATTCATTTCTCTTGAATTTTCCTTTTGAATTAGTAATGAATTTGATATATATATATATATTCAAAATACTGATTAATAATTCATGACGAAAATTCAAAATAAATGAATTTTTCAGGGTTAATCAGTAGTAACACTCCTGTAGTAACACTGGACCAATAAGGGATGGCCCTTACTGGACCTCTAGGGAGAGCAGTTAGATATAACTGATAGAGCTATTTAGTACGTATAAATAAGATTAGTTAAGTTTAGTTTAGTTTAGTTTAGAAGGATGGGAAAAACGTAAATATATAGCTCGTGCAGGTTCTTTATTATTCTCTATTTTGCGAGTCAGCTGTATGCAAGTTAAGTGTGTTCTGCTTTCGCAGTCAATCTCACTTTCGCAGACTATTCTGCACTCGTTTTAAAATTTGAAACATTAATTAATGTTTATTATTCAAAATCTTTGTAAATGCAGTGTCTTATTTTATCTTTATTTTTACAACTGAAATCCAGTACACGCGGATCTCATAACTTTTTGAACTTTTGTCTTGATTGAGTTGGGTACATTTTGTCGTATTTTGTAAGGAACTATATAGTTCAATTTAGATATTTTTACAGGTATTATTACACTAATACAAATATTTAAACAATTGGTGTTGGGTAATAAGCCGAAAAACCTTTCGTTGAACATTACTGATCTTTTTAATCAAATTCAAAGAAAATATACTGTATATACCTATATATAAACATCGTACAAATCTATAGGGATAAAAATATACGTTACTGAGATTTGAAGTGCTAAATTGCATGAAGGGTCTATGTGACAAAATTTGATTAATTTGATCCTTTGTTGACTTCACCTTCCCAACACGTAATTAAAAAAGAAAATCATCCAGTCAGCTAATAATGATCTATTTAGTATGGTCAAAACGCGTAGAGCTGCATGATTAACGTGGAGAATATCTTTTCATAATTGGATAATAGACATATTAGCCATATACTATATACAATGGAAAACAATATCAGGATGTTATCGTATAATTATTCTGTCATAATATGCGATGAAAGGTAAGTGCGGCTCATGCCAAAGCCTAAACTGTTTACTTGAATGTATAAGGCTTTTCAATCACGTCGGTTTGTATAGGTCGATCGATGTACAAGATTCACAGGAACTAGCTATTTGCGGTGAAAATATTGTCATGAAAAATGTATCTGTGATTGTCGAAATAAGTAAACGTTTTAATATAGAAAATCAGTGATTAGGCTGCCAGTGTATAATATGTTCTTGTCACTCGATCATATATAGACTGCGGACTGCCTATAGGCTTCGACTTGAAGTCCATAACGATATTTTTTGTCATAAGTAGAATGAGGTATTACTGCAATGTATAGGATTTATGATGATACCGCTTAGTGGCCCGTCCAAATGCACACCAATGACAGTAGTGTATGCTAGTAATGCTAGTCATATTTTCTTAAGAATAAGAACTAATTCCCACTTTGTCACTCAGGAACTTTTCAATTTCTTAATAAAAATGTTTTAGGATTTGGTTTTAATGATCAAATTATATTTTTTGTGAATAATTGAAAAAAAGGTGGGTCGGCATTTGAGGTATGTGTGACGAAAGTCTTATGTCAAATGTATCTCTAATGTATCTGAACGATATAGTCGATCGTCTATATATATAATAATAATTCAGGTTCTATCTAGTAAGGTGCAGCATCATGCAACCAGTATATGGAAGAAAAAAGCAGAGAACGTTGTTAGACAGTCTATATAATTACTGTTTTATTGAGAGCTAGGTTTGATTATAAGATATGGGTAAAACAAACAATCTTAACTTTTTTAAAAACAAACCAATGGGATGAAAATACAATCAGTGCATGATGTGTGGTTTGGCCCAAAGTATTCCAATAAAACAAATTGCACTTTTAAAGTTGCTAACCTGAATCAATGATTCTATATATATTAACTGTGCTTGGATACATTTCAGTCTGATATGTTTGTGACGTATAGACTATAGGTAAAACAAAAACGATATAGCCAAACTTACCTGTATGTATTAAGCTTAAAATTCTTTTTTCGGATATGATTTCTACTAATTTGTTTATTTGGCTTAAGGCCTGGCCAAACGCTTTCAACATTTCATTCAACATCGTTCAACATTGTTGAATTCAACATGTTGAAAGCGTTTGGCCACCCCTGTTGAATGATGTTGAACGTTGTTGAATTGAACGAAATTTGAACATGTTCAAATTTTCGTTCAACACGCGTTCAACATTTCTATTGTTCTGAAAATGTTGAAAGGTGTTGAACGCATTTGGCCACATTTCATTCAACTTTGTTGAACAGAGACATGCGCCATGCGGGATATTGTCGATTCCAGCTTTTGTGGTAGCCCGCGTTCAATTAATTGTCATTCATGAATGTTGAACGATGTTGAATTAATTTGGCCACTCGTGCTTTCAACATTGTTCAACATCGTTCAACAATGTTGAATGATGTTGAATGAAATGTTGAAAGCGTTTGGCCAGGCCTTTTACCGTCGTAAAACAGTTTATTAATTAAAAAGTCAAAAAATTGTCATTGTGATTTTTGTTCCCATTACCCCAGTTAAAAAAGCATTTTTGGCATTTTGGTACAACTTATGTCGCGCCTGTGTTCACACTTGATTATTCATGATAAACCTGCACCTGAACCACCTGTTTTCAGACAAGTGTAAATAATGATATATTTCAAATTTAAGAGAAGCCGAAAAAATATAATTATACAGTTTATATTCTTATTTATACGGTCTTTAATAATTCATGAGGGAGACACACAGGAAATCAGTACCATGCATGTCCGTGCCTAGTCAATTAAGATATACACGCGGTTTGAAAACTCGACAAACTTCAAAGCGTCCATAATGAGCTGTGATTTTATGTTGAAACGGTTCTCACTGTGCACAAACTTTCTCTTATTAATATTTAAAAAACATGGTTGAGTGATCGTGATTTTATATATATCTGATAAAAACCGCCTGATTTACATAAACTTGTCTTTAGCTCTGACTTTATCTGAATAGGTCGTTTTTGAAGCTATATTCAAAATGTGTCACTTTATATCTCCGACAAGAAACTTGATCATGACCGACTAGTGTGTTTACCGTCTATATAGCTTATTATAGCTTGTTATTGACTCGCAACTCAAGTGGCTTTCTAACCTTTATATTTTAACATTTTGACTAACTATGTAAATTCGAAAAAGATCAACAACTACAAAGAAGAAACTAGAGTAATAAGGATTCGGTGTCAGAGTTTGCCAAACTATTGGTAAAACGCAGGAATTGTGTTAAGTCCCAAATTTTCCCGGAGCAGTTGGTTTCAGTGGCCGAATGGCCTAGTTATATATACCTTGTGACAACGTGATACATGCGGGTTCAAATCCTGTCGGTAAGTTCCATTTTTTTCTTTCAGTCTTCAAGTTTTACCTCCGATTTGTTTTGGTTTAATTTTTAAAGCTTTTTCTTTTGTAAGATTTATGTTTAGGATTAGGACTGACACATAATTGCATGTTAGGATTTTAAATCGAATTTTGTGAATCTTTCCTCAAGTTTTGTAATGTCGGACGAATAGCGTTTAGACATTGGATTCCGATGTTGAACGAATAACCACGTTTTTTGTTTCTTCTTTGTAGTTCTTGATGGGGTTTTTTTGGTTTAAAACGTTTAGTGAAAATGTTACACTAGAGGCTCGAAAGCGACTTGTGGGTTAGCTAGGTTAACGTATACAAGCCATAGACGGTAAAGACGCTATTTATAATAGGTCAGGTCAGTGTATAAGCCGTTGGCGGTAAACTCGGTTTGTGACCAGGGTTAGGGTGCGGGAGGCGAGAACAAATAAAGGCCTGCATGACATTCAGGTTAGGGTTATAGGTATAACACAAATAATTCAGGCTTTTGGTTCAAGTCGAGGTAAAAACACCATATAAACGACAAAAAAGTATTATTTTCAGTGTATTTTGTTGATCAGACTGAGTTTTGGTCAAAGGGCCGAAGGTACACTTAGGGAACGTAATTAAGGACACTGAGTACGTAAATGGTGGCAACGACCGTTTACGAAACGGCAAATTGCATCGCCTATTGTGTTTTTACGACTTTTGATCTAATTTCCTATCTTAATTTACTTTTTTTCATTTTAGATTTATTAAGTCAGTAGTGGTCAATGACTCTTCTAAATATATAACGTCTGCCAATATCATCATGGAGGATCATTGTTGGCAAATTTTCCACAAATGGGAAATTGTTATGGTGTTAATTCTTATGTTTTTTGGACTTCTTTTCAATGGATTTATTTTGATGACTTTTGTTCAGTTGCCAAGGATCCGTAATTCGACAAATCACTTAGTTGCAAGTTTGGCAATAATTGATATGCTGATGATGCTGACAAGTCCTATACTTCTATTCCTTATCTATTTGGGAAAACTTAAATTCGAATTTGGTTATCATCTTCGCATTTCCTGTGAAGTGTTTTGTGGAACGGCCTCCTTGATGAACTTTGCTTGTATTAGTGTTGACAGAATGATCGCTATTTCAAAACCACTGTATCATCGTTCATTAAGAATCATTGCTTTTATTTGGTTCTTAGCTTTTGCGTTAGCACTACTGTATGGATTAACTGACCGCAATATGCTAGACCCTACTATACCAACAAGTATATATATTCTTTTTAGTTTCGGTTTTGTTATTCCGACAATCTGCACAATGGTATCATACGCCATTATAACACGAGTAGTTCTTTTTAGTCCAAAACCAAACCTTGAAACAACCCATCACCAATTGCAAGCTAACAGAATCAGACAAACGGTCAGAATTACCTGGAAAATTTTGCTTGTAATACTACCTGGATTTATTATGTGGAGCTTTTTTGGGGTACCTATACTTACTCGGAATACAGATACAAACGTTCAATATCCACACTCTATTCAGGTAGTGATAGGTACGGTGCCTATTTTAGCAGCAGCAATAAATCCAGTGATTTATCTATTGATGACCACAGAATTTAGAAAGAATTTAGTTCGTATATTAGTGTCATTGAAATGCTAAACAAAATTGTGAAAATTGTTAAAGATATACTGCAAACGTTTTATATTTATTTGCTAGAATGTTATACATTAACACTATACATTAACATTACATGTAAGTTACATGTGATGTAAGCGGTTATACATTATTCTAGTTCTACGACGCAGTGGCCTCCCTGTGGATGATTTGTTGACACTATATCACCTTAATTCGATCAGTCCTAGAATACTGTTGTCCAGTTTGGCACTCGAGTCTTCCAGCTTTATCAGATAAACTTGAACAAATCCAACGAAGAGCATTTGGAACGGAGCATTTATTCATCTATAGATCTTATAAAGACGCCTTACGTTGACTGGCTGCCCATCTTTGGAACACCAACTATCATGGAAACTGTAGTTTAATAACACTCAAATTAACTAACGACCGTCTCTCATATTTGATACCTGAGACTATAAAGGTTTAGTATACACGGCCGTAACCTTCAAAACTTATACCTATATATATATATACAAATGTAACACTAAACGTTTTAAGCACGTTTCCCCCTAGCGAATATTAACTATTTTAACTTAAACCAATGACCTGTAGTTGTAATTTTAGTCGTGGTTAGTCAATGTTAAATACATAGTTTAAAGGCTACAAGACAGTCTTGTAGCCTTTAAACTATGTATTTAACCTTGTTATTATTATTATTATTATTATTATTATTATTATTATTATTATTATTATTTACAACTCTACCAAGGAAGTTATCAAAGATTTCCGTTCTGGACAAGAGGATAAACTTCAAAACCACTTGACCTGTCAAGGCTCATTTTTCTCCAATGTTACGAAATTCTCCTTATACCAAAGCTAAACAAATTCTGGTCTGTTTCTCAATCTAAACTACCAAAAAACATCTATAATTTTACTATGCGTTATATCAATAACTCTCTTCCTACCCGCAAAAACCTTTCCAGATGGGGTATATCATCAAGTTCTGACTGTTCCTTTTGCTTACGCCCAGAAACTCTCCTACACGTGGTTGCCGGATGTCAATCATACCTTGAACCTTTTACGTGGAGACACGACTCTATTCCCAATTGCTACAAACTTTTTGTTGATCTTCCTGAATTCAAAAGCCCATCAATAATAACTGGTGACACATATCGTCCAGATTTACTCCTATCTACTTCAAAGGGATGTCTATATATAGTCGAGCTAACCGTGGGATTTGAATCCAACCTTCAAAACAACGTAGAGCGCAAAAAAACCAAATAATGCAGAAATAGTTAGACAACAAAGTGAACACTTTAGCACTGTTAAATTTGTCAATCTCTCGATTAGTTCACTCGGTGTTTTCGCAAAAGAGAAAATTATTGTGTCAGAAAAATGATATCTATTGCTATCAGAACAACCTATTATATTTTTTGCTGTAGAAATAAGGAATGGACGAATCCTGACTTAATGAACTTTTAAGTTTTTAAGTAGCTTAGTTGTGATTCAAGTAGCCGATTGTAAATTACCTCAATGAGTGAGATTTACAATTGTTTGTTTAGAAAAAATTCATTAATAAAGTTTCCATTATTATTACTATTACTATTACTACTAGAAATACATAAATGCAATAACCCCTCGCCCGCTTTTACAGCAACCCCCCTTGCGCTTATGAAAATATAGTTTTAATTATGGTAGAATATTTGAAATAAAAAAACAAAAACTCTATTTCTTTGAAGAAAAATGCAACAGAGAACAAAGAAAAAATTTAAGGATGATATTTCGTAAAATATATTGAGATGAAGAAAATTGCACGTCGCATCCCAGGTTTTAACCCGATCTCGTTCGCGTGCAAACCGACGATGTTACCAACCTCGTACCCAGGGCCTTCTCAAAATGGCGGGGCGGAGAGAAGACCCTGGCAAAGGCTGGTCACGTGATACAAATAATGTTGGAATATTTTGATGAGTGACTCACACTGTACCCGGGGGCGCAGTACAGTCACTGATAAACAGAGTATAGTTGGCTTGCGTTTGTAAAACTATTCAGCGAACTATTTAGGCACTCAAGAATAACCAAATCGTACAAATAACAAGACATTCTCTTAACAAGTTTATCAAATCAGTTAATGACCATCTTTAGTATTAAGAAGCGTCTACACTCGTATACAACATATTTGCTTTATTATGCAAGCAAGAAGAGTTTCGAATTTTTTCAAGAGCAATTTACATTACTACATTTCAAGTGGCAGAGTCGAAGGCATATAAAGGCGCTCGAAGCAGCCGCCTTACGACACATTTATGACACACATGTCAGACCACGAATCACAGATCTAGGTGTTGATTTTATGGAGGGGGGAAAACCGGAGAACCCGGCGAAAAACCCTCGAAGCACAGGAGAGACCAACTAAACTCTACTCACATGAGTGTTCCAAGCTCGAGAACGGGGTTATTCCCAGACGGTCACCCATGCAAGTATACTAACCCCGTCGAACCGGGCTTAACTTTTGGTGAGAGGCAGCACCCTAACAGCACACGCCACCCGTGCTTACAACCTCAAAGTCAACCTTAAGCACCTTGGGTGCTTACAACGAGGACAGCAGATTCGAATAATATGCCGTTTGAGTATAAATCAACAGATACAACAATTAAATTTCCACAAATCCAAAACGTGTGGACAAGAAACATAAATGTGCTATACTGGACGGTAAATATACTTCTCAAACTCATTAATAATTCATGAGGAAAATTCAAAATAAATCAATATTTAATCAGTATTTAGAAATCGGAGGAAGATTACGGTCAAATTTAGCATTAACTTTGAGGTCGATTTTCTCTTAAAATATTGATCCGTTTGAGAAGCTATATCCAACACTCGTCAGTGTTCATCCTCCAATGTCTAAATACAGCCAAGCTGGTTAAAAAACTCGGCTTCGCCTCGTATTTTCAACCCGCTTGGCTGTATTTAGAAATCGGAGGAAGAACACTGACTCGTGTTGGATATATTAAGCCTGGTTTCCATATAGCCGTAAGAGCCAGCGGCATGGCTGCGGCAAGGGACGATGGTCCAATCATAGACAGTGTTGAATTAGCCAACAATAAAAAGCTGATGCGATTGGACCATTGCCCCTTGCCGCAGACATGCCGCCGGCTCTTACAGCTATATGGAAACCAGGCTTTACTTCCAACAATCAACAGCATTCGAATATTTTTAGTGTATGTATCAGTACCTGTAACCGCAGAGCGGGTTTCTGTTTATCAGTTTATGATCGTTCGTCACCTTCGGCTTCATTTCTGGCGATTGACGGCAACAAATATGAATTATCATGGCTAGAAATCCAGGATACTCAGCGGCAGTGGCCTGTGGGCTCATATTTAGATGGTAATATTAATTTGAAAATTCTGATGGCTAAATATCGATCATTTCGGCTATAAACAGAAGTCTATAGCAATTAATTAAAGTAGAGTTATTCGCTAAAATGTCTTATTGACCCATTTCTTACCCAAATATCAAATTACAAAAGGTTTAATCGTCTAGACAGGCCTGTACACTCATACTCACAAAAATTGCCGCATAAATTTCGGTTATTATTTCTGAATCCACAGTTACATTTAATAATAATAACAGTGGTTAAGACCCTGGCAACCTAGCAACAGCTCCATAAGAAATGGCGACAAGAACACGAAATTATCGAGGAATGCATTGCTTCTTCACGCCGAGTTCAGTATTTATCTCGGCGCTTGATGGATTAAATTACAACGACTCGGCTGCAATAAATCGTACATTTTAAGGTCTTTGGGAACCTATTAAACAACGAAAAAGTGGAACGAACAACTCCGCAAAACAAAGTAACGTTCATCCCGAGCAAATTCAGACGTTCGCATCGTGGACAAACAACACAGAAGCAGCCAAAATTGGAGCTCCAAAATAAGTGCTATAGCAGATTAAGAGACTTTAAACAGCGAATAAGAGGTATGCTTACGAGGTGCTCGGGAACCTATTTAGGACGCTCCAAACTTAATAGAAATTGTAGTGCTGAACGATTGTTCAATTTGGTGAAGTTTTGGACGTTCGCATGTCGGAATTTACAATAGTAAATAACCGAAAATGATTGTTCTTTATATTTCCTTAAGAAATCTATTGAAGGACGCCATATTGAATTAATTAAAGAGGGATTCAGTGCGCATGCTTTGCCGCCATGTTGTCCTCGATTTCTGGCCATGCCAGAAAATGTCGTAAATTTTGAAATATATCTAATTTACCGCTCGAATTTAACGTTACCGGACTTGCAACAACCTTGACGTTTTATATAAGAACCGAATCAACCGCTCCCCCCAGGACGGGCGAAGCTCAAATTAGCCACGTGACCAAATACCCCAAGAATCGTGGAGTATTTAGGAATCACGTGACCAGCCTTTGCCAGGGTCTTCTCCTCTCGCCATTTTGAAAGCAGAGAAGACCCTGGGTACGAGGTTGCGATGTTACCACCACACTACTGAAGTAGGCGTCAGAACTTTATCAAAATATTAGGGTTATACTTTACAGTTCTTCTTCCCATGTTTACAAAGAACACTGCTTGATATCTAAAAATATTTGCATTTTGAAAACTACAGGCAGGCTGGCTGCCACGGCTATATTCATTAATGGCATTTTAAATTTATTTAAACTAATATAACAAAAACAATTTTTCATTTCGAAATCTGAATTGCTGAAAATGTTTTCACATACATGTTAATAAATATTTCAACAGCATTTGTATGCTAAATTATAAACAACCGCTAAGTCATAAGTAGTTTTACAATAAGAAAACTATTTAAAAGAAGATAAGACGGCAGCCACAGGCAAAAAATACAACGGGCATTGGCAAGAAAAAACAAGCAATCGATATGATACGTTTAAAATACTTCAAGCTAGGACACACAAAATATAAAACAAAATTAACAGTGATAGGATGTAAACAGGGAAACTCGAACAGTTTTGCTGCTAAATGTTCGTGATTATACTGAGAGCGGCTGCTCTATATTTTTACTATAGCTTAAACTTTTCGGCCTTTATCTTCGTTGGTTTTCTATTTTGACTATTTCTTTTTCCTTCTTTCGAGTTTCGATTTGACGGGTTTCCTTTAGTCAAGACTTTGATTTGTTTCTGTTCTTTTGAAAAGGATGTACGTATCCCAAAAACTCCTTTCTCAAGTCTTTTTGTCAAGAACTATACGTTTCCAGTGCCCCACAACCTTCACCGCGCGTGGTCCGTCCACACATATATATATTTTAAACAGTCATACCATGAGCTCGAGTTGTATATGAGCTCATAGCTCATTGGCTATTAGTTCGTATACAACGAGAGCGAATGGTGTAACGGTTTTATTATATAGCCAAGCACTGTACAAGAGACAAAATTACAGCGAAATTTTTGAAACAGCAAACTCCGGCATATAGCCAACTAATACTTCCGCCATGCGTAATGATGCATTCACATAGAGTTTCTCGCTGAGCTGTTCGGTAAACAGCTTCGAAATATTGTATAAATGTTGCTCGAGAGGCAAAAAATGTGTTAAGCAGATCAACAAAAAAGATTAAAAGGTACCTTTATCAAGTCAAAAGGTGGGTCAGTTGTTTATATTAGCGTTGCTGTCGTGAAAAAGGTTTTGATTTCATGCAAAAATGAAACTGAAACAGGTTTTTTTTGAAAAAGAACATGCTTTTTACTACTCCGAATGCTTATCTAAATCAAAAAAGTCTCTTTACTGGTGATCTCCTACGAAGTGTGTGTTGTAAGCTTGATTTTAACCGTGAGTTTCTTTGTTTGGCAACAAATTAATATCAACCCGTTAATTTAGTCGGGTTTTTGAAGTAAAAAGACGTAATTTTTAGGTGAATTTTACCATTTAACATGCTAAATTGTGTATTTGTTAATGTATTTTTACACAATGTTGTTTTTTTATACATTGGTTTGAGGGTGTTGATGTTTTTCTGTATAAACATCCGTCAATTTCAACTCTTTTCGGCAGTTTAAAAAAACATGCCGCCATCTTGTTTTTCCTCTACTAGCAGGATATGAGCTGATAGCCTGGTAGTAGGGAACCAATCAGATTACGCAAAAGCTCATATCCGATAGCATGCTATAAGAAATACAAATATTCAGATCGCTCAAACTGATTCACATTTTAACACGCGTGACTCCACGCATTTCGAGATTAGCACCCTCACCGGGCTCCGGGCTTTCGGCCCTATAAGCCCGGGCTCGGGGATTACTATTACTACTAGAAATATGTTAACACAATAACCCCTCGCCCTCTTTTACACGAATTTTTGTAAAATTTATATCCTTCGGGCCCTCTGATTAGAAAAACACCTTCGCGCTCTTTTTCTTTGGGAGCCTGGAAATAGTCGTTGGAACAATTTAAACTTTTAATTAAGGTATAATATTTGAAATAAAAAAAGTTGTTTAACTCTAATTTTCAAATAAAAAGATAATAAATAACAAAGAAAATTTTCAAGACAATATTCAGAAAAAAAATTGAGATGAAGAAAAATGCATCCACGCATCCACGGTTTGAACTCGACCATTCTGCGTGCAAACTGAGGATATCACCACCGGGCTACTGAAGCAAGCGTCGGTATATCAGCAAAATATTAGGGTTATATTTTACAGTTCTTTTTTTTTTCATGTTCACAAAGTATTGCTAGAGCATCTAAAAATATTTTGCATTTTTCGAAGGCATTGGACATCTGCCTGGCTGCCATGGCTATATTCCGCATTTTATGGAATTTCAAATTCATTTAGAATAGCAAAAACAAATTTCGTCTCAAAATCTGAAGTGTTAAAACTGTTTTCACCTGAAAAAATTGTTTTCATGCAGTCTTTTATATCTGTAATATTTCAACATGCAACACTCGGCAGCATTTATATGTTTATAAACAGACGAAAAATTGCTCCTTCACCGATTTTTATGCCAAATTATAAAAAGATTTTTATGCCAAAATATGTGACGGGTTTTCGTCGATGTGAAGGATGTTGTTCTGCTTTATACGTTGACGTTGATTTGTTTCTGTTCTTTCAAAAGTGATATACGTTTCCCAAAAGGCAAAAACTCCTTTCTCAAGTCTTTTTGTCAAGAATAAATTTAAAAGTTGTTAGTTCAAATCTTTTTGTCAAGAACTATATTGTCCCCAGTGCCCCACAATCCTAACCGCGCATGGTCCGTCCACACATATATACAAATAAATAAATAAATAAATAAATATTCAGATCACAGAAATTCGTCCGCATATCACGTTTGTCCACGCGTGTAAAATGACTCCACGCGTGTCGGGATTAGAACCCTCACCAGGCTCCGGGGATTACTATTATTATTATTATTATTATTGTTATTGTTAGGGTCATTATGTGTTATAATGTCACAGAACAGAAACAATTAACATCTATATTCTCGTTATTTATAACAAGTATACACTATATAAATTTTAAATATAAGTGCCCAGCACAAAACACGGATAAAAGCCATCGAACACAAGGAGGCATAAAAACATAATATTTAATCTAACGTTTCGTTGTTTATGAGTATTACAGGATATATAAACGGAATTCTAATTACATATACATGGACCAATAAAAAACGAGTGACTAAAAATATATATTACAAGTTATAAGTGTGGGAGGTAAGATATTAATAGAAATCAGAACAGACAGAGAGGTGCTGAACCGATATTGGCGTTAAGACAAGGTGTCAGCTTGCTAATTAATAAGCTTTCGCGTAAAAGAAGAAGAAATAATATTAAAATCATTAAAAGATATAGGATGTCCGGTATCTTGATGATGAGAAAGAATGCTACAACGAACGAGGTGGGCTAGTGGGCTTTTTCCCAGTAAGGACCGAAATTCTCATGTGTTCGGAAATACCGCGTGTGCATGTGAAGATGCATGTCGTGTTGTTTCACCCACATACAAAGCTCCGCAGCGTTGACACTTAAATTTATACACCACATGCGATCTCAAAGCAAGAGGAATCCGGTCTTTAAACGAAAATAAGTGGAAAAGACGAAGGGAGAGATCGACGAGCTACAAACCTAATATTAATTTGAGGATAAGCTAGGTACTTTAGCATGAACTGAATGAACTATATTTGTATAAGTCTTCATTATGATAATTGCATATTTTGAGAACGGCTAGACGTATATTTTACAATAAGATTTCGGCCTGATGATTCAAGCCTTGCTTTGATGTCTAAACCATGCATGTCCCCATATAGCAACTGGATAACATGCAACCGATCCAATAACAGTGTTTCTTTGGGTGGTCTTTTTTATTGTATTTTAAGTGTTCTTATTTTTAGTTCCAAACTTGGTCCAAATTTTAATTGACTACCATTGCAAATTTGGAAATATTTGTTGCCGTTTTTTTATAGAACATTGGAAATTTCCCTTTAAATTTTTCTATAAGCTTCTTTTAAAATTTCATACCCTCCCGATTGTAACAGTGTTATCTCTTTTGTTCAAAATGGTTAAGGAATTTTAACACTGGAAGTTTAGGAAATTCAAAAATATTTGCAAACGTTCTTATATATATGAAAGTTGCAAAAAAACTTTCACTAAATTTGCAAAAGTAATCAAACAAAACTCCAACCAAGATATGGGAACTGAAAGTATTGGAGCATTTCAGGAGCATGTTTGCTTTCGTTTACATATATTGTTTCACAACTAAAATACATTCATCTGAGTGTAAAAAATGGAAATATATTTTGAATGAAAATTATATTCTGCTTATACTAATTCCAAGTTTTGTGTTACGGGAACCAGATATCTCCACTCATTCCCAAGTATGTTGCACATCTGATATGTTGCCACCCGTTTCGTGCCACTAAGCAACGTTAACAACGTTTAGAGAACAATACAAATTTTCAGTGAAAATGATATAACGATTTAGAACTTTTTTTGAGTCGCAGCGTTATCTACAGAATTATCTACACGCATATAATCTATACCAACACGCAAACCGAGCCAATAAAACTTAAAATGGGCATAATGTGTTAAAAATTATAATCGTCTATTTAAAAAATAAAATAAAATATATTTTCACTTTGAAGATGCATAAGCTAAAGT
Organism: Paragorgia papillata; assembly: GCA_035771165.1. NCBI lineage: Eukaryota > Metazoa > Cnidaria > Anthozoa > Scleralcyonacea > Coralliidae > Paragorgia > Paragorgia papillata. The sequence continues at coordinate 212,132 of JAWNZC010000350.1, read as the reverse complement.
AAACAAAAAGTTGTATGTTAACGTTCATGAATATGCTTGTTTCAACATATTTTACCCCATTGCTAGATACAAGACATATAGCAGACGTATACATTAATAAAGGTCAATGAAAGTATTACATTAATATATGATTTTCACCTGCATGCACTCTAATATATTATATTCATGTAATACCGATTATTGTCATCAGTAGTCGGTGACAACTCAGTTTCAAGCCAATAAAGTTTATCCGGTAAATCGCGTTATTATCCAGGTAAGGCCTATATTACAACGTTTTTATTTGAGTAGCATACTGGTGCTAACGCATCTATAGCATTTTTTGCAAACAAATGTCAAGGAATCCTTTCTGGATCCACTGTTAAGTACAAAGATTAAACTATGTCTAAGAAGAGAACAACAAACTCTCTGCGTAAAGTTTATGCGACTCGTTTAAAAGTAAAAAAGGATACATTTACAAAAAACTTTTTTTGCTAAATGATGCCAAGAGAATATAGTATAAGAGCAATTTTGAAATTTTAATTTGGACAATTCAAAGTTTTATAAATTGACATTTTATATTGCGCGTGCATGCACTATTGATCAGCCTTCACAGTATTATTTGAGTCGTGTAAAATTATAAATTTTGGAGTTCTTCGAGTAATGATATATCAATAAAAATTATTTGAAAAATTATAATTTCACAGTTAACTAGTTATAGGTAATAAACTATTTAAACAAAAACAACAAAATAACTGCTACATGCATTAAAACACCTTTTGCGAATTTAATTAAACTTTTTTATGAGGCTCGCCGTTACTGATCCAGTATATCATAGCTCAAATTTTTTTTAAAGCAAAATAGCCAAATGTAGGTTCAATTCGACCTATAGCTCTGTCATATTGGAAAGGAGTGTATTTTGACTAATTCTTAAGGCTGTTTCCCATTACCTCCGCTTTGCGTGCGCGGGTGGAGTGGGCTTTGAAAGTTGGAAATATTTCAATTCCATGCAAGGCGGGCTAAACAATGCACGTTCCGCCCCCGCGGGCAAAGCGGTAGTAATGCATGAAAACAGAAATGAAAAAATACATCTACGTATATTTTTTACATCTATACGTATATTTTTTAAATATCTGATACACGAGCTTCCTGATAACATGAAATGGAAAACATATGTTTCTCCACGATTAAAAACATTTACATATATATAGTTGGATACCGCGTGAAAAGATGCTTTACAACAGATATATACATCTCGAGGGTCGCATATAGACTACGATTGAAGAAGATTGTTCAGAATTCTAAAAAAAAATTGGGTTAAAAGAAGAAGTAATCAGTCCATGTCAGACCACGTACCAATTCCTATAGGTTAGGGTTTGTGTTGCATGGATCAGGCCTATGTGAAGTAGCTTGGTTATTTTGGACATAATATACTTTATATATATAATCAAAGAAAAGGAAAAAATATATAGAGAGAATATAATATATACATAATACATGCATGGTCCCCAACTGAGATATAAAGAAATTCAGAATGTGATAACAAACAAGTATTAATATAATTAAAATTTCATTTGACAAGAAAGAAAATTAACTACTAGTAACCACTCGTTTATAATAAAACTTTTTAATGCGCAAACCTTTTCACTTTTCTAAGCTCTTCAGTTGCGAAATAATTTTGAGTGGTTGGGCTATATTATTTAATACAGAAATGATCCTTGTACTACGTCATATGTTTACTGCATGCATGCATGCATGCTTGACTGGTTTTAGGTTAAAATAAAGAAAATGGTTTAAACCAGACACATAATTATGGGTGAACCTGACAGAAACGTTTCACTTAATTGACTCTGAAGATGACTCGTGCCTCAGTCACTACCACCACTAACAGTCTTTCTCAAGACTACTTTAACCTATAGACGAGCAACTTTCTCAAACATGCATCTATTAAAATGTTGTTTTTATTATTTTGCATTAAAATCTAGTTAAAGTAACGAAATGATATCATTTGTTTTTGAACATCGGCAAGAGATTCACCAGACGGAAGAAAGCGTAATCTTATTATAAATATAAGCGTCCAGCACAAAACACGGATAAAAGCCATCAAACACAAGGCATAAAAACATAATAATTATTTAATCTAACGTTTCATTGTTTACATCACAACATCTTCAGAGATAATAGTTCAATGATGAGTATTACATTTACAGGATATATAAACGGAATTCTAATTACATACATGGACCAATCAAAAACGAGTGACTAAAAATATATATTACAAGTTATAAGCGTATGAGGTAAGATGATACTAAGTGAGAATTGAGACGATATTAATAGTGAGAAATCAGAACAGACAGAGAGGTGCTGAACCGATATTGGCGTTAAGACCCAAGGTTTCAGCTTGATAATTAATAAGATTTCGCGTAAAAGAAGTTCAGATTCAAAAGAACAAGAAGAAATAATATTAAAATACATGGGGTTGTCAATACCGAGATTACAAGGAATTACCTGAGATGCGAGATCTCGGCAAGCCCTACTCCATATAAACACTCACTTAATTCTTCTCGCAAGACTTTTGGGTGGGTGGGGACGTAACGTGAAGTGTAGCCATAGTTGAATTAGAATATTTCTTAAACAAGTAGTTCTACACACAGAATGTGCTGTATAAGATACCGGTGTTTTTCAAAATTACTATACGCCAATGAACTTACCAAATGGGTCGTCTTTGAAGCTATTCAAAACACTCCCCTGAAGCACGTGTTTTATCAGATCTAAAACATCAGACTTCTACAGTTGTAAATCATTATCTCATAACACAACCTTCTTGTCAAGTGTCTATCTTACTATAAGTATGTATACTCAATTTTGAACTAATGTAAGATACATGCAGTTTTTCATGTATAATATTTATTTCTTTTCATGCATAGGAAGTATCTGCGAAAAAGAAGCAAGTTGTTCGTGCTGGTGGGTTGTTGCCAACTCAGTCACCACTTCCATCAAAAGAATAAAAAAGAATAAATAAATCCAAGGTTTGCCCGTCTTTACTTCTAACTGACAAAATAGATTCCATTTTGCCATTGTACAGTTTTAATTCTTGCGCCTGCATGATACTCAACCTTTCGATACAACACGCGACCATTCATATATTGCATCCAACTATATAGTACACGAACTCATATAAACATATATATATATATAGCACTCTGGGCCCATGCGCACTTCACGCTATCTGAATGTACTTCACCGATGCTGTCCCACATGCGGTTGTCACCGACGATCGCATGTGTATAAGTAATTGATGAAATTCATTCAGATTGTTCCAAGCTACACTGATGAGCTGTTGTACAGCGAAACACCGTGTCTGTAGATTGAACTATGTACGCTCCTTCACTTCGGTGTTGTTGAGCACTCTGCGAAGTTGCCGTGGGTACCTATTAGCGATAATGCAACGCTCACTACCCTTGTGGAAGTTTGAGCACTCTGGGCCCATGCGCACTTCACGCTATCTGAATGTATTTCACCGATGCTGTCCCACATGCGGTTGTCACCGACGATCGCATGTGTATAAGTAATTGATGAAATTCATTCAGATTGTTCCAAGCTACACTGATGAGCTGTTGTACAGCGAAACACCGTGTCTGTAGATTGAACTATATATATATATATATATATATAATCATCTGTTAAAGCACGTCAACAAAGATACAAAAACAGGATCGCCATCTATACAAGTACTTGGCGCCAGGAATTCCCCGACACAGGGGCTAAGGTCCCCGACTTACCGAATTTCAGTCGAATTTAATTGTTTTTACTTGGACTTGTGAAGCCTGAAAACGACTTCTTGAAAACATGGCGCCGAATTGTCACAGACAGAAGAGAAACATTTAATTCGACGCGACGATATAATTCGACGTGTAACTCGAACACGCATTATCGTCGCATTATCCGTCTGACTTAGACGAATTTAATTGCTGAGACGAATTTAATTCGTGTGTCGAATTTAATCGAGTTATATATACGTCGCAGTTTCGTCGAATAAAATTCAAACAATTAAATCCGTCTGAATTAAATTCGTCTTTAGCGGCGTTACTGACTTTTCTGGCTTAATTAGTTAAAAAGCTCTTTGCCAATTGATAAAAATCCGATTTTTCTTCCGGATCATTCCCCGACAAATCGGTAAATTTCCCCGACAATGTATTATGTATATATAAATATATTAACATACACTGATCTTTTTTATCACTAACAGAAAAACAATACTTTTTTCAATTTAAACAGGTATACAATGGAAAACTATAATGACACCATACTATTGGCTAATTTTTTTTTGATGTGTGGAAAACGGTTCGTAATAATTTCTACAAGTCACTTTCTTTGTGCTGTTCATTGAGATACAAGGCCTGAAAACTCAGCGAAAGTCTTTGTTCTATCTTTTTGGTCACGTTTGTGCAAATTTGTGCACAGTGAGGACAATACATGTATTTTTAGTATGAAACAATCATCCAATAGTAACGTTTGGGCTTCATCGCTGAACGGAGTGATAATCCATTATTAGCAAGCAAGAAACAAAAACTTTGTCCACTATCGACACGGCAACACCAAATCACAGTTCATTGTAGACGCTTTGAAATTTGCCTGGTTTCCAGACCATATCTTGATTGACCATATGTGCTGTTTTAATTTACTGCTACTGATAAACTGCTACTGTTAGTACAGTTGTTGCTGTAGTTAAGTTGTTGCTACTGGTACTGTTGCTGCTGCTACTACTACTACTACTGTGCTACTGCTGCTGCCGCTGTACTGCTGCTACAGATACTGTTACAGCTACTGCTGCTGTTGCTGCTGCTGCTACTACTACTACTGTGCTACTGCTGCTGCCGCTGTACTGCTGCTGCAGCTACTGTTACTACTGCTGCTGCTACTGTTATTGCTACTGTTACTTCTATTCTGTCACTGCTATACTCTTTCTGCTATACCATCACTGCTACTGCCACTACGACGAGGCATTATGCAAGCAACGTTTGGAGAACTATTTATTGCTTTCCTTTCCGATAAAATAAGCTGTGAATTTTTATTCTCCTTTATTTTTAATTTCAGATTTAATTGGTCACAGGACGTCAAGACCTCTTTAGAAAATATAGATCTAGAGCCACACTTAGCAGACTTGCATGAAGAGTATTGTCACGTCTCCACTTTTCAAAAATGGCAAGTCGTTATGGTCCTAATTCTTATGTTTCTTGGACTCCTTTTTAATGGATTTATTTTAATGACTTTTATTCAACTACCAAGAACCCGCACTTTGACGGAATTTCTACTGAGCGGAGGAAAATTGAGCACAAGTTTGGTCAACGTCTTGGTATTTGCTTTGAAATATTCTGTGTAATGGCTTCTTTGATGAACTTTGCTTGTATTAGTGTTGATAGAATGATCGCTATTTCTAAGCCATTGTATCATCGTACTTTACAGCCATCACGTTCTTTAAAGATCATTGTTTCTATTTGGTTCTTAGCTTTTACAGTAGCACTGCTTTTCGGATTAATAATGGGAGGAGATATAGACACTGACTTAAGCAGGATTATTTTAATTTTAATTTTATTTTTTTCGCGTTATGTTTTTCCAACAATTCTCACAATGGTATCATATGGGATCATAGCAAAAGTGGTTCTTTGTAGCCGCAGACCAATCTCCGAAGGAAACCACCAACAGGACAGTAGGATTAGACAAACGATTAGATTAACCTGGAAAATTTTGCTTGTAATTTTTCCTGGGTTTATCTTGTGGAGTATATTTTGGATAGCCATGATAGTCGAGGTAACCCCAGACATATATGTTTCCAGTACGCTTGCAATAGTATAATAGATATAATACCTATTTTATCAGCCACAATTAATCCGCTGATCTATGTATTAATGACAACAGAATTTAGAAGTTATTTAGTCCGTTTAATTTTTCGCAGAAACCGAACTGTTATCGGCGCTTCAAATACCATTGCTCTTTGATTTCTCGCATTTCCAACTCTAGATGATTCGTACGTAAATAACGCTTATGTAAAATAAGAAAACTTAATCTCTGAATAGGAAAAACTAAAGTATTGTTAAACACAAGTCTGTATTTTTTATTATTTATAATAAATAAATAATTCAGTATTAATTAACAGTTATTTGTTGAAGTGGAGGTGAATAGTGCTGGCTACAAATTTTGCCGACTCTTTTCGTCATTGTACTGCATGTACATCAGCTTTGTTTATCAAAATTCCTTGTAATATAGACTTAAATACACGACCCCACAAGCTGTATGCTTTAATTCCAATCGTGTTTAAATAAAATTTATTGTATTGTATTGTATCAACAAAATATATTCTGCTTCGGTAAACAAGGCAAAACTGGCCGCCATCTTGTTTTGCCTGGAGGTGAATAGTGCAGGATACACCAATCAGATGACGTGAAAAGCACTTTTCACCTCCAACGTAGTACTACATGCATGCTAACATGTTAAAGTGATATGTCTGAATATGCATGCAAACGCTATACAAATTTTATGACATCATAAACAATTTTGACTAAATTACGTACAAACTTAGCTCTATATAAACAAAAACAATTCACGCTAAAAAGATGAGAAACATGCATGCACGACACAAAAGCGACACATCAGTAAATCAATTGAACCTAACGGTTTTAAAAACTGACGAGGCAAGCAAAAATAAAGACAGAAGTATACATGTTCCGTAATACTCTACTCCACACTTATAACGTGTTGCGTTGAGTTTGCGTCTGTGTTGCGGTTGCGTTGTGTTATTTTGACTTGTGTACGTTGCAGTGTCGCGACAGCGTGTCGTGAATTGTGTGGCATTACATTACATTGCAGTCCGTCAGGAAATTTCGTTGGCAACACAGAGAGAACCGTAATGTAAGGATTCTTGAACAGTTATAGAGCGTATCTTTTGTAGAGGCAACACGGTTATGGAAACTTTGTAAATTATAATGTAAGTTTAGTTTTTCTTAATTCAGTATAGAGCAGAGTGAAATGCCTATATATGGCTAATATGGTTAAATAAAACGCATGCTTCTCGCACAATAATAATTTCTTTACTGCGCGGATGCATTTATTTCTGTGTACTAAAGTTTACATTTTTACTCAAAAAGTAGCTAAGCGCCATAGATTTTTATAATAAATTAATAATTTAACGATTGGCAGGTCCTGCTTCAAAACATGACTTGCATCCAATCGTCTTCACGTGGTGTTTACACTATATCGGGAACCTTGTTCTGATAGTTGTAGTATCAAATCTCCAAACTCACTGTCTCATATTCGGATATAGTATACAACTATACAGCTGACAAAACACTTGCAGTGTATTATTATATAGAATTCAAGGCAATGAAGTGGAAAGGTTTTTTTCCCATTCATTATCATGGCGTCGCTTTCGTATAACATTGTGTTTGCAGGTAAGCATTAGTTCAGTAAACACGGCGTTTGAAATTTATGAGAATGATATGAAAGGACGGCCTTAAATCGTATACAAGAAGATTGTATTTGTACTGTTATTAAACGCTAAACGCCTGCCGCATGCAGTGGCGAGTAACACTGTGGGGGTATAGGGGTATATCCTGCTTATATAGCTGTCCCTAGCGGCACTTTTTAAGTATGCATACAGCCCACAGAATACAGGACGCTATACTAAAAACATATATAGCCACCAAACGTCTGGACTCGCGCTTGCAATTTTTAAGCGTTTGAAATAAAGGACACAATAGTATAGTTTTATGAGCAGTAAAAGATCTGCACTGTATATAGACGTAGAAATTACTTCTACTATTTATAACATATATAATTATAATGTTTATACATCCTTGACAGTCGTTGACATTCGTGAATATATGCTGTATTTTGTACAAATAAAAATTAAAAATCAAAATTAAACGGTGGCTGCATGTACTGCCAAAATACTAGTATTCATAAAGAAGGTTTTTATCTCTGAGACTCTGACAAAAGGACTTCAATTTGCTCAAAACTTTAGAACGTCATATTAATGACGGCCGACAATGAGGATTTCACCAGGTTTTCAAGTCCAAAAAATTTGTCCCAGAAATACTATTTTTAGGGTGCAAAAAGTGAAATAAATTTCAGCCCAAGTCAAATTATCAGTAGTACTTCCCTACATGAGATTTTATGATGTGTTATTGAATAGATATGCGTTTTATTTTTTAATTAATTAATTAAAAAATAATGCGTGAACAAGATAATAAATTAATACTAATAAACAAGTTTATTTCATAGGGTAACATATAACAGTTTTCACTGACAAACCTGTCTGTAGACCTTATATTAAATTTATGTAGGTTAATTTAAAACGGTTCAATCAGATTTTTACCGAATTTCAGTTCCATGGGATAATTTTCTTTCACATTTAGAAATGTGTACATTCAACAATTCTATTGGTCTTGCTGATGGCACTTTTGGTGAAAGAGGTTTAATAGCAACGAGCTTTTTTGACCTTTACCACACGCCTAACTGGGCTCGATTAAATCAGCCTAGAGCCTGGGCACCGGCGTTGCTTAATGACATCTCCAGATCGCAAGAGTTTGTTCAAATTACGTTCCTTGCTGGAGAATACTTGGTAACTGGCGTTGTCATGCAAGGTAGCCCTTTGAAAGATTGGTGGGTTACGAAGTTTCACATTGCAACCAGTAATGATGGAATAAACTTTTACAGAGACCCAGAGGTAACATTGGTATAAATAGGCCTTAAGGCCTCGTTCACATGAGACCGACTTATCTCGGGGGTAAGAATAACTCGGGGGCTATAAGGTGAAAGTTGCCCTGTTTCGCCTGGTAAAACGCAACTATTCACCGAGTTATCCCTGCATGGCCCCCGAGATAACCCTAGCTTCCTTCATCTGAACGCTTCACCCCGAGTTATCCTGGGTAACACTAGAGCTATGTTGATTACGCATGCGTAATTATACAAAAGTTGACCCTACTCCCCGAGATAATTCGGGTGGAAACGTTCATGTGCAGCCGAAATTACTCTTGCCCTATATGGTTATCCTATATATCGCTCAGACCGAGTTATCCCTATCCTCCGAGTTACCTGAGTCTCGTGTATACGGTTTACTTTTAGACATGCATGAACTAACATTGAGATATCTTGATTACATATTGGCCCTGGGAACGCGACTGTGTCTAAAGACCATGTGCAAGTAAAGTGATGTCATAAACACCTCCCTGGTAACAATAGGCAAAAAATTTAATAAAATGCAACTCGTTTTGTCATTGGTAAAAGCAACATGCTCAAACTTATAAACTGCGTTTCTAATATCACTATGGTTGTCACTGCTGCTTGTGCATTACTAGAGTTGAAAAAAAACCCCAACAAGTATCGCTTTCGCTTACTTATTTTTTTCTGTATTTACCGCCGTTTATATCATCAATATACGAGGACTGTGTAGGTATTAACAGTAATGAGGCTAGCAAGCAATGCGTGCTCAAAATAAGGAAGTCAAGAAGTTCTCTACCGACATTTTTTTGGAAAAAATGTCTTGGTGCAAAAAAGTACTACACCAGTTCCGTTGTCCATGGAAATAACATGGTAAAATTTTATCTTTTTGCGTGGCAATAATTTGTAGTTGTGTTTTACGCGTGTATTCTAATAAATTACTTACGTACGTTGACAAAACATTACAAAAAATGTTCAATCTGATTAAGAATGAATTTATTAGAATATAATTATATAATATGACCCATACTGACGTTGAAATCTACTAGACGATAAAATAACTTTTATTAACTTTTTGTTAAGAAATTATTCATACCCTAACCGTAGTATAACCTTGCGAAAAATAAGGAGAAATGTTTTTATGCTATTGAAAGCTATACTACTTGGAAATACGACTTGGATACAGTAACAAGTACCTCTTTTGCAGACGTCACTTGGCACAAAATGTACAACGAATGCAAAATCGCAAAGCGCAAGTTCGTACATTTCTACTATTCAATATAGTACTTCCAACAGAAAAAGGTCTGACAACGCAAGCAAACTATGTTTAATATTTTCTTTTATTTGCAGGAATACGACGGAAACAGCGATAAATCCTCCGTTGTCATGGTAACCATACAGAATCCGAAACCATCAGTCTATTTCCGTCTTATTCCTACTGGCTGGAATAACCATATTGCATTAAGACTGGAACTGTATGGATGCGACAATTTCAGTGCGTGATCAATCAGAAACACGTTGTCGATGATTTTAAGTAATGTTTAAAACACGAGCAGCAATGTTTTATCACATTTAAAACACGAAGCGTTAGCCGAGTGGCTGATAAAGCACATACTGCAAATGTTTTTAATGTTTTTTTTTTTGAATAGCTTCAAAAACGACCCATTAGGCAAGTCCATTGGCGTAATAATTTTAAAAAATCAACGTTGTCTAAGGCTAAGCTAAGAAAATCAAAGCTAAAGTTTATGTAAATCAGGAAGATTCTTTATCAGATAAAAACCACGGACATGATATGAATTTTCTGTGTTTTCTTCATAAATTATTAATGAGATTTTAAATTAAATTTAAAAAGATTGACGTCACTATAAACAACATATTTGCATAGTATAATGCACGCAGTGCATAGTATATAGTTATGATAAGTTTGGTTTAGGTTTTTATATTATTTGTTGTAATATTGTTTATATTGTTGTAAGTTGACATTATGCAAAATCTCAATAAATTATTCTATACGCCTTTGTTAAATAACCAAATCACTTCAGTATTAATATCAAACTAAGTTAAATTAGTGGTTTCATTTCTCAGTGACACCGACATCGCCCAGTAATAATTACCAACAGATATCCGCATGAGACAATATACAAAACTCATTCCCAGATAGTTGAAAGAAATCCCTATACAGATACCTATATTTGGATGTTGAACAACTTGTAACTGAAATTATTTATATTGTATAATGTAAATATCAACCAGATATGTGAAAACATGTTACAAAACTCATTCGCATGTAACAAATTGTAATTGTAATTGAAATTATTTATATTGTATAGAATGTATATGTCAACCAGATATCTGAGACGAAATACAAAACTCATTCACAGACAGATAAAAAAATCTCTTTATATAGATACCTAATTTGGATGTTGAACAACTTGTAACTGAAATTATTTATATCGTATAAAGAATGTGAATGTATATGTAACAGATAAAGCATGAGTAACGATCTGTATCTGTTGAACAACTTGTAACAGAAATTATTTTATTGTATAGTGTACATGTGTTTATGTCAACTAGATACGGTCAGTGAGATGTAAAACACTCACCGGCATACATATAGATAAAACAAACATATAGATAAAACAAATCCATTTACAGATACTTAATTTGGATGTTGAACAACTTGTAACTGAAGTTAGTTTTATTGTATAGAATTTTCTATATCAACCAGATTAACTTTAACTAAAATTATTCGGCAAATGTATGTAGAATGTATATATCAACAAAATATATCTGAGGAAATGCACTAGATAAATAAAAAAGATCCATTTACAGATACTTAATTTAGGTAGTGAATAGCTTGTTACTGAAATTATTAATTTTGTATACAAAATATTTCAATCAAATATCGGAGAGGATGTACAAAACTCGTCCATAAATAAATAAATGAAACTCACTTACACTTACAGTTACAGATAACTTAATTTGGATGTATACATAATGTACAGAATGATGTCAACTAGGTATCTGAAAAGATGTAAAAAACTCACCCCACTGATATAGATAAAAGGAATCAATTTACGGTTACGTAATTTGGATGCTGAACAACTTCGAACCGAAATTATTTCTATTGCATGTGTAGAATGTATAATAATATATCAACCAGATATCTGAGAAGATGTATAACACTCATTCACAAATAAATATAATCCCTTTACAGATATTATCTCGGTGTAAAACAATTCGTAACTGAAATTATTCAACTTGTATACAATATATATAAAAGAAACCCATTTACAGATACCTTAATTTAAATGTTGAACAACTTGTAGCAGCTTATTTATATTGTATAATATACATGTTTATATGTCAAGTATATATTGATACGGTCAGTGAGAAGATGTACAAAACTCGCCAACAAATCCATTTACAGATACTTAATTTGGATGTTGAACAACTTGTAACTGAAGTTATTTTTATTGTATAGAATTTTCTATATCAACCAAATATCTGAGAAGATGCAAACAACTTATCCATAGATACATAGAGATATCTAATTTCGGTGTAAAACAATTCGTAACTGAAATTATTCAACTTGTATAGAATATATATAAAAGAAACCCATTTACAGATACTTAATTTAAATGTTGAACAACTTGTAACTATAATTATTTATATTATATAGAGAATGTATATGTCAACAAGATATGTGAAAATATGTACAGAACTCATTCACCAATAGATAAAAATAATTTACAGATGTTGCAATTTAGATGTCGTACAACTTGAAACTGATCATTAAATTATTTATAATGTAAAGAATGTATATGTCATATGTCATGTACAAAACTCATAAACAGATAAATAAAAGAAATCCATGCTTTACAGATACGAGCAACAGATGTACTAGGGGGAAATCCGGCATACCTCTCCCACACGCTAATTTATATTCTGTAAATAGTATTATGTAACCTTACCTACCACGGTAGTTTTTGTCATCTCTGTTTTTATTATTCATTCTCTGATGATGTTGCGTGTAGCAACGAAACGTTAGTTCCTTCTATTAAATTATTGTTGAAATGCATTTACTTTGCATTATTTGCTGGACTTTGATATTTTTACTGCATTTACAGATAGATAATTTGAGTAATTTGAATGTTGAACAACTTGAAACTAAAATTATTCACATTGTATACAGAATATTTATATCAACCAGATATCTGAGAAGATTTACAAATTACACCCACAGATGGATAAAAGAAATCAACTTACGGATACCTAACTAAGGCATTGAACAGTTATTCATATTGTATAGAATATATGTGTTAACGAAAGATGTACAAAGCTAATTCACAGGTAGATAAAAATACATTTGTGCACATGCAGATATCTAATTCGGTTGTTAAATAACTTGTAACTCGTGTTATTCATATTATATTGAAAATTGTGTCCATGTATATGTCAATCAGATAGATATATGAAGACGTTAATAATCTTAATCGCGGACTTGCAGCCCAAGTGAGGCTGCGGTAAATAATTTTATATATTTCCTACCTTCTTATGGTCCTTGGATTATTTTTCTTTCCCCTTTCCCTTTCCTTTCCCCTTTCCTTCTCCTTTCCCTTTTCCTTGTGCTTCTTCTTTTTCGCTTTCTTTTTCTTTTGCTAAAAGTTCATGGGCAAGTTCACTATAGGAAAGATAACTATAGTTGACGATAAAGTGAGACAAACCTTCTACGATTTAGCTAGTCCAGGGCTTTGGCTCGAAACTAACGTAACGTTAGGTCACTAACGTAATTGGCTCACGCTGTGTTAGTGCTCCTGAGCTGTTAGTTAAATATGCATCTTTTGTGTATTATTGTCAGCTAACGTATTTAAATAAATAAATAAATAAATAAATTATGGTCTGTATAACGTCATCAATATTTTCACTGCTTTATCAGAAGTCATAATTCGATTCCGTGTTGGTTTTATATATTCGTAATCTTTGGGTTCTCCTGACCAAAATTGCAATATATTTTCTCTTTCATCTTTTTAATTTTTGTTTTTAAATTTAATTTGAAAATTTCATCTTCATAAATGTTTTCTCTGTCAAGTTGGTAATCTTTGTTATTGCATAAATAGAAGAAATAACGAAAAATAAGCATAATTACATATTGTAAAAACTCTGTTTTTCTAAAAGCTCATCTCTATAGCGACGTCCATTCCGGTAAGTAGTTACCAACTTTGACAACTAAAAGGTCCATGAACGACAAGGTAAATTGCAATTTTGCTCAGGAGAACCCAAAGATTACGAATATATAAAATCCCCATGCAGGTGAGATAGGCAATTTAATGCAAATTAACAGCAGACACTTGTTTTAAAAACTTACATCAACAAGCTGAGATCTCCACTTTCTTCAATGAACGTTTCAGAAAATGAATTCGGATTACTTTGGCTATAAATGCTATACAAATACAAAAAAATACATGACTGTAAACAAATAAGTTCGTGAAGTAAAACAAATACCATGTAAAAATCTAAGAAAAATACAATATAGCCTGCGAGCAAGCTTTCGTAGAAAGACAGAGAGAAGAGGCAGAAGAATGCAGACAAGATCAGAGAACGAGCCTGCATGACCGCTATAAAGTTTTAGATATCTACATTCTAAATCGTGACGCAAAATTATCATTAGTCGGTATGCCTATACACGCCAATCATAAATGCAAATCTTAAAATGTGCTATTTAAGTTTTTTCTCCCCATTTGGCCGCGACCGTGTCTTAACGGTCGCGTAAGTGAAGTATTGCAACGTATTTCTTCTGTTATAACAAAATAAACACATCGCTATATACACTTCGATTCCGCGACCGTTAAAGCAGGTAAGCTATATAAAGTGCTTTATACTCGTTCACAGAGAGAATAGAGTATAATGGTGGATGTTGGGTACTGAAGTCCTTCGAAAATGGAGATCTAGATGATCTAGATGGCTTCATTATTCTACGGAACGGAATGTCACATTAATTTTTTAATATTAACCCCTCTATACCATTTGCGCACCTCATTACTCAGACTGAGATTAGCTCCAGTATACGTATATAAATTTCATTAGCATATACCTCGCGGGTGAATAGTGCTTTTCACACAATCTGATTGGTTCCTCTAGCACGGGATACCCTACACTATATTCACCTGCGGCGAAAACAAAATGGCGGCCAGTTTTGCTTTACTTTGTTTACAGAAGCAGGAGATTTTGTTGATAATCAAGGCTGATATAGTAGAATAACGACAAAAATCAACAAAATTAAGTAAGAGAGTGTCCACAGGTAAGTTTCTTCAAAATTTTCTAGCCATTAAGGTAGCAATAGGGGGGAAAATGTAAAAAATCTCCTTTTTTTTCAATTTTTAAACTAGTGCAACATTATCTGTCAGTGATAAAAATTTCGAATTCAGAAATGTTTTTCTTCCAGGCGAAAAACGAGTTTTTTACTTCAAGAGGCGGGACTAATTACTCAACACGGAAACCTTCCAGACGCTTTTTCTCCGCTCAATTTTTCGCCAAAATTTGTGTTTTTCAACAGTTAGAACTTCGCAGCGTTTCAATATTTTTCGCTGAAACTTTTGACAGTTACTAAGTACATACTCTTCTACAAAAAGGTGCCGGCGATTTTTTATTAGTTGCATAATTTTGATTTTATCGCGTTTTGAATTAACAAGTTGTGAAATATATTATGACTACAACGTAAATCGTTAATAAAACCCGAACGAAACAGAATTTCAAAAATCGCCGCCACGTTTTGGAGATAATTTATCAGTGATTACAAATGATACAAATTTCAAAACTATAAATTAAATTCCAAAGAACGTAATTAAACTCTTGAAGCCAACAACCTTATTTTTTCTTTCGGTAAATACAACGGATAACCATTATATTTTCCATAATTTTAGATTTTATAATCGTTTTCCCTGGTTAATTGGCTTTAAATTGGTATATGATACGTTGGGATCACGTTAATAGCGGCGCGATGCCAGGTGTTTTACGAAACGATACCGGATTAATATATCCAAAAGTTGCAGAAACTGTTTTGTCCACAAATATCGAGTACAAAATTGTGGCCCTGTCTTGCATGAAAATACAAAAAATATAGGTTACTGTTGTGGCAATAGAAGCGTTCCTAAAATATCGTTGCAATATATTCCTCAAGTTGAGCAAGTCATTTGATGAAAATTATTGCTAACTTCCTGTTTTGAATTTGATTGGTTTCTGGTTTTTAATTAAAGAACCAATAAGAAACAGCATTATTTGTCAAACACCAATCAAATTCAAAAGAGAATTAAAAACAGGAAGTTGTCAACGAATCTTATCAAATGAATTGTTCAACTTGAGGAATATATTGCAACAATATTTACGGAACGCTTCTATTGCCACGACAGTAAATTTGTTATTTCATTCATGACGTATATGCTAAACAATTATTCACCTCAGTGTCGGTGAATATAGTGTAGATACTAACCTCGCCGCTTCGCGGCTCGCTGAATATCCAACACTATTCACATCCACTTCGGTGAATAATTGTTACACGGAAACTTCTATACCTGGGCCAAAATCTTTTACCTGCATGAGAAACTTTGGCTTTGTGATGACTCCTCAATTGATGTGTCAATGCCATCCACAACAAGGGATTCTTGACCAGTATAATTCACTAATTGCTTAAGATAAACTGGCTCCTATAAAATGATTGAATGTTTATAACTCTATTAAATTTCAAATAAACTTATTTATAAAAAAATAATTTATATATAAAACAGAAGAGAGTTTTGAAGTACAAAATAATATTTAAAATGAGTTCAAAATATAAAGAAAACCAATAATTCTATAGTATAAAGAGTTTTACGTAATATTTATAAACCGCACAGGAGGGCTTTATCGGATATAAAACACGAGGCGATAGCCGAGTGTTTTAGAGCCGATAAAGCCCATACTGCAAGGTTTTTAAATGACTTCTAAAATTCATCACTTCATACGTTCATTGGCGTAGTAATTTTGAAAATTAAGCTTATCTCAGCCGTTAAAAACCAGCGAGAAACTTAGAGCGAGTCTTTTTCACATATATAGATCCGATACGCTTATGTGTTTTCCTCATGAATTATTGAATTTTAGAAGTAATATTTAAAACATGAGCAGCAGTGTTTTATCAGATTTTAACTGAACACGAGACGATAGCCGAGTGTTTTAGATCTGATAAAACATTTTGCGAATGTTTTAAATAGCTTAAAAACGACCCATTTGGTAAGATCATTGGCGTAGTAAGTTTGAAAAATAACGTTGTCTAAGACGAGAAAATCAAAGCTAAGGTTTATGTAAATCAGGAGGTTTCTGATTTCCTTTGTATTTTCCTCATGAATTATTGAGTTTTTGAAATATAATTATAGAACAAATAACATAAAATAATATAAAAATTAAAAAGAAAAAGGAAAACAAAGGAAAATAATATAAAAATAACAAATAAAGAAAACTAAAAATGAAAATAAATAAATAATACATATATAAACAAAATGAGTTCCAATCTGACACGAGTGAGAGATCAATTTTTGTTTGCCCTAGTGGCCTAGTTGGTACGTAGGCGAAGTAGGTATACGCGTCATCTAGTTAACGTGTTTTATAGCTGTGAATTTCAGAGTTCTCTTTGAGTTTGAAATCAAGGTCCATCACTACACCATTTGCACAATGACGTGCGATGGCGTTTGGAGACTACAACTATCAGAATGCTTTGCCAGTATCGAAGTGCTGCTAAACAGAGGAAACTGGCTAGGCATTCTGGTATAGTTGTAGTCACACAACGCGCAAATGTCACTCATCATGCAAATGGCCTATTGACTATAAGCATTAACCCAACAACGTGACCAGACAAAGTGCTAAGGGCGCAGCCCTGTTTGGCGTCAAAAAGGTCGCAAAAGAAAGGGTCGCTTGCTGTCGCTTGCGCAGCGCGGCTTATTCGTCAATTAATAATTGGGGGCGTATTGAGATCAATAAAAAGGTACAACTTGTCAGATATAGAACTAAAATGTAAAAAAGTAGAGTGCTGTGTATAGCAATGGTTGGATAGAGCAAAGTGAAAAGATGGTAAACTGCCGAAATTTTTAGTAACGAGACACTGACGTTTCGAGCGGAGCCCTTTTAACACATTTTACTCCGATAAAAGGCTCCGTTCGAAAAGTCAGTATTTCGGTACAAAAAATATCGGCAGTTTACCACCTTTTCACTTTGATCTATAGAAATAAAATGTTGGTCAGATTTTAGCTTTCCAATCAAACCAAATTTTCATACCGAAGAAATACTGGAGTCTTTTTTGGAATGGCTTAGATCCGCATCGGGCGTTTCGAAACTGTGATCTACCTCTATAAAGAAATCGTGGAAAACACGTTAGACATAAATATCAGTAAAATACAAAATACATAAATATCAAAGCAAAATACAACGCGAACGTCAACGGCGACGTCCTTAATACAATAGGATTTTCTCACACAACAAAGAAAATGACTAATTATTAGTCTCAAGGGTAATGCTAACGCTGCCCTCGTTCTATAATTATATATAACGTCTTCAGGACGACGTTAAAGGGCCTGAAACGAAAATTATTGTCTTATTTGAAAGAACACTTAAAATGGTAGAGTAACATATTTTGCAGTTTTTCGTTTCCTTGCTTTGTTCTTGAGATATTTCGGTTTGTTTGATATCCAAATTAAACATTTTGACGTCACACGTGCATAATGAGTTATCGAAAAATATATCTTTGCTAGTATCAAATACAATAATCACTTGAAGTTGAAGATCTACTTGTTTAGTGTTGTGGGCGAAACACATCCACATGCTTCATTCAAATTAATTTGGTTTGATAATAGAAAATATATATAACCTTCTCCGATAGCTCATTATGCACCTACGACGTCAAAATCGGTTTAATTTGCATATCAAACAAACTAAAATATCTCAATAATAAAGCAAGGAAACGAAAAACAGCAAAATATGTTACTCTATGATTTTAAGTGTTCTTTCAAATAAGACAAACTTTGATTGTCGTTTCATTATTGTTCAAAATTCAACTTTTCTAGTGCTGCCGTCGATGTGACTGCGGCACCGCCAGCATACCGGCGCAATCTGTTGCCATTAAAAATTCCTTGCCGCCGTTAAGCCTTGTTTCCATATAGCCGTAAGAGCCGGTGGCATGGCTGCGGCAAGGGGCAATCATCCAATCGCATACAGCTTTTTATTGCTGGCTAATTCAACACTATCTATGATTGGACCATCGCCCCTTGCCGCAGCCATGCCGCTAGCCTACGCCATAGACGTTCGGAAAATCCCCGGAGTAGAACGTCTATGAATCAGCTCCGTAATTCTTGTTCTGTGACGTCGTCTGTCCGCATGGATTCCGGGGACGCTCTCTGATTGGCCAAATATTTATACACGATATTCAATTGGTTAATTACAACTGCTTCCGTTTTGAATGTTTTGTTGTTTACCAGGCAGACAAAGGCAACGGACGTTTTGACTCGTCCGCTTCAACGCATTAATCGAAACTGTACCAAAGCACGGACTAAAATGAGTTCGTTAATTCTTTTAGAAGCTTTTATAGTCGGCGTAATGTTGTTTGAGAACTATCAAACAGCCGAAAAAGATGCGGGACTGAACTTGTGAATCGCTTCAAACATCACAGTGAAATACGACACTTATAATACGACCTTTGCTCCTCGATGTTTGTTTTTGTTTTATTACCTTCCTACGAAGCTCAGAGTATCCTATTTATCGATTAGAGTTTCTTTCTTCATATTGATTCTTAAGTGGTTAGTATAAATTGATGTAGATTTCAATTTCCTAGCGAATACTCGTTAGTCGTTGACACTCGCTGTAATTATTGCTGAATTGCAAATTAATCGGAATAAATTACAGAACACGGAATTTGGCGCTGATTCGCAGACGCTCTAAATCCCCCCTTGTTTGGAATCCCCCTAGAGCCCTAGAGCGTCTGCACGCAGGCTACCATGCCGCCGGCTCTTGCGGCTATATGGAAACCAGGCTTTAGCTCGCAGGCTGGCGGCTCTTGCGGCTATATGGAAACCAGGCTTGATAACTCGTGAAACGGCAAAACCTGTTAGTTGAGTTTGATTTCAAGCTATGTGACAAAATTATTTTAGAACTCTAAAGCTTTTGGATGTCGAGAAACATATTTTAAGTATTTAATACTACGTAAATGGATTCGTGGTTTCTGCTAGATACTGAAGTTTAGATTGCCGTCGTCGTCCTAACTTGCTTAAGCTCCCTAATTAATTATCGGTTTCAGCGCCCGGTTCGGAGTTTATTGCCAAGTTTCAAATTACGTTTCATACACACACGTGCTAGCAGCTCTGAAAACTGAAAAGCCTGTTGTCTGTTTTAACACTAGTTCCAATTATCAAAAATATATAGCAATTATGAAGTTCAACTTCAGGCAATTATAATTCGCTTAAGTTCAACTTAAGGCCCAAGTTACACGGCATATAATGCACTATACTGGATTGCTTTTACAATGATGATTACTCGGACTATCTGTGGTAGGTCGAGTCTGGGTTTCGGCTCGTTTTTCCCCCCCTTTTTGGGCGTCACGATTTGGCATTTTTGCACTTTTTACTTCCGCTATACTATTCATACTTCCGGTGAGTTGTTAGCCATGTGATGGAGTGAGGCTGTGAGGCATGTTGTACGTTCTTTGCTCCTTTTGCTTTTGGAGTTGGACAAAAAGTTGAACAGCTTTGCCTTTTGATCAAGGTGTTCTTGCACATTGTTGGTAGATTTTGAAAGTGACTGGCTGATTTTCTAGTTTAACAGTGATCAGATGTGGCTGACAACTTTCTTGATCGTAAATATGTTCACTAATTGTGAAGTATGCACCACATTCAGTCTTATATATCAGGCGCGGTATAGAGCCTCTCTCCTACGCAGAGGTTAAATTTCGGAGATTGGAGGTTTCGGGGGTCGTCGGAGATGCTCGGAGGCGTCAGCTGGACATAAGTAGTGCGGGCGAAATGTCCAGCTAACGATTTTGACGCATCTCCGACGATCCCCGACATAGCCGATCTCCGAAAGAACCTCTGCAGAGGAGAGAGGTATAGAGCCTCTGCCAGTAGCCAGAGTGACCCCTGACCAGGCGTCTTGTTTTCTCACAATTACAACAACAACAAAAAGGTCAATTCGATAGCCTCTCAGCCACATAAGCCTACTTGCAAGCAGGTGTAGATGTATCTACTGCGGTAGTTGGAAATAGCACGGCACGGGCATGGTGAAAAACAATGACGTAATCATGTATAGTCGTAACCGTAGTTATAATCAAAGTACTTTATGTAAACGTGACAAAACGTACTAGCTTGTGAAAGGTTCTATCCAGCGAAGCCGTATTGCAAATAATATTTTGTCTGCAGGTATATATAATAATGCAATGCAGTTAGAAGGTATAAAGAAAATCGGTTGAGATAATTACAACCATCTCAAGTACCACTGCTACATGTAAAGTTGTGAATGAAGAGGAGCATGTCAAGCAAGGTCATCAAAATAATGCAATGAAATAATTGTTGAATTGCTTTCTGCATTGATAAGCTAGCTAACCACGGCAAGTCAACAATATCCAAATTTTTCAGATCACATTCACAAGACATTTTTCTAATCGTAATTCCGATCAGCATTCAGCGCTCAGCTCAACTCAGCGCGAACACATTCATAACACACTATACCGGATGTCGCTCTGATCGGACTTTGGATCAACATTCAGCGCGAACACATTCGTAACACAGGCAGATTTCTAGTAATTTGTAGCGTGGCAAGTTCTATCGTCTATTTCATCGACCACGTTAATTAAATTTATCATTTTAACATAAATCATTAAACACAATTAATAGAATTCACATAACGAGATCTACAATATAATCGACTGTCAGTCGTAAGCTGCATGTCGTCTCACGCTCGATGTTGATTGGCTCCGAAGGCATTTTATTGCCTATCTCACCTGTGGGGATTTTACATATTCGTAATCTTTGGGTTCTCCTGAGCAAAATTGCAATATATCCTGTCAGCCGAAAATTTCATCTTCATGGAGTTTTTCGCTGTCAAAGTTGCCGGATGTGATGTCACAAGAAGCATTTTTGTGGCAAGTAACAAAAGAAAACTGGTTTGGAATGCCTCTTGTGACATCACATCCGGTAACTTTGACAGCGAAAAACTCCATGAAGATGAAATTTTCGGCTGACAAGATATATTGCAATTTTGCTCGGGAGACCCAAAGATTACGAATATGTAAAATCCCCACAGGTGAGATAGGCACTTTAAACTCTATCCCCGACTATCACTATACTGAGACCCTTTTAATAAATGCAAAGTATGTCATTTCCCGCCATTGACGTCATTTTCATGCAGCCTTTTGAATTCTATTGAAAATATACAAAAGCTAAGACAATAAACGAAATTGGAAATAATTCAATAGAAAAATTGAAAAGAAATTGACGTCAAAGGGTGAAAATTGCGTATTCTATATACTTTTAAAGTGTCACTATGATGAAAAAATCGTCAGTCTTTTTTTGATCGTATCATAAAGTACATTTAAAATGAGGATGAACGGCGTTTGTGGTTTGTAAATATCTCATCTCGTTCAAGAGATATTCACGTTTTGGAAATATGCAAATTATATGGCTGATGACGTCATTTTCTCCAAACGAGCGAAATGAAAATCGTAAAATTAGGAATATCTCGGACAGGTGCATGGTCACCCATTCAAATACTAACTCAATCCAAATGGGCTTTACTCCGGTCCTCAGTGGTGAGAGGCAGTGCACTAATAGCTTGACTATTAAAGCTATGGTACTAAAAGCTATAGTCATAAAGTATGGTAGTAAAGCTTTAAGTAGGTCAATCAAATTAACATAACTATATAACAACTCACAAAATTTGGAAGACAGTATTTAAATATTTTCGTTACAACAATTTTCAAACAATAATGCAATCTAGTTAGAAGGTAAAGAAAATCGCTTGAGATAACAAGCATCTCGAGTATTACTGCTGTAAAATTTAATAGTGAATGAAAAAGATGTCCAGCAAATTATGTCATCAAAATTATAAGAGCAACCATACATTAATTGTTCTTCAAGACATATGCATACATGCAGAATTTTGCATGACATTGACAGCTGCAGGATACAATTTTACTTCATTAATACTGTATTTGTCATCTACATCGACAATATGTTATTTAATAGCATATTTTGCTCGTGGACTACCATAGGTTTTGGGCATTGTTGCTTGACCATGAAGCTAACTTTGTTTTCTTAGAAGAAGGTCATCCATTTCTATTCGGCAACGCACAGTCTTGTCAGTTTACGAAGCTCGATCAGACATGTTGGCCATATAAATTGCCTCGTCTGAATATGAAATCGTCCACGCAACGACTCGGTTAATTTGCTTTCAAAAACTTTTATCATTATTCCAACAACGTCTAGTACATCACAATTAAGAATTGACTACGATTCATACTTAAAATACTTACTAAATTTGTAAAAACTTCCTCTTGTTGAATATCCCATTCCTTGTCAAATATCTCGCTCCATGTGACCATGCTGTCAACAATGACTTATGAAATACTTGGTGTACAGTAGTTATTTTGGCTTCGGTGGCCTGTCGTGAGTCAATCGTTTTATTCTATGTTTTGATTGGCTCCGAAGGCATTCTTTTGTTAACTTACCTTACATTACATTACATTACACGGACGACAACAATGTATCTACTCGCGCATACGCAGTAGATACAATAAAATACGTTTCACTGTGGAACTTTAGTTGTTTTCGTGGAAACTGCTGGTTCCTGGCCCACTCCAATGATAAAATTAAATTTGCTTATTTATCAGCAATCAAGTAGTGTTTACTCCAGCGAATGAAAGTGAAGATCAGAGCTTATGTAGGCATTGTAATTCAAACGTTTAAATCTTTCTATTTTAAACAATGAGGCAAAAATGATAATTCCCTTTTTAAGGTTTAGAGTAACCTGAGAGCATGCGCTTACCATGGCAATCACAAAAGTTCCACAGAGAAGTGTATTTTATAGGATACTATAAGCGTACAAAGTTTAAGCACGTTCTATTGTTTATTTCCAGAGATATTCCTAATTTTACGATTTTCATTTCGCTCGTTTGGACTTTGGAGTAAATTACGTCATCAGCCATATAATTTGCATATTTCCAAAACGTGAATATCTTGAACGAGAAGAGATATTTACAAACCACAAACGCCGTTCATCCTCATTTTAAATGTACTTTATGATAAGATAAAAAAAAACACTGACGGTTTTTTCACCATACCGACCGACACTTTAAAAAGGGTCTATAGACCTTATTCCAAAATGGCGGACACTTTAAGATTCTTTTATGTACATTTTAAAGTAAGAATTCTTTTGGATTTCCCACATGAAAACGAGTTCATGTGGGCTAATGCGTATGTATATAAAAGAATCTTAATTCGGCGGCCATTTTTGAATAAGGTGACACAATGCTGAAATGACAATGCTTCGCAGTAGATGCAAAAAAGCGTGTTTCTCGCGTGGATTAGACAAAAAAACGTGTTTCTATGAAAATTAATGACTGGGTTGACTGCAAAGTCTTGGTCACACGTAGTCCTAGACTGGAACGGCGTAGAAGCAAAATATGAAATGTTAGGTCCATATATTTATAATTTTGTCGAGAATTGTCCAAAGTCTGCAGCCGAAGGCAAACACAACGGAATCAACAGATAGACATAATTTATGCTTCACAAAAAGCAAATATATTCTATTGACCTTTGATTATTCTTGAATGTACTGTAGACGCATGGAAAAGTAGCTAAAAACTGTTGTAATGGACAAGAAAAGACTCAAAACTGGTGGAAGTATATCGGATTCAGTATCAGTGTAGCGAACGCAACGCATCGGATTATTTTTCATATCACCTCCAAATCGGAGTGATTTCGCTCCGGATTCGCAGAAACTATATACAACCTCTATTCGTTACGAAAAGTAATCTAGCAATCCGGTATAGTGTAACTGAGGCCTAAATTTAGGGTCTGTTTACAAGGTACCCTAGTACCCGAGTTACCCCAGCACAAGCAAAATTTCACAGGTATAGGGTCACCATGCTCCAATTTCAGGTTTTCCAAAGAGGCCTTGGTAACAATGCAAGAATATAATGGCTGCTCCTCACTGGCATATCTCACCACTTTAAAGAACCACATAAAATTTACCAAACATTTTTTTTAAATCCTTTAAATTACCATCTTCATCCACACATTGACTCGAACTTTCTGTGAAGAGAACGCCAGTGTTCTTATGTACTTCACTTAAGAATATTTCAATTTCTGCCCAGCTTTTGCCTTCCGTAGCAAATGATGGAGAATATCTCCTACACAACTCCAGTAGCTGTTTTCTCTCTTCTTCTCTCTCCCACAGGCAGATCAATTTTGCTTCAACATCAGGGTGTTCTGTGTGGTCTATGATTTTTTTACCGAAGTCTTGACAAAGACATGTACCTTCACCTCCTCCAAAGATCTTAAATTCCTCAATAGCTATGACAAACTGCTGTAGGGATAAAAACCCCAACAAACAAACAAAAAAATTAGTTAAACCATAAAAGTTGTGAGAGTAATATGATCGGAGATAAAAAGGATGGGTCAGACTTGCGTAGTAAGCGGGTACATTCTAGCCTGCATGCAAGCTGGCCTGCATGTTGAAACCCAAATGAACACTATATACAATAGTGAAATAAAAGTAGGGCCTTCGCTCGAAACGTTAGACTCCTACGTTCTCTGTTTCGGCAGTATATCTAACCTTACTATAATTCGACTATATACATAAGCCAGTTTTAAGTTTTGACTGCACATAAGATCTCAGTCGGGTTAAAATTTTGTTTAACT
This sequence comes from Paragorgia papillata, assembly GCA_035771165.1. Classification (NCBI taxonomy): domain Eukaryota; kingdom Metazoa; phylum Cnidaria; class Anthozoa; order Scleralcyonacea; family Coralliidae; genus Paragorgia; species Paragorgia papillata. Next base: position 186,510 of record JAWNZC010000350.1, on the reverse strand, counting down.
ATAACATGAGACCGAGACCGGAATATAAGGAAGGTTCATGATTCCAAATGCTTGGCCAGCTTGGGCCTTTAGTTAGGACTGCACTTTTGCTTATTGCTTGTTCTTGACAAATTTTTTACTTGATGCTTACGACTGGAAATCAATATATGTTATACGAGGGGCGAATCACTCCAAAAAATATCGTACAACTTTGAAAATCCGAAAATCCATAAAAACTAAAAAAAAAGAAAAAAGCTCTGAAAAATCTCAAAAAAATTCCAAAAATCCCAAAGAAATCCCCCGAAGAAATCCCCCGAAGAAATCCCCAAATCCCTTGGATTTTAAAAATCCCAAAAATCTCATGGGAGTTTCCAAATCCTAAAAATTTCGTACTTTTTCGGGAATGATTCGCCCCTCGATGTTACATTCCGCGGCATGCTCAAACAAGTTGGATTTTATTCCGAATCTCGTTAAATCTGAAACTCCAAAACGGCTTAATCTTCGTTTCCCATTGACGCGACGAGTTTTCCATGATTGGACAATGTGCTTTGGCTGTGGGCAGAAAACCATGCACTAGGTTTCCACTTCTGCTTCCTTTTATTCAATATTGTTATTTCATCGTCATTTTTCGCCGTACGCGTTGCCACATATTCATGCAAGAACTTAGGTGTCTATATGAAAAAACTCGATTGCATTTTTTTAGTTTTAGTTTATAACACAGGAGCATGGCAGAAACATTCACCTGCAAAAATGAAAGAGAATCCGACAAACAGTCAATTCTGGAGAAATTTGGGCTCTCGGTATGCCATAAAAAGGACAACTAAGATAAGAACAATGGATTTTATCATCAATGATTCATCTGCGTACGTCATATAAGGCTTTGTTATCGAGTACCTCAAATTTGTCCAAAAACTTTGAAAGTTCATACATACATGTAGTTCGAGAACTATACGTGAGATTCTTTTGAAATTTTCAGTGAATGCTCCTGCCATGCATTTCTTTTCATTAAAATAGAAGTACCAACGAGTCTTGCACTTTACAGACACTTTAAACCTTTTCCAGCCGACAACTTTAAAAAATATAAAACAAAACAAACTCCGAAAAGTAGCATCTTGTAAAAACTCAAGATTTAAGAAAATAAACAAGACGATTAAGCCCCGCACAGACGACCAAGTTTTCCTTGACAAGTTTTTCCTTGACAAATTTTATTTGTTCGTGTGTACGACACAAATTGACAAGTTTTTCCTTGACAAGGAGCTGGTCATGCCAGCTTTTGAACAAGGAAATTTGTTCGTGTGTATAGTCGTCAAGGAAAACTTGACAAGATCATCTCCTAAGCTTATTACGCGATCATTGCCGTCAAGGAAAACTTGTCCAACCGTATACACGAGCAATTACAACTTGTCAAGGAAAATTGTTGGGGAAAAACGTGTTCATCGTACACACGAGCAAGGAAAGCTACCAAGGAACTTGTCAAGAAAAACTTGGTCGTCTGTACGGGGCTTTACTGTCTCGTCTTGTTTATTTTCTCAAATATTGAGTTTTTACAAGATGCTACTTTTTGGAGTTTGGTTTGTTTTATAGACACTTTAAGCTTGGGCGGTTTTACAAGTTATAAAACCAGTTTCACTTTTGGAGAAACTGAAAAACCGTTTTCATCATTATAACAGTGCCAAGTTTCCAGTCACATGATATACATAGAGCAATAGACTTTGGAATAGAGCCCACAATAAACATTACCACATAATTTTAATTAAAATTTCTTTCAAATAGACAAACTTAATTGTCATGTATATATTCACTTTAATTACCCTTACCATTTTTACTCTAGTTTCTGGAATCACTTGGTATTTATTAATAACAATGAATCCACCAACGATTTTCTTAAAAGATTCGTATGCCTGCATATCATCACTAATAATCAGATATAATAATAATAATGATGATGATGATGATACACTTTATTGTGAGATACTACACTACATTGTGAGACATTACACTGCATTGTGAGACATCACACTACCTTGTCACACAATACACTACGTTGTAAGATATTATACTACATTGTGAAACATTAAATTTTATTATGAGACATTACACTACGTTGTGAGATATTACACTACTAATTGTCAGTAGTTTGCTGTACAAGCTGTGTTAGTTAGTTATTACTAACTCAGAAAAACTCTGAGCTCTAAGCGGGACTCGAACCCGCAACCTTCTGAATGCTAGCCAGACGCTCTAACCATTGGGCACTAGAACTCAGATAGCAGAGCAAGGTTATTTAAGGTAATTATACCTTAGACTGTGCCCAGTCCTTCAGGAACGAGTCTTAACCGCTCGGTTATGCATGAATCAGTGTTAAGCCGAGAATTATGATCAAATGTAGCCAAATTGCCCCTCTCTGCCTAGGAACATTTGGAAATTTCCTTTTGAATATTTAAATGCCCCCACCCTGGGGTCACGATTCAAGAGCAAATGCCGTAGGGTGGGGATACAGACGTTTACCAAATCCCCCACCTTTGCTCGGCCTACCCCCCCACCCCCCGGGTTTAACACTGATTCGTGCATTACAAGTACTTGTTAGTCCACAAGTCGCGTTGTAACAGTAAGTTTCCAGTAAACACTGTTAGTTAGTTAGTTTCAGAAATTGCAGCTTGACAATTATTACTAACATCAAGCTGCAATTTCTGAAACTAACTATATTACACTACGTTGTGAAACATACTACGTTGTAAGATATTATACTACCTTGTGAGACATTACACTACGTTGTAAGGTATTATACTACCTTGTGAGACATTACACTACGTTGTGAGATATTACATTACGTTGTGAAACATACTACGTTGTAAGATATTATACTACCTTGTGAGACATTACACTACGTTGTGATATTACACTACGTTGTGAGACATTACATGCATTACGTTATAGGACATTACACTACATTGTGAGACATTACACTACGTTGTAACACTTTATATTTAATACAATAACAATAATATAATAACTTGTAAGTCATTATACTATACGTTGTAACACTTTATATTGAAAATATTCAATATTCAAATAATTACTGGTTCCTTCGTCAGTTATTTTACGAGTAAAAGTGCGACACTGTGATCCGTGTGCGGGTGTCAATGACTCAATGCGAGCAATCGCACGCATTATATCACGGTATCAAAATCTTATGTATGCCAATAGTTAGACTAGCCTGGTACCATGGCCCAATTTTAAAAGAAATATGGGCCAGGTAACCACTAATTTCATTCTCGCGTCATCAGGGCTACACCTGATCACTGTTTAACAACAAAGTCAGCCAGTCACTTTCAAAATCTGCCAACAACGTGCAACAACACCTTGATCAATAAGCAAAGCTGTTCAACTTTTTGTCCAACACCAAAAGCAAAAGGAGCAAAGAGCTTACAACATGTTTCTCACGGCCTCACTCAGTCACACGGCTAACAACTCGCCGGAAGCACGAATAGTAGCAGAAGTAAAATGTGCAAAAATGCGAAATCGTGACAGACAACCAAAAAAATAGGTACGCAATGCGTACATGCGGATACTGGTATTTATTTGCCGTACAGATAATGATTGAACAACGTAAATTGTTCACTAAAACATACTGAAAATGCTTGATAACCTTGTGACATATCAGCATATGCTCTCACGTATCATCTAGAATCGACAATAATTATTAATTTTTAAATGCCCTTAATAACTTAACAATATAAATGCTAATTCTAGCCCTTACTTAAACTCCAACCAAATCCCTAACCCAAGCCCGGCCCCAATCCTATTCTTAACTCTAATCTTAAAATAACAATTTTAGGTAAATTGGGGAAAACAGGAAACCCGGTCGCTATTCGCATTGTTAAAAGAATGTGATAATATATCGCTTTCGTTCTAATCTTTACTACGTTAGACTCTGGTAGCACATGAATTGATTTGTCTCAACAATGATCAACGCGCTTTTTGAATAAGTATTTTATACGCCTACATGTAACTCAAGCAGTACCAAGTACAGTTGATTTCTGCGTATATACAAACATATAGCTAAGACATCTTGGCCGAGGGCCTAACATGTCAACAGTACACGTGAAACATATTTCAGAAAGAGCCTAATTCGAACCCAAACGAGCACTCGCTCAGTCTGTCTCTTCGTCAATGAAAAGCTTGTCGTTTGAGCGAGAAAGTTGAAGTGCGTTACGAAATAATTATAATAACACTTTGCATGTACGGTTTTATTACGCGATGCTGAATTACTGAACACGAAAAAGTATTGCATGTAAACGAGCATTGACCGCGCGCTTACTTTAGTATAAGATAACAGTGAATACATATAATATCATAACCTAAAAGCTGAAATACATTCTATCTGGTATATAGGTATATGGTTTAGAAAGCAGTCACTGATTTGCAAAAATTGACAAAATCGTTTAAACTTTACTGTATATCGACAGACCAGTTGACCACTATCAGCTATCAACTCGTCGTGGATATTTTCTTGGCGTCTTGTGATTGCGTGCAATTATCCATGACCTGAAGCGAAACTCGACTTCCAATCTCCCACTGGTTGTTCTGGTGCACGCTCGTAAACACTTCGGACATACGAATAAGACTTCTGAAGTATGCCAATTAGCTTTTCGCCTTGATCACGTGATTGACGAAAAGATTCGTACACACAACCGTGCTCATGACATAGCGGCTATGGTTTAGCAACCAGTATCCGCAAAAAAGAAAAAGAAACTTGGACTCGGGTTAGCCCGAGTAAGAGCTAGATCATCTGACTATGAATATTTTTTATCGTATTTCGCTTGCCGTACTCTGATATCGACCCTTTCCGTGATTCGGTAGCGTTAAATTTGCTTTTCAATAAATTAAATATAAATTTCGAAATTTGAAGCAGACTGAGCAGAAAAAGACGCTAGGTAGGAACACACCTTATAGACACATCTCCAGCCAGAACAGTGACGAGCAACGCCCACGCATCTGCAATGTTTACAAGTCTCTCGCTTTTTCTGTCTTTTTCTGGAGTGATATCTGCTGTTCATTCACCGGGCAAAGATTGAAGTCAAACATGGCGGACATGTAAGCCTAAAGTACGTATAGTTCCAATCTCCTACGCGATCTTTTGACTGGTTAATACTTGACCAGACCGCGTAGAAGACTGGAACTATACGTACTTCAGGCCCAAAAGGATCGCGGGCTCTGGGAACAAAGATTGCCACAAAGATATCATTCCAGTTACTGACGTGTGCACTCTCTCCTCCGCAGAGGCTTCTATTCGCAGGCGCGCGGGCAATCGTAAAGCGCGCGGAGAACGTCGGGAAGGTGGAAAAAGAGGCGAGAAGCCTCTGCCAGATAATGTGCTGTTCTCTGGCACGATTTGCGGTTCTCTGGTACGATTTGCGGTTCTCTGGTAAATGGCATAAAACCCCGACGATTTGGGAGAAATTCAGCACTCCCTTCAAGATCTAAGTATCAAAGGTTAGCATGACGATTTTCGTGAAGAAATAGTGCGATTACATGAATTTATTTGATTCTTGCTGTTATTTACATGTCTGCCACTATATCTTTACGATAACCATAATGCAGATGAAGATATAAAATGCTTTGCAATAAGTGCAAGTACGCCGGAGAAGGATTTTTTAATCGAAACGCTGCCAGACTGACAAACGTTTTAATATCGAACGTTGAATCGTTGGTAAACAAGGCCGACGAACATGCAGCGCCGGAAATTCGAATATTCTCAGCGCTAACTTTCTACATTACGCCAAGCTCGCAAACGTGCCACATGCACTATGTGTAAACGTGCAACTTATCATAGGTAAGATCTATGTTTACAACAGTTCAATGTCTTTTGATATAAACTTTCTCAGGTAGCATTTGTTTACATGTTTAATTGCATAATTCAAAACTGGAAAATCCTGTCATTGTGTAACAATATTAACATTCTCGAGTTGAGAATTGTCTGCCAGCAATTTAAATTGTCTTTTGTTCACAATTTATGGATTTCCAACTTTTCCGTAAGTTAAAGATGACGTACAGTCCGTTCTGCGCATGACCGCAATGTGGTCCCCAAAACATGACATTCGTAGATAATTACATGAAGTATTCAGCTCAATGTAAACCGTTAGGAACAACATGGCAAAAACCAAGCGATTCGGCGAGGATATTTCCTCGGATTTCTTCTATTTCTCCTGAAAATGTTTTGTTTTGGGTACAAGTAATGAATGGGAACCAAGAAAAGCTTACAATCTTGAATAAGGTATTAGTATTTTTTTTGTAAATTTAGATGTAAACATCAGTTTCGTACATGCGCAGAACGGACTGTACATCACCTTTAAATTTGGTTATATATTGAAATTCCGAGTCTGGTGCCCAGTCCATCATGGAATTTGGGCATATTGACATCATTATCTGGCAGAGGCTACTTTTCTTTCCCTCTTCCCAACATTCCTCGCGCGTCTTCACCGCCTCCGAGCCTCTGCGGAGCAGAGAGGTTTGAATACATATTCAAACTTATAGGTCAGTAGGTTGGCTGTTAAAATCGTGTTTACAAATTATGTAATACGTTTGCTATAATGCTAAAATTACAGTTAGTTGTACTGACAGTTAGTACAGTACCTTTTAAAAAAATTTGAAATAGCTTTCTCAGAAAAAATTGCTTTAATTAACATTTCTTTATCATTCAGCACTGAAAGAAATGTACCACCTGCACACCACACCTAAACAAAATATGTTAATAAATTTCAAGTTAATGATTTAAGAAGACCAGGGGTGTGGCGACTACAAATATTTTATAATTCGCTACAATTTCAAGTCTGTTATGACTAGTCTACTGACTTCAGTGACTTACAGAGGGTTTCACATAACTTTTGACGAAAGTGTTCCGAAGTTTGTTCGTTATTTCCGAAGTTGGTCACGAACGGGCAAATTCATTACGTGCTGTAGTAGCCAATCGGGTTGCCAACTTCGAAACAATCTCGTTCCCAGAGCCAAATATGCCCGGCCGCGCGGGCAAATCAATTGACTTCGAAACGAAGTTGCGAACTTGCGAGATTGCGAAGTTCGTTGTTTCATATTTCGAAGTTCCCTGTTGGAGGTAGAGTAAGGCCCCGTTCACACTATACCGGATAGGTTTTCGTGCCGGCACGAAAACCTATCCGGTATAGTGACTGAACAGACGGCATAATTATGTGCCGTTTCGTGCAGAATACGATATAAGCCAGTGATCCAACCAATCACCACGCTCTATTATATTAATATACTTCCGAAACGATTTCGATCTCCGTTCACACTGGAGCTGAAACGGCACAAAAAGCTATCCGATACAAGATGTACCTCTTTCGAGATCGGAGCGGCGCAACGGCGTGCCGACACAGAAATTGTGCCGGAACAGGCGTTTTGTGTGTGAACAGAAGGCCTATCCGGTATGGTTTTCGTGCCGGCACAAAAGCTATCCGGTATAGTGTGAACGGGGCCTAAATATGGAAGTATTGTCGACATGGATATTAACATTCAAAGATAAAATTGATGAGAAATGGTTGCTGACCTCGGATCAAATCGGTCTATTGATTTGAACTGCAGGTGTACTCAAATTGAATAAAACGTCGCAATCTCGCAAGTTCGTTTCAAAATTCGCAACTTGATTGGCTACTAGGTAATGAATTTGCCAAGCCGTCATGGCCAACTTCGGAAATAACAAACAAACTTCGGAATCAGAACGCTATTTTAGAAAGTAGCAAAAAGTGATAATTGTTGTGCAATTTTCTTTATAAGTACTGTCCTATTTAATTTCAGGAGAGCGGGGGGACTTTAAACAAATCAGTGAAAGTTAAAAACTACAATGTCAATGGCTTACTTTATTTTCTTATAATTAAAGTTTAATTAAGAAGATGAATAATGATACTTTTTGCAGAAAAACAACTCAAAACAAGTTTCTTAACCTTCTGTTCAACAGATACCGGAAATAGGGTCTGGGATTAACTGACAAAAAAAATCAAATTTACCAATCCGATAAATTCCAATGCGATTTTTTATTCCGTTTCAATCTGATTGACTGATTTATCCTTGGTCACTGATATTTGTCAACAGGGATTGCTAAGTAACACTTTAATTTAGCTAGGCAAAATCCTTAGTAGCAAAGTAACAGCATCAAAAAACAATGTCAGTAGCATGCATATTCAATGGAACTACTGCTTTGGAAACTACTAAATATATAGCCACTAACACTGTGACTGAAGTGTTGGTTAAAAGGCATATGTAGCTGTACTAACTGGTTTCAAGCCATCTGCAATTATGTAATTTTAGCAATAAGATAAAAATATGCAATGCTCTGGTTCTATAAGACATTGTACACTGTTTGGCAAAGATAATGTGATCAGTAACTGTCAGTCATCTGCAAGACAGAGTTTCTCCTTCCTGACTGAATCAGTCTTCTGGGACTGATGCAGACTTTAGTATTTTATTCTGGCTAATGCCAGATGGTTTTACTTGTCAAGGAGAGAGCTCCTATAGTCACGAAGGGATTAATAACAATTCAAAAACTACCTCATAACTCCTTCCTGACTGAATCAGTCTTCTGGGCCTGATGTATTTTACTCCAGCTAACACCAGATGATTTTACTTGTCATGGGGAGTGCTCCCAGTTACCAAGGGGTTAAGTTTAAAAACCATATTATCAAACCGCCAATACATGTCAATATTATATGTTGATCAGTCATTGGCCATTAACCGGTCAGCCTGAAAGTTGCTGATTATTGGCTTCTACCAATTAATTTTCGATTTTCTGCTCAAATTTACTAACTGCAGCTTTATATATTCTGACTGCATGCAGCCATGTGAAACATCTCCAGTCTCAACAGCTTTAAAGAACATTGCTCATTCAAATGTTACTGATGTAGCTGACAAATTTTTTTGCCATGTTCATAGCTGTCAATACTCTGCTTGACACCCAATATTTGCTTTTCATCATGCAAGTGTTCAAGACAATTTTCTTTGGTCCATGTTGGTTATTTCATAACCCCATGTCATATTTAGTCTATCTAATACCAGAGCATTTTACTTATCAAAGGAAGATCCCCTAGAAATCTGCCTGGTAAATCAACTAATTTATGTATTTAATGTGTTTGAGTTACCATAACAGTCCAATGGACATACCTGTTGAGGTGAGCCCAGAATCACAACCAGCACAATTACCACCACCAGGCTTGGACTTGCTATTATGTCATTACAGCTCCCCCCACCTGGCTACGTCCAGTGGCGTAGCCAGGATCTTGGGTTGGGGGGGGGGGACCTCAATCTCCCAGGGGAGTCCTGGGGCATGCTTCCCTGGAAAAGTTTGGATTTCTAGGGTCTCTGAAACACTATTTCATGCATTTTGAGGCTAGTATTTAAGAGTAATCTGAAAGCCATAAATTACATAATTTTAATGAAATCAAAGCACAATATAGAATGATACAATACGCCAGAATATCTGAGCAACACCATCACCAAAACCATCACCAGTTCAGAAAAATATTACAAAGAACAATAATTTCTAGATAACAATTCAAGTGTACAGTATTACATGTACCTCGATAACCTGAGCTTTAACTTTCTCTGGCAACTGCTCCTTGTCTTCGCATAACAGAGCCTTTTCAATCCAAGGTCTTTTCAAATAGAAAACCATCCTCAAAAGAACAAACCACGTCGGTGACACTCAGCACTGTGTTGTCTCTTCAGTGCACAGCGCTCTTCTGTTAACACTCCTTTATATCGTTTTCCACACACGTCATATTAAACTTTTAGGAAATACATAAAAATATATAGGTGAACATCGACTGCACTATAAACAATTTCTTGGCATTCGTGGCTGGCCTTGCGCATCAGGCATAGGTTCAAAACAGAGGTTCAAGCAGCGCGCGCGGGCTCGTTGGACTACGTGTCCCCATTCTTCCGATGCGTCCCCCAAACCTCCTCTCAGACCCGGTCCCTGCTTGGGTTATTACTTTGTGTTTCGCGCACGTGCGAATATGCATTAGGGTTAGGGTTAGGATTGACTGAGGTTAGGATTAGGGTAAGGATTTGGGTTGGGATCAGGGTTAGGATTAGGGTTAGGATTAGGGTTAGGATTAGGGTTAGGATTGGGGTTGGGATCAGGGTTAGGATTAGGGTGTTTTCAGGGTCAGGGTCAAAGAATAACAAATTGGTGCGCGAAACACAAAGTAAGCACCCGTGCTTGCAGACTTCACCCGTTTCCGTTCGTCGAGACCTCACCGGTTCCGAATTCGTCCGTAAACGGGGTCTCAGAGCGCGGTGGTCCCACAGAGTTCGTTCTCAGAGACCGCATTTTCCAATTCTGCGGCACAGAAAAGAAGTTTAATATGGCTCGATTTCTATATTAAAATTTCCAATTCTATTAAACTTCTAACCTTATTGTGTTCCTACTCTTAACATTAACCCTAAGGCCAAGCAAGCGGGCGGGGACGCGAAACATACGGGTTTTTTACTTGGCCTAACGCTCACCATAGCCGTTTACACAGGCGATTTTTTTAATACTGCGACATTTTCTCATTCTCATCTTGACGCATGCGATTCAAAGCAAATACCTAATTTGCACAAATCGTCCAGAACATTCATAAATCATCAGTCAATTTGATCACGCTCAAAAAGATAAAAATTACAGTAAAAATTTCTTGTATAACCGGGCCTTAATGCTGGTATTTACTACCACCGCGTAGTCTATGTAATGTGCATGACGTCACTTGTTAGTGGCTGTGCTACTGTGCTACTGTGCTAGTATATATATACACTGATGAGCTGTTGTACAGCGAAACACCGTGTCTGTAGATTGAACTATATATATATATATATATTTTAAAAAAAGTAGCGTGCTGCGTAGGCAGTGTAGGAACAACAATCGAAATATAGTAAGGTTAGATATACTGCCGAAACAGAGAACGTAGGAGTCTAACGTTTCGAGCGAAGGCCCTTCGTCAGAGAGAAACGTAATTAATAAATTAATATATAGAGCGTTTTCATCTGACGTCACGGCGGCCATATTGGTGTACCAAAACAATGAAATGGCGGCCATATTGGTGTACGGTATGGGAATTAGCTCTTTCTTATTCAAATATTTCGTATTGTTTCACCACCCCAATGGGGCCACCGATCACGTGAGTGAAAACGCTCTATACTGACAAAGCATTGTGGTACTTGTAGCCAGCACATATGATATGCATATACTACTCTACAACTACTCTAAAACTTCTTTAAAATGATAAAATGTGCCATTCAGAACTTTTTTAAAAATTTCTAAAATTTTAAAAGTGTTGCGAGAATGCGGGAAGTGCCAAGAATGCAGTACCTAATGATAAATTATAAATTATAAGTAATACCGTAAGGCGTTATAATTAACAATAAGCAAGGTGCCGTATTAGCCACTTATTAATTAAACAGTTTTCACAATACAGAGGAAGGAAAACCGAGAACCCAGCGAAAAAACCTCGGCTCGAATCACAGGAGAGGCAACTTATGTCTAGTCTCGAGCGGGTCTTGGTGAAGAAGCGGGCGAGGGCGAAGAAGTAGGCGAGGGAGAAAAAGCGGGCGAGAGAGTGCGCGCTCTTCCGCCCGCTTTTTCTCCCTCGCCCGCGAGACCCCAACCCCTTAAAACCGCCAGCTACGCAGGCTAGCGATTCCGCAATGATCACATTTCCTCCGCAATGTCACATTGGTCACATGCATCCCCTCTGCAAAATGCGGGACATTTTTGTTAAAGAGCCCGCACTGCAACATCCGGGATACTTGCAAGGTTGCGCGTGGCCCGGCCCAATCTCCTGAAGTGCAGTTGATCGCTCGAACTTCTTAGTCATCATCATAGTCATCATATATCAAGGCACTTTTTAATACAGTAGACATCATTTTGTCCAGTTTCTATTACTTTCAAAGGGACACAGGTGAGTTAAATATTCTAATCTCATACTGATATTAATATAGAAAAGCTATTAAAGCAGTTATTTTTGATTTTACAAGACTTCACAAAGAAGTGCACTTTTCGTCTATACTCTAGCAGTCTAGCATCGGTTGACGAAAATTGACTTCCCTTTGTGGTTTATTAGAATCGTTTATTTTTTTACAATTAGATTGTTAGAACGTCGTTACAGCATCTTTTTGGTTTGTATTTGACTTTATGTTCTTTTTTAGTAGCGTATCTTAGTTTTCACTATGTCATAATTGTATTAAAATTTATAAATACTCCATAAACAACCATCAGTTCATTGATGCTTTATCAATTACAGTATGATCGTGTTGTTGGATACGCACTCGTTCGTGCCTGACACTGTTGGTTTTCAATATACTACACGTGTCTTTGAAATTGTAAATGACATGAATGAGCGAGCTAATAAGCAGACTGGCTGTATTTTTAACAAAAGAGTTTAAATAGTAAACACACCAAGGTCAGGTAATTTATTATGGACTATGGCCTATAATTTTCATCACAACATTCAGGCCCTTTGGTCGGATTACGTAATATTGTTGTTTCTTCTTTGGCAATCAGAAGTCTGTATATTAGTCTGTATTGAAGTAATTTTTATTTCACCACTATACCAAGAATGTTTTAACAGTGAATTTTAATTGTAACATTGTTGCAGTTTTTTCTTCCTTTCCTACTTGACCCTAATCAGTAGAGTGATGCAGGGGTGGATCTAGGAGAGAATCTGACTGTATTGTATTTGTGACGACACCAAAGTTAGGGGGCTCTGGGGGCATCCCCCTGTAAAATTTTGAAAATTAAGACCCCGGATTTTCATGAATATAAATAACCAAAAATGACAAATTAAAGAAGTTAAAAAGTTTGGTAATAAATATTGTCAACAACGAAAACTGTTTATGTTTATACTGTAGATTATTTAATACTCAATATACAGGTCAACATACCTGTATCGGCAAGCTATCATACTTTATAAATTAATTAGGCTATAATAAACCCAGACATCTACTTTAAATAATAGTTATATTCCCATTCTAAATGTATGGGTTACCTGGACATTGTAATATTACTAGCAAATAGTTATACTCAAAATTGCACATTCTAAATGTGTTAATGCTATTGTGATCAAAACGATGATGACACAGACACTAGTATACAGAGAGGTTCATGATGTTTTAAAATTAACAACAACATTTAATACAACTAAATTAATGATATTTTCAAAAGCATATCAGAACAGCAACTGATACTCAGGTTTTACTGGGTGCTGATTTGAAGAACGCGATTCCTGGCTGTGAGGGAACTGTAGCTTAGCAAAATTAGACACAGCAACACACATATTTGCAGCATTTTCTTTGCAAATTCGGCTGTATAAAGACACTTCTCACAATAATGCTTAAGAGGGAGTAATCTACTCACCTTTTCCTCCGGAGAATAACTTCCATTATCCAAGACACAAAACAGCTGTTGTAGAACACTGTTGGATGCCATGGTGAACAGAGACTAGTCAGTTAGAGGTGCTCACTGCCCGTAAACATAAAAATAAATCACATCACGATGTAATCATATTTTAGATCATCGGAGACTGCTCCGATACAGTCAACTGTGTCAGAAGTGTGGGAAACTGCAGCAAAACGTGACCAAAATCAAGCATTTTGATTGGTTTAATACAGTTAACTGTATCAGATACAGTCGCTACAGTTACTATATTTAGCCCAACTGTATCAGTCATAACACCTTTTGCGCGATGCTTTACTGGCAAGGAAACGCAGGCTGGTGGGGATAAGCTTACGGGCAATTTTTGTCCAGGCACAGATTTACCGAGAAGTGCGAGTTTGTCTCGCTGGTTGTAGAACAGAACTGATTTTAATAACTTTGAAAAATTGTGCACATTAACATCAAAGAGTTTGAAAATGATGTTGCTGAACTTTGAAAAAAGCTGCTTGTGAAATGTAATTATTCGAATTTTAATTTATTTTAATTTAATTAAATTATTAAGTGAAAATCTGACTGTATCATTATGATACAGTTGATATACTGTAGTCTAGATCTGCCCCTGACAGTTTCATTAACTGTGAATTAATTTCAAAACAATCACATGACATGCTTGAATGTACGGTACCATGTGATCAGATGCTCTCTTGGCTGTTCAGGGTTCTGCCCATGGTGGGTGGTGGTGCCCAGCACTCAGCAGTGCCACCCAGCGCTCACACCAAAATGGACCCTTCCACCCAGCACTCGAAATATGCAATAAGAAAACCCCATGTACAGTATTGTATTTTTTATATATCTTTTAATTAATATACATCATTTTGTATTTTTTTGTCCTCTGGTGATTTTTTTTTATTGAAACAATATTATTTGGTGAAATTCAGCACCATAACGCACACAATTATTAGCTACCAGACTTGTGATTCGGTGAAATACGATATTCCTTCAAAGCCAGATTGGATTGTGATAGTCTGATACTTGGGTAAGGCTCTAATCACTTCGCACTTTGTTTATTAATGCCTGTAAGATGATACACCGGCATTGATAGTAGTAGAACATACGCAGGAAACCTTGCCCTAGCTTTACATAGAGAATTCATCATGCTGTATATTCTAGTATGCCCTAGCATGTACATGTATATAAATATATAATAAATAAGTACTTAATAGTAATATTTAGTCTGACAAAATTGTGAGACACATGATGTAAAGGATTATGAATTTCACTTGCTCACATTTGGAAAATATCATTTTCAGATTACTAATTTTCACATATTCTCGGGGGTGGGTGGGTGGTGGTTGGTTGAGCCCCCAGGCCTGTAGGTACTCGGCACTCACATGCTCCTGGGCAGAACCCTGCTGTTTGGTTCTTTGTCACATTACATGAACTTGACAGTTACTGAAAAATATTACAGTGCCACCCACAAGTATTTTAACATCTTTGTGGGTGTAGTTTGTGTGTAAGATGCATGTACATGGAGTACATGCACTGTCTGTGTAGTACACAGAGAACTACATCCATGGGCTGTACATGGAGTGGCTCTTTTGTTATGCAGCAGTGTTTAATAGAAAATCATGAACATTTTGTTTTCATGTTTCTCTGAGCCATTGAGGAAGATCATCAAATAAAATTGAGACATGGAAATAGTTGATGTAGTAGAAAATAGTAGAAGGTAGGAAATAGTAGAGATGTAGGAAATACAGTAGTAGAAATACAGATGTTGATTTCAGCTCACTTTTCAATGTGCTGTTTGGAAGTTCATTGCAAAGTTTCAAATTGCATTATCAAATTTAAAGGTTCTATTCAAAGTTCAACTTTGCACCATGCCGGCTATGCAGTTGGTAATCTGAATTTGCAGAATCATTACATGTATCATGTAAACTCGTCGTATAAAATGAAGTTGAGTTAACGTTGAGTTATTGTCTTCAATGAATCTAAAACAAGCAATATACTTTTGGTTTATAACTCTACAGTTGACAGTCTGTGATGAAACTTAAAACGTTTCTTGATGAAAATCCTGGGCCATATAAAACAAGCCAAGTGTGTAATGAGTGACACGTACAGCTACTACACAAACATTCAACAAATTTGTATTACACGTAATCTTTGTGTAGTACATGGAGAGTAAGTGTATCCTTACATGTGTGTGTAGTACACCCACATTACAGGCACGATACACAGAAACGATGTTAAAAACTTGTAGGTTGCACTGTAGGAATGAATTGGTTGTATGCTTTCAGGCAATGATAGATATTTTTGCTGGGCTTTGCTAATGATATTTACCTCAGAAATTGATCACATTGTTACAAATATTGTATTAGACAGTATTCAAGGTTTTAGAAAGCAAGCGTTTGTTAAGTTTACCCATGGGAATGTTGCACTTGTCCAGATGTTTTGAACTGAAAAAGAAAAACATCACATTGTACACTCAAACACATTGCATGATCACTTTGAAATTGATTTGCAGTTAATAAAAATAGATCGCCAGTTGACGTTATTGGAGGATTGGTGCCAAGCTACAGGGGGGGATACCACCCCCTGATCGGAGGTAACCATGGCAACCCCGCCACAGCCCACCTCCAGGCACCAGTCACACTGTCAAAGCAGTGGAAATATTTATACTTACCCTTGCATTCTATCAGGAGTGGGTGGGTGGGTCACTAAACAGCGCGCGCAAAACCAGTCAAGCTCAGACCACGCTGACAAGACTTTGACGAGCGCTGAGATAATCCCCACATATTATAATGAGTGACCACTGACCAAATACCTAATAAATAGATAGCGCGCGCAGAACCAGTCAAGCTCAGACCACGCTGACAAGACTGTGATGAGCGCAAGTCAAGCTCAGACCACGCTGACAAGACTTTGATGAGCGCAAGTCAAGCTCAGACCACGCTGACAAGACTTTGATGAGCGCAAGTCAAGCTCAGACCACGCTGACAAGATTTTGATGAGTGCAAGTCAAGCTCAGACCACGCTGACAAGACTTTGATGAGCGCAAGTCAAGCTCAGACCACGCTGACAAGACTGTGATGAGCGCAAGTCAAGCTCAGACCACGCTGACAAGACTTTGATGAGCGCAAGTCAAGCTCAGACCACGCTGACAAGACTTTGACGAGCGCAAGTCAAGCTCAGACCACGCTGACAAGACTTTGATGAGCGCAAGTCAAGCTCAGACCACGCTGACAAGACTTTGATGAGCGCTGAGATAATCCCCACATATTATCATGAGTGACCGCTGACTAGCATTGTCTCCTTTTTTACCTTGCCTAAATTACATTTAGCCACATTAAGACTTTCACTGACTTTGGACAAAAGCAATAAAAAAGTCAACCTGTAGATTGCTCTAGTACTTAATACAGTAGTTAGTAGTACTTAATATACACTTAGTAGTACTTTTAGTTATGAGTGTTCAATTGTGCAGCTCTGCTATGGCCTTGCCCTTTAAGCAATAGTCTGAGTTGCAGATTAAACTACAGGTAGGCAGTTGAGTGTGTAGTGAATTATAATTAAAACAATAACATTTTGTTCTTAAAATTATTTTATTTAGAAAAGAATATTATACAATAATGTGGCTCTGGGATTGGTTTGCCAGTGCACTAAGTGCCCTTGGTATGGAAATAAATTATTTTATCTACAGCACTTGGTGCTCAGTACTTGTATAGTTGTGATTCTTCAAAATTATAATTTGATTCATTTTTTAGAGTTAAGGAGACAACCCATACTGTACCAGTAATTAGTATAAACCAACTAGTGGACTATTATCAATTCTGCATTCTGATTGGCTGAGCTACTCAGTGTCTATTGGTGCATGATAGACCATTAGTTAAACTAAAGAGTAAAGTTCTAAATGCAAAATAATGGCAGGAAGCGTTTTGCCCTAGTTTCAGTGAGAGAGAATGTGTAATACAGTAACTAATAAATGTTGATTGTAGTGAAGGACCATTGTACATTATATAATTATGTACAGTAGCTAATCTTATTGCAATCATTATTGTGTATAAACTTACAGGTATTGTACTATTCTACATGTCAAGTAAAAGTGAAATAACTTTTTTCAGGTTTATACAAGAAATCTGGCAAACTTGTGTTTCTTGGGTTAGATAATGCTGGTAAAACTACACTACTTCACATGTTAAAAGATGACAGAATGGCTCAACATGTTCCCACACTTCATCCAAGTATGATGCAAATTCTCATTTACTTTTATTGCAACATTTATTGTACACTTTGGCTTCCTACTGTAGGGCCAATCACAGAAACAGTGATTTAGTTAGACAGTGTTTAAGGATTAAACAGTGAGTGACTAAACAAGATATAACCTTGGATTTAACCGTCGTCAACCACAACATTGCAAAACCAAAGACAATTATCAGGGCTTGGAATTTGAAATTTTCGGCAGTATCTAAAATCTACATTCTAAGACGTCACGTTCTATAATGTATAAGACGTTAAGCCGTAATCACACGAGAACGCAAGTCATCGCAAGTTGGCAGTCAGAATTTCTGTGGCGGTCGTTTGAACACCCAAATTAACAAAATAAAGGTTTCATGAGTGTTTTAAACAAGTTTTAACTTTGTCACGGTACATGATATTTTCGGGAAACTATTCAGAGCGGCTGGCTGAGATAGCGTGACTGCCAACTTGCGATGACTTGCGTTCTTGTTTGATTAGGGCTTTACGCTACGTTATAAGACGTTACTCCACATTGTAAGATGTTACGCTACATTGTAAGACGTTACACGTTACATTATAAGACGTTAGGTTACATTATAAGACGTTACGTTACATTGTAAGACGATATACGTCAGATTCTGTGGCTGTGCGCTGTCGAAAATTTTATTGTATCCCATTGGATACTGAAGTTAAGACTTCTAGTATCCAAAACGAAAGTCTAGTATCCCGTCGGTGGATATTGGGATACCGCAAATTTCAAGCCCTGCAATCATAGTTAATTGTTGATGAACATAGTCTGCTTTTTCGCAGCTTATCTGACTAGTTTCAAATTCATTTAAACGCTGATTATCCTCAACCAGGGTTGTCTAACCTTTTTGAATGGAGGGCCGAATTGATGATATGAGAAGATTGAAGAGGCCAGGTGTGATGAGTGGAGCGTGGAACACAAGCAGAGCTCTGCGGTTTCAGAGGGCACTGTAAGACACCCCCTCCAAAAAATAAAATCAGTTTGTCTGTTTAAAAGCCATCAGATTGTACATTAAGAAGTAGAGTGATTTATTCCATTTGAAATGTTTTGCGACTGGTGTTTTTTTTAACATCTGCAGATGTGGTACACACTGTCTGACAGGTACAATTACAGACAATTATTTAAAACAGAACTTTAGCTTTACTGACAATATAAACAAGCTGGTACGTGGGCCACATACAACTACGAGGGGGGTTGCACGTTGGCCCACGGGCCGTAGGTTGGACAACCCTATCCTAAACAATAATTGATTGGCCTTTCTGCAATCAACCTCTTGTGTTCAGACATACTGTATAATACTGTACATGATCTACATGTGTGTACAGTATACAGAATACCCCAAATCTAGTGTATTGTAACGTGATGGTATAGTCATGGTTTATTCAGTTAGAAAGTTGCTTACAATATTAGATTGCAGTATTAATTGCTTATAATATTACTGCAGTAAAGATGCATGTTATATTTTCTTTTATTCAATTCTTTTTGTTTGTTTTTGTAATTCAATTGTTTTTACTTTCATTTACAGCTTCTGAAGAACTTTCAATGGGTGGTATGCGTTTTACCACTTTTGATCTCGGTGGTCACAGACAAGGTACTGAGACATCTTATCCAAACATTTATTTCAAACACCATCACATGCTGCATGCACATGTATTTTCATTTTACTTAGGTGGCGTTCAGACTGAGTGTCCGTGTCCAGTGCCCGGGCACTAGTCTGAACACCATTCCCGAGCGAAAAACCGGGCACTGGCACTACCTCCAGAGGTAGTACTGGGCACCGTGCCCGGCACGAGCACCAATCTGAACAGGATTTTACGGTGCCCAGCACTTTTAATCAAAACAACATACATAAACTGAGCCAACATACATTCTTAATAGGAACAAACAGTGGAAACACATCAACAAAATATATTTTGGCGCCAAGAAGCACCAAAAGCATCCATGGTTTGGGATCGTGTCTGAACACCAGTGCATTTATAGTGCCCTTTCCCAGGCACTGGGCACGGGCACTCAGTCTGAACGCCACCTTAGTTTTAGCTAGTTCTTTCCATGGATTCTTTTTGAGAGAAGAATACAGTGTACATTTACAGTGTAATGCACATCGGGCATACATATTTAACACATATCTGCATGCAAGCCAACCTTTTCTGGTGACAAGTTTTGTCTGAGTTTAAGTTGATAAGAGTAAGCTGAAGTCGCATGTAAACAACCAAATAGGTAAAAATGAGTGTTAGTGGGTGCTATCATTGGTAGACCATCTTTATGCTGTCGGGAGTATTTTCTTGTAGTCTAGTACACACAATGTGTCAATGTGACTACAGTGTGGTATGTACCATGTAAAGTCTTTCACAAGCCTTTGTTTCCATAAGCTCAAGGAATCTATAGTATTTTCGCCACTAAAGCCTGTTTAAAACGTAACGCTTTTTGCTACATGTACGTCGAATTGAATTTATTTGGATACGACTGCTGTTTGAAACATCAAATGTACAGTAATAAATGAAGTGTGCTAAGGCACAAGAGAAGATAGTGGGACCAGACATTCTTTAACGCTACATAATGTATGAAACGTAGAAATTTGATGTTTGAATGGAGTTGAACTTCTTTCTCACGATGTAGTAGAACCTGTTGAATTCAATTCGCCCACCGAATTTGATTCAATGTGTAGAATTTAATGGTTTCAATTGCTAAATTGACATGGCAGAATTGCGACGTTTGAAACAGGTTTTGGCTTCAGTAAACGTTTTGAAGACAATGGTGTCATAAGAGCAGTGTTGTAGTCAAGTCCACCTCATTCAAGTCCGAGTCCAAATCTGAACCATTCAAGTCCTAATCCGCCAGTACAATTCCAGTCTACCCCTTTTGAGTCTGAGACCTTGCCATTCCGAGGCCAAGTTCGAGTCTTATTAGTCCGAGTCCAACACTCCAACATTGACAAGTCAAAGTCCTACCCTCGGGTCCGGGGATGAAAACGATTACATGGACATTTTCATCCCAGTTAACTGGGGTAGCCCGGTTGCGAGCTAGCCCGGCTAGCCCGCTTGCCATGTAATCGAAATGTTAAAACAACATGCGTTTGATACATAAAGCGGGCTAGCCCGGTCCATGTAATCGCCCCCTTAGTTGAAACGCCGCCCGTCGAAACATGTTCAAAAGTTAACCGTTTTTAAATTGGCAAGACGTGAATTAGCAGCTGATGGCACAAACATGTACGTATCGAAGGGAAACTTGATATGTTTCCAAGGGAAGCTTCTATGTTATGTTTAATGTTTGGTGCAGACGGCTGTAACCTAACCCAAAAAAGTCACAAACAAGCGTGGGAACGAATTCATAATTAACAATGTGATTTATTATCTACATGTATATGGTCACTCAGAAAATCCGTTCATACTACTGTAGCTATGTCCTTACTGGTTGCTAACAAAGTGTGCTCTTACTATTGACTATTTCAGCTCGTAGAATATGGAAAGATTACTTTCCTGCTGTGAATGGTATTGTGTTTATTATCGACACTGCTGATGTTACCAGATTGACAGAGTCCAAAGTAGAGTTGGATGTAAGCTAAAATTGTATTTATATTACATTTGATTAAACTGATTCTTCAGTGGGGAACTGAGATAAGAAAGCGATGTACTGTATAGTTTAACGCTACTCTGGCTTAAACGCTTTTTGAACGCAACTTAAAAGGTTAGTTAATAGTTATACTGTTCATGACCCAACGTTTCAACACTCCGATCTAGTGTCTTCATCAGGGGTGATCGTTGTGAAGAAAGGTCCCATATTTATACTCTCAAATAGAACCGATGATGACGTTATCTATCAACAAGATGTAAGATGCATCACAACGATCAAGACAATAGGTTGGAGCGTGGTTGGAGTGTCGAAACATTGGGTCATGAACAGTAAATTTTTAAGTTGTGTTCATAAAAACATTTAAGCCAGAGTAGCGTTACATATAAACATATTGGGAGTTTATTTGTTAACGTACTGTTGTACAAAAGAGCAATTTTTGAGTGCATGTCTACTTTTGAATGTGGTAACTAAGCTAGTTACATTGTAGTTCATTTCTACTCTACTCTGATTATACAGCTGTGCAGTGACGCACCACGAATTTTAGTGTAGTGTATGCAGTGCACAGTACCGCTCTGCACTACAATTGTTGTCAACTGCCTTCTGTTTGAACTAAAATAGTGTGCTGTAGACTTTATAGTTCACTTGAAAGTCTGTTTGGATAGCATTTAAAAAAAATAATTTAGTAAAAAATTTACGACTTTTTTGAAAACTTGTTTAAAACGCTCATCTTTTGTTTTGTTTTTTGGCTTCAAATTATTTTCCTTAACACAGGTTTATAGTGTAATTTCTTTAATCGTCGAATCACAATTGTCTACATTAGCGTCAGTACCATATTTCGTGATGTAGGACCAGTGCTTAACTTAGGGGCAACTGTTGCACGTGTCCTATGGACCCGAGGTTCTGGGGGGGGGGGGGGGGGGGGGGGGGGGGGGGCGCTCAAGTTTAAAACACAAAAAGCCAAGTGTATGTATGTAGATCTTTATTTAAAAGAAACACGCTAGCCCCAACAACATTAGCTGATTTTCATGGAGGGCGTGTCTGTCCAATATATATAAATAGTAGTTATTATATTAAAATGTAACGGAATGTAATCAAGAACGGCAAATTATTTAGAAAATCAAAAATTGAGCTTGGTAACTACTTCATCTCATCGGATCTAACATATCCTAACAGTAAATGTAACACTTGCCTAATGCAGTGTACTTCGGATCTACTATTTCCAAAAATATAAGTTATTATATGAATAACCATGACCGTATGCACAAGGATGTAAGTGTATATAAGAAATGTACAACAGTCTCGTTTTCATTTTACAAAATAACCAACAAAATTATTTTGTTAAATTAAGTCGCTATCTATATTACAACTGTGGTTCGGGACCGTGGTGCAATAAGTGTGTAACATTTGGTGCTGTATATTGATTTTATGAAGAAAATTATCCAGTACGTATTAGGGTGTAGAAATTGTGTATACCCTTAACATTTGCTTGTTAAATTTCTGTTGTTTATAGAGTCTTCTAGCAGACGAACAACTATCCCACTGTCCTGTCCTAATTTTGGGTAATAAAATTGACATACCAGGTGCTGCCAGTGAGGAGCATGTTAGACAATATTTTGGTCTGTATGGACAGACAACGGGACAGGTAAGGCAAACTATTAGCCATTTCGGAATTGCGCTAGAGATCTGGAGATAGCAAGTTTGACAATGCATCATGGAACTGTTTTGGGGGTCACGTCCCCCAAACCAGCCCCATGCTGCATTGCCAACCTCACTATTCCCAGGTTTCTAGCGCAATTTCGAAATGGCTAATAGAAATGGTAAAACGGATCAGCCACACTAACACAAGAATCTGCACCTGGTGAGACGCAACAGTGGCCACGCGACCTTTTATTATAATAATTTAATTGCATCTCATTTCATGACCATCCATCCTTTCATCCGTCCCATTGTTTATGCGGTGTTTCTTCATGTCACCAAAGATATCTACATGGAGATATCTACATGGCTTATTAAATTTACACATGCATCTATAGTTGTTGAGGTTTAATTTATCAGCAACCTTAACCCCAGAGCCGACCAAAAATGGCCCCTTTATTATCTTGCGAGCAGAGCCTTCTTTTCCTTATTTCTTCGCTGAGAGAGAGGAAGAAAAGTAGGCTCTGCTGTATTCGTGTTTGGCTTCGTCCAAGATTTAGGACGAAGTAACCCGTTTAAGTCGCATTTAACCGGTTCTCGTTTTGTTTTCTGCTCTGATTGGGACTGGGTTCGGGATTGTAACCAAGCAACTGACATGCATGCGCAATGGAAACCAGTCACGAATACAGCAGAGCCTACTTTTCAAGAAGGCTCTGCTCGCAGGGTACCCCTTTATTAATAGTGCGGTATAAAGTGTAATCCCGTAGGATTTGCGTGCTAAAGTTGATATTTTTTCATACTATCGGCGAATGGTGGGGTTCAAATTTTCGACCTTTCGATATACAGGGGGTCGAGTGGTCGGAGACATGGCTAATAGGAGTGCCCAACTTTGCATGCTGAATTTGATTTTTTCCCTTTTTTGGTGTCAAACTATCAGAAAATGCAGTTCAAATTTTCCGACCCCTCGATCACCCTGTATTTCGAGGGGTCGGAAATTTGAACCCCATAATTTCCCGATAGTTTGACATCTAGTCAACTCAAAAAAATAAAAAGATCAACTTTAGCACGCAAATCCTACGGGAGCTGTTTTCATGACACTTCATACCACACTGAATCCTGAGACATCCTAGGCAGCAATGGGTTAAATACATGTATATTGTACAGTTAACCTGAGAAAATCGAACGGAGTTGAAGGTCGTGTATATCTGGACGATTCTCCGTCCGATTTACAAATTTATGGATTAAATTTTTTTTTTCATATAAAAAATACGAATTAAATATTGAAAGCATCAGAGCAAACGTTTGACAATGCCATAGTGATGTTTCGAGCCGAGCTCTTCATCATCTGATTAAAATTCTCGGCAGTTTACCACCTTTTCACTCTATCCAAAATACTGCCTACGCAACATTCTACTTTATTTGACAATGAAATATATTGTCATATCACCAGAATGATAGTGCTTTATTAGCGGTTATAAACATGCATACACATGAGCGATTTACTAGCTGTGGTATATGGCGGTTTGTCATGAATTATTAACGAGTTTTGAATTATATATTTAATGCAGGGTAATATGTCAGCTAAGGACGTCAGTCAGCGACCAATTGAGCTTTTTATGTGTAGCGTACTTAAACGACAAGGATATGGAGAAGGTAAGGGTTTTCAGGCGGCCATGAGCATGATTTTAGCATATTAAATGATGCGAAAATGTTAAACATTTTATATTTTTACAGTCGATCAGTAAACAGACTAAGGCCTAGGTCAAACGTCGCTCTTCTCATGCGCCGAACCTAATGATAATGAGCTAAATCCTTTGTTTATGCTGATTTGCATTAGGTTCGGCGCATGAGAAGAGCTAAGGGAAGAGCAAACTAATCGAGCTTATTGTCGGTTTCAGCTCACTTTTCAACGCGCGCTTCGGAAGTTTGTTGCCAAGTTTCAAATTTATGCAATTTCAAATGACCAACTGCGTAGCCAAAGAATGGCGCAAAGGTGAACTTCGAATCGAAATTCATAATGAACTTCTAAATTTGGAAACTTAATTTGAAATTTGGCAACGAACTTCCGAACCGCGCGTTGAAAAGTGAGCTGAAATCGACAGGGACTATTACTATAGTAGTATAGTGTTATTATCAACATCATCATCATCATCATCATTATCATCATTAGCTTGACACCATTATCTGTACTGATGTACTCATTCCTTTTAATTTTTTTATCTTTTCGTTCTAGGATTTCGGTGGTTGGCCCAGTTCATTTAAATAATCACGCACATATATATGTATGAGGAATGATGCAGCTTGTGGTCGATGATAAAATTTCACTGGCAATTAAGACTGTTTTGCTGCTGCAAGCGATACATCTAGAATTCCTTTACAATAATTCCTGCAATATATCATCATTTTCTCGAATCATTTCATTATTTTTCCAACTTTTGATTTACTAATAGGTGTTATACGCCCCCGGCTTCGAATACTGAAATAATTAAGAATCTTTATTCTGTAACAAAGTTAGCCATAATATGAATGAACTTTAAAGTGCCCCTAACCTCGACATTTTTTATTGTCTTATTTGGAAGAACTTTTAAAATGATAAAGTAACTTCTTTAGAAGATTTTCGCTTTTTCGCTTTGTTTTTGAGATATTTCATTTTGTTTGATATGCAAATGTCCGGAATCTGCGTCACACATGCATAATGACTTATCAGAGAATATTATATATTTTTGTGCTCATCAAATAAAAACACTAAATTATGAATAAGTAACATGTGTGCGTGTTTCTCCGACAACACCAAACTTCTCGATTTTAAAATATTTCGTTCGAGAATGAAAGAGGCACCAACTTCTTTGATAAGTCATTGTGCATGTGTGACGTAGATTCCGGACATTTGCATATCAAACAAAATGAAATATCTCAAAAACAAAGCGAAAAAGCGAAAATCTTCCAAAGAAGTTACTTTATCATTTTAAAAGTTCTTCCAAATAAGACAATAAAAATTGTCGAGGTTAGGGGCACTTTAACATAATGCCACAGTAGGATATCAAACAACTGTATATTTTGTCAGTCTACGAACCCGTTCCAGTGATATATAAGTTGCTTGTTTTTTATAAAATATAAATTATACATGCCCGCAATGTAGTTTTGATGTAAGTTGAAACGCAAACATGTGTAATAGAGTTTTTTTACACATTGTTTGTCTATTGGTCTAATGTCTGCAAGATAAGTTTACCACACAATCGCTAAGAGTCAGACATGGCATTCGCAATCGGCATGCAATTAGTAGTGACATGCAGTATAGTTCACCACAGATAATAGAAACGCACAATATTGGTGGTTTGCAATCAATCCCTTGAGATTTAGAAGACAAAGATACGGCGACCATGTTGGAGGAAAACATACTCCAAATACAATAGCTGTATATTCTTTTGTTAAAGTTCCCCCAACATGGCCGCCATGACGTGTTTTTTTTGGGGAGGGAGCACTCGGTACTTTCAAGATTTTACAATAGATAAGAATGTTCAGTATACTTTACACACGTCCTTCACTGATAAGTTGATATCAGTAATCTTGTATATACACCAAAATATTTGCAATTCGATCGTTTGTAAAAACTGAATAGATTTTTTATATTGATACGCCCACCACTGGTTGAAGGTTGATTAACAAGCGGACGGGTATTCTGCAATCTAGCTCAGGGGGGGAGTATACCACCTTTTGGTCTACTAAACGTTGGAAGTTTGACAAAACTTTGACAAAACACAAGTTTGCAAAAACGTGAACAAAGACTTGTTCCGAGTTTCTGGACCATATATCACTTACATACGATAATATGAAGTGTTTATAGCTCTCCTGTACACGAGCTGCCTCACTTAAAGTTGGGTGCTTACTTTGTGTTTCGCGCACGAATTTGTTATTCTTTGACCCTGACCCTGAAAACACCCTAATCCTGATCCCAATCCTAATCCTAACCCTGATCCCAACCCCTATCCTTACCCTAATCCTAACCTCGATCCTAACCCTAATGCATATTCGTGCGCGAAACACAAAGTAATAACCTAAAGTGGAACCACTTGGGCTTATTGAGCGTAGGGTAAAACTGGACTATTTTTTGCGTCTCATTTTTCATCTCAATTTTTTTTGGTGAAAACTCTACATTGTTATTAGGTTAACAATGATCAAAGCCCCAGAATTTCTGTGTCTCTGAGAATCATGACTTGTAACTTTATCCACGTATATCTGAAGTCTATAAACAGCGTGTGTCTCGCGACACTTTTATATCGACTTATTTTACTACCAAATTCAATATCATTTAGTAGCGCAAACAGTTTTAAATTTCTGTTGAACTGTGGGTCTGCAATGTCAATTAGGTGTGCATCTCTACTCAATAAAACCCTATGTCATGGCGAGAAAATAGGGTTTTATTGAGTAGAGATGCATGCAGGCAGGCGCTCTGTCTCACGTGAGTTTGTGTTTATTCTGACCAGCATGTTGTTCATGCTAGTCACCACAATGTTCATGGTAGCAAGTGTCGCGAGACACACGCTGTTTAGACTTTAGATTCACGCGCGGATAAAGTTACAAGTCAGAGTCTCAGAGAGATAGAAATTCTGCGGCTTTGGTCACTGTTAGCCTAATAACAATATGTAGAGTTTTCACCCAAAAAATTGAGCGCAAAAATTGATCGAAAAATAGTCCAAAAACAGTCCAGTCCATGTTTTACCCTATAATGCTGATTTATTTCCTTACGAAACCCAGAATCCCATGCAAGCATGTTCCAATTTATATCCTACACATGAGTAACCAGGTCTTCTCAAAACAAAGTTGTTAACTTTAACCTTTGTCGCGTGTTTTGGAGTTTTTAGTTTCCAGCCCTGTCAATCGCGATATATGGGAAAATATGACTATAGCCCGGGTAACCGAGATCCTGCTCACAAAATGCGGGATCGTATCTCGGGTAGGTCGGTTGGTCCGGCTCTCGTAAAATTAACAAGACTGAATAGTCAAACACACGACCTTGCTATAAACTGGGCTTTATAACGGGTTACTGGTTCGCCTCCATGTAAACATAGTCCCTGTATGAACTTGCCAAAGCCAAAGATGACTTGTTAATTACCAACTCTAAAAGTTGCAGGGTTTAGGCTTTGGTTTCATTTGGTCTTTGGAGGCGGACATCAAACGTGTTTTGTAAATTACAATAGCATTAGTGATTAGATGAATATTTTTGTATGTGCATATGTGTTGTCTGGATAATTATGATTAAAGCTGGTTTTCTGCTGTATAGTGCATGACTTTAGTGTTGTGAGATAGTTGAATAAATTTCCTCATTTTAGCGTTTTTAATTTCCTGCTTGTTGCCCAACAATTTTCCGACTTGCCACACTGCTATAGTATAATGATGGTGCCACGTCATGTAAGTCGTTTTGACAAAATGATTTCATGTTGAGCGCGGTATATAATTATTAAACGAGTTGAGACTGTATTATTTATAAATTTGTTGTGGAACTTTGAGTAAATACCTGCTCTTCAGGTCGACAATAATTTGCTCATTGTTGAAATTTGTAAGCTTTAGGATAAATGAAGGATAACATTCAAACTTATAAAATTTGGGAACAATAAAGCCAAACTCAAAGAAAAACTGGAACGTCATTTCGTCCACGCGTGCATGCGGTTACCTAGAAACGCACTTCAAAATCAGAATATATATAATATATACCTTCTGAAGAAAAATCCATTATTTGTTCTCTGTAAAGTGAATCCCTATATATATACTAAACTATAGCTCTGGAAGGAGAAGTATCAGTATAAAAGGTTAGTGATGATATAATCATATTCCATATATATATATGTTGCCATGCATTTGCTATATTTAGATGAATTTATATCCTTTTATTTAAAAATTGTAAACCTTTCTGTTACGGTTTCTGTAGCACACTAGAATAGCCTGTTAATTGTCAATATACAGTTAAAGACTGACTGCTGAAACCTAAATAGCCAAAGTTCTGACCGGTTGAACAAGTCAAAGCAAGCGAAGAATATAACACAACGTTAACATATAGAACTAAGTCGGTCCACAAACGATTGGAGTATATACGTTTTACATCCTATAGATTTTTATTGGGCTGGAAAAGTAGAAACAATGAACACATCTGCATTGTATACATGGTGGAACTGGATGAAAGATGTAATGTATTTCTTTGGTAGGTATACACTATATAGTTCATATACGCATTCTTTTATTTACTTTTTATAATCTGAATTAAAGGAATAACGGGTGGGCAGAAGCCATGCTGAAACAATGATTTTGTTCAATGCATGCTATATAGTCAATCTTGCTTCTCGTAACGAAATGTGCATGTTTCACTCTCAAACGGGGAAATCAAATGTTAGAAACATTTTTGCAACCACGCGCGTATAATAATCTTTCTTAAGGATACCAACGTTATAGTCTAAACTCCTATAAGTGTTTGACAGTACTTATAGATAACTAAAAACTATGTGTATATGCATGTTGGAAGGTCTTTGAATAATGGGGAACGTGAGATGTTTGTTCTTTAACTCATACCTTAGAAAATTTAAAGTGCACGAAGTTTCCGGATTCGTATACTATAGCGTTTAATCTGGTTTAATATACTACCGAGTTCACTCTGTTGGGTTACAAAAACTCAAAAAGTTATATAAAACATCAATATGTGCGACGCAGCATGCACGTGCTAGCGTGAAAGGTGCCGTTAGTGGTACCGGTGTTACATATATGTAACAAATTTTTCCGTGAAACCTCAACGCAATGCATGCATGACATTGGCACTGTGATGCATGTTATAATTATACAGTGTTGCGTGAAACTGCAGCCAGTGTGATAATTTGCGTTGCAGTTCCATAAAAAAGCAGACGCAGTTGTCAACTCTTTTATGAAACTTCAATTTGCAATAGTGCGTTCACACGGGTTAATTTCACGACCCATTCTTACACGGTGTAATTTCACAGACACTGAAAATTGCGCCGTACACCATCTGGCGTTGTGTTGAAGATTCAGCTCAAAGGTGTGGAACAGCACCAATATATATGCACGATTTGCAGTAGAAGATGAGTCCGGAATAAAGATTTTTATTTCATGCATTGTCATTGGCTGTCTATATTCAAAGATTTTGAATCTGGAATCTAAGCAAAAATTTCGAATCCGAATAGTGTAAATATGTAGACCACGGATCCATGCCGATACATAAATAACTCCGAATTTATCTGTGAATCAGTGCATGCAGTATGTACATGTATATGTATGAACAATACGAACAAGGCTGTTACACGCATTAGGGTGTTGGTGCATGGTGCAGCAGTGGCGTAGCCACCCCCCGGGCAACTATATTCATAATTAAAAAATCTGAACTAGAGTTACTACGAGCCAAACCACCGAACTGTACAAAGACGAGAACATTTTCTGTTATGCCTATAAATGTTAAAATTTAGCTCGTAAGATGCGAATGAGAGTAGAAGCAACATATGTGGGGATTGGAACCAAGAAGGTTGTTGAGAGGACTGGTATTGAAACATTTACCTCCACGCCCAATGCCCCGCGCGGCCGAGGCAATTTGGCTCTGGGGACGAGATTGCTCCACGCTCTAACACGCTCTGCCATCTTGAATTTGTTCCGTCGCTGCGGAACAAATCTTGGGTGCCCATCCGGGCAATTGGTAACCACTGTGGTGCAGTGATTAGCGCACATATACACGTCTTTCAATTCTGCAACCAGGGTTTAATTTCTGCTTGGTGCATGCTCATCCATAGAACATATACATGGTTTGGAAGCTGTATTGTCTTTCAACATGAAGCATGGTCATGTTGAACTAACAATGGAGTTCCTTATATGGAAGTAAATCTATGGACACGTGACGATGAAGCACCACAACACGTGACTGACGATGAAGCAACTCACTAATTAAACCCGAGCGTTGCTATTGGATGACTACTTCATTATACAGAAAATAGAATACCGTGAAATTGCACAAATTTCCATAAATTTGAACAAAAACATAGAAACCATGTATATGTTCTACTATGCTATATCTAATCAAAATTTCCCCCGCATGTGAGAAGAGTGCTTCCAGTTTTCATTGCATGGCCCTTACTGGATCTCTATAAGGGAAACAGTTTACATATAACTGATAAGGTTAATAAGCCTTTTATTATTATGGCTTTTGGTTTGTTTTCTTATCTGTTTTTAGTTCTACGTTTGTCTTGATCAGGTGTCGTTGTTCACCTTAGTTCTTACTTTTGAGCTTGTTCGTTTCGCTTCATGTTTACACCTGTTAGGCTTTTATTTTTCGCGCTTTTAAATAAGAAGTTTTTATAAAAAGAAACACTGATGTTTCAGGACGTATTATTGTTCAAAATTTTCCAACGAATATATCTAATTCACTTTTATTTTCATTCAAATCAACTCAGTAATTTTCCCGCCAAAACTTGCAGGTCTTTAAAAAGGACGTAATGCCCTCTCACATGGTGCCGAGAGGGCATTACGGCTTTTTTCCGGACTTCTCAGCAACCAATCAGCGTGCGCCGTTTGGCGTAATGACCCGAAAACAAGCCCAGCCATATAATAAACAGTTATATAGTTTAGTATTAGTTTAGTTTAGCTAGAAAGCATTATTTTCCTTCAGAGGATAATTTTGTTTTCAAAATGGTAAAAGAAATAGTAAATTGAAAAATAAGTATTTTAATACTTTTCCAGGAAGTGAGAAAAAATACCAAAATTTAATAATTGTAATGTGATTGACAGTAATTAGCGGAATCATAGGGAACAATAGACCATTTGCATGACGTCGATGGCGTTGGGTGACAACAACTATCAGAATGCTTTAAATTTGCCAGGCTTTTGGTGCTAATAAATATATGGTACTAGCAAAGCATTCTGGTAGTTGTAGTCACCCAACACCATCGAACGTCATCGTACAAATGGTATCGTACATGTCCATACAAAGATCGCCGATCTAAATTGCTGACACGCCATGCTATTAATTTGAAAATATTAACATTGTTGGAAACAAGGTGTAGCATAACCGTTTTATTTCAGAATTTATTAGTCTTAAAAGAAACGTAAAAAAAAAGTTTCATGATTTTCTGAGGCTGAGGAAGAAACCGCCGTCAGATGTTTCTTCCTCAGCCTCAGAATCCTCACGGAAACCTCTGCGTTCCCTTACTTCTTTTGTTTTGCAAGTTACTATCAAAACATGAAATTACACAATAATAATTTCATGCGCGTTTTCCTATTCCAGGATTATCTCAGAAAACAATGAAACTAGTTTTTCTCGGACTAGATAACGCTGGAAAGACGACGTTGTTCCGAATGCTCAGAGACAACATGATGATTCAACACACCCCAACTCTACATCCAGGTAGGTACATCACTGTCTTAAGACTTTTGCGCTTGTCGTATATTTACTTGACGCTAACACTCATTGCCATTTGCAAATTAAATCCAAGTTTTCTATACAGTTGAGTGACTCTCTCTCGTAAGCGACCATCTCCCGTAAGCGACCGCTTTACAAATTCCCGTTTTATTTCTCAGTCAAACACTGTATTTAGCATTTTAGCATCTCTCGTAAGCGACCACTCCCGTAAGCGGCCGCGACCACTTCTTGGGATTCCATTTTGGCTTTTCTAATTGTTTTTCTACTCTCGGAAGCGACCAGCCCGGAGATCGATGACAGACCTATGACAGACTAGACGACAACAATATTGGCTTTATTATTTTGTATTTTATTTACCGTAGAATTCCGAAAGTAGCGGCCCCCGTTACTTTCGGATTTAGCAGCCCTTGGGGGCCGCTACTTTCGGGGACCCGCTACTTTCGGGGGGCCGCTACTTTCGGGGGGCCGCTACTTTCGGGGGCCGCTACTTTTGGGGGGCCGCTACTTTCGGGGGCCGCTACTTTTGGGGGGCCGCTACTTTCGGAGGGCCGCTACTTTCGGGGGGCCGCTACTTTCGGGGGGCCACTACTTTCGGGGGCCGCTACCTTCGGGGGGCCGCTACCTTCGGGGGGCCGCTACTTTCGGGGGCCGCTACTTTCGGAGGGCCGCTACTTTCGGGGGGCCGCTACTTTCGGATGGTTGAAATACGTTAGGAAGAAATATCAAAAGTCTCCGTTCATCAGTAACTATTTATTTAAGACATTAGTCCTATTTTCATCCAACTTTTTCTGAGGATGATTCTGTAATTAACAACTACCTACTGAATTAACTTGGTGGCAACTTATAAAGAGAGAACATGTTAAATACTGAAAAATTAAAGACGAACACGTGCTTTCGTGGAACAGAAATATCGATAATCGAAATAACATATATATTAAAGGGGATTGGCATTAAAAATTAAGTTTGTCTAATTTGAAAGAATTCATAAAATTGTAATAGAAGATCCTTTACAACTTTTTCGTATCTTTCTGGTTTTCAAGATATTTCAATTTGTTTGATATGTAAATGAGATGGTCTCTGACGTCAGGAGTGGCTTACATATCTAACATGAAATGTTCAGCGTCGCAAGGAGTTTTTATGTGCAGTTTCACATGATTTCGATGAACAAACTTAGAGATATAACTGGTTTTGCTACATGTGAAAATATTTTACCCCACACCTGACGTCAGAGACCATCTCATTTACATATTAAATTGAAATATCTTGAAAACGAAGAGAAATACGAAAAAGTTGTAAAGGATGTTCTATTACAATTTTATGAGTTCTTTCAAATTAGACAAACTTAATTTTTATTGCCAATGTCCTATTACTAGCTTTAAGTTGATACGAACATTACTTTTTTGTTGGATAAACATGTATTTGAAACATTAAAAAATGCGCCACATCCGAAGGGGCCGCTACTTTCGGGGGGGGGGCGCTACTTTCGGGAAATTTTAGAAGTGTCACAAATTCAACGTTACTTTCGGGGGGCCGTTACTTTCGGAATTCTACGGTATTTGATATAATTTTGCAATTTCCACTATATTACATGCCCTTGTTCACGTTGAATGCGTTGTTGTTCAGACTGAGCTTTGTTAACGTTTCATATCACTGTAACCAGATTAACATCATTGTTAAGTTTTGTGAAATATGTGAATGTTATTATGACTTCTGGTATGAAGCTGAATTACAATAAGTTTGGGCCACATATGGTGCAGAACATTCTCGTAAGCGACCATCTCTCGTAAGCGACCAGTTACTCCTGATCCCGACGGGGTTGCTTACGAGAGTCAACTGTAGTCTGCAATACAGGTTAGGATTAGAAAACTGCAGCCAAATATAGAAATAAACTGTTGCAACCGATTTTCAACTTCTTTTGGAAAAGGCCAACGGCAACTACGAGGAAATATGATGGATAACTACGATGTTGCATGGAAACCATGTATTGAAAACATTACTGCACTATAATACTGAGATATAAAAGCCCACGGACGCGAGCATGCAGCAACAGTGCTGCAAGTGCACGAATGAAAAACACTTAATATATAGGTAAACTAGAAACAGACCTTTAATTGAAGGACAGACCTTTTCACCAATAGCAACGCCATCTTGAAATCGCAATACAGTATTGTCTATTTATCAGGGGAAATATCTCATCTGTTTATAGAGATAAATAGTATAGTGTGAAGAAACAATGTGGTAACTATAAATATTTGCTGGAGCAATTAAAAAATGGTTTTGCGGCGTGCTCCATCGTGTTATAGATGCATGCAGCGGGTAGTTGGGAGAACACGAAAAAAGAGTAAGATTTGTCGTGATGATATGTATGTGTGTATATTTAGCTCACAGAACTAATTGGGGACACTGTTGGTTTTACTGAGGAGAGAAATCGGAGAACCCGGAGAAGAACCCTCGAGGCACAGGAGAGAACCACCCATCCAAATACTAACCCTGTCTGACTGGGCTCAACTTCATTGGTGAGAGGCAGCGCGCTAACAGCACGCATGCACCACCTATGCTTGGACTGGCAATTGCGCCATTTTGCCTTGGAACAATCGACAGCCATTTTTCTTCAATACCCATGCAGCTAGTCATTGTTCTATGGCAAAATGACCAGTCCAAACCTGGTACTGATTATATGAACTAAAAGAGATTCATTTTTGCAGACAGAGATGAATTTTCTCTTGGTGAAATGACATTCTTAGCGGTGGATGTCGGTGGACACGAACAAGGTATAGTATAATACATCAGAGGTTCTCAATAGGCGGCCCGCAAAAGAAAATGGGATGGAGAAAAATATTACGAACCTCCGGTCAGAAGGTTAACAGAACGATGTATTTCTAACAATGATCTACAGCACGGCAATTACCTGAAAGTGCATTATATATAGCAAACAGATTTGTTGAGAAAAAAACAAAAAACAAGAAAAATCAAAACAAATAAAAAAACGTTGAGAGGAAAGCGAGGGGGAAAAGTTGAAAATCATGAAATTTTATTAATTGAAGTTAAAAGTTCAAACGAGTATAGGGGAAAAAAAAACCCTGGTAGAATGCGATATTCTTAACCATTGCGAAAAGAAAAAGATTTCCCGAGCGCTCTTACAACGCTACAGTCAGACAATCTTCCACTCAACTTGCAATGTGAGTCGTATAATGCTTTTTCAAAGACGCACAAAATGTTGAATTGTGTTGCCACGTTACGCTACTAATTCTTCATTTATAGAACTTTAAAAAGTAGGTTTTCTAACATTATTATATTATTCTACAGCTCGTCGACTGTGGCGCGATTACTTTTGGGAAGTAGATGGAATTGTTTTTATCATAGACGCCACTGACAAAGAGAGATTCAGAGAAGCAAAAAGAGAACTTGACGTAAGAAAAAATATAGTTATGTCACTAGATCATCTTACATTATATTCTATTTTCAATAATGCTAATGGTTGCTGAAGCGCTTACGTCACTTGTAGTATATGCAATGCAGTGTGGAATACATTTGGGGATTATTACTGGAGAAATATATAAAGATTACGTGACGTAAAGACTTTTAAGGCCTATTAATAAAAGTATTTTTCACTATTAATACAGTTAATAGAAATAAAAGTGGAAATGGAAATAGAATTAAAAATTAGATAAAAATAGAAATTGGTGAAAAACTTGCAGTGAAGTTTAAAAACACGAAGTGCCAAAACCCACAACCAGCACTGAACAACTTTAAAAAGTATAACAAGACAATGAGTCAACAAAACTATTATGAAATTATATATTTCGACTTTATTGCAAATTCTTTTTTAAGACAAAGTTTGACTAACAATTATCAACGTGCTTATATAGACACCTTAATATAAAGCAGACCAAAACACAGCTGTATTGCTGAATTTTATAGTGGTAGACTGTATTTTTAAAATTATTACATGGCGCCCATCTATTCGTTGCATATATTCAAGTATACATATTATATACAGTATATTTCTTCAAAAAATATTCTGTGAATGCTTTATAGAAAAACATTTTACATAATTTTGCATAGGGTTTGTTAAGAGAACCAATGACAGAGACATGCCCTTTGCTTATTCTTGGCAACAAGATTGACATTCCCACGGCTGCCAGCGAAGAACAAATTAAAGAATATTTCAATCTTTATCCACATACAACTGGCAAAAAAAAGGTGAGTGGTATCGACTTTGCAAGGTATAGAGAATTTATATAAATTTTTTGTATAGTTCTTGCTATACAAGCTGCATGTCATTAGTTGTTTTAAATACTGCAGATAACTCTGAGCTAGCGCGACTCAAACCCACAATAATCTTTCAAATGAGACGCTTTAACACTGGGTCACAACAAGTCAAATGGCACTAGGTTGACCAACATGGTCGCCTTGACGTCATGTGTAACCAAGGAATTCCAAAAATACTTTGCGAGTTGCGATGTTGTACTTGCAATATTATATTGTAACATCCGTTGCCTTAGGTAGGTACAGCTAAAGCCCTCTTTCCTCCACGACTGGGGTCGGTACTGCAGAAGTAAAAAAGGTGGGGAAAGAACGTCGGGGAGGAGGGGGGAGGTAGGGTTCACAAAATTACCCGTGCTGAGGAACTAGAGTAAGACAAAGATGTCGCCGGATGTGTAGACATAGTGATGAGACGATTTGAATGTGTAGACGAGTAGACGGCCAGACGATGTGAATGTGTAGACGGTTAGAAAAATTGGTTGTCTGAATTGACAGAATGTAATATAACAAACACACTTGCATGGAGGTGCGTCTGTGATTGACGCAACGAGGGAGGGTGCAGGAAGCTCGTCAAACCCCCTTCGCGTTAGACGTGTTAATTAAGCCTGTATGTGTGTATGGTTTCTATCCGATTCCTCAGTTAACGTCAGTTTGGCAGGTGAGTTCGGGAAAAACCTCACCTCTTCTGAAGCAATAGGAAAGCCGCTTATATGCATGGGATAAGCATGTGATCCTCTTGATGTAATCATGAAGGACAAGAAATAACTCACCGATACAAATAATGGTCGTACCTGGGATTCAAAAATATATTTTAACACTTTTGTATTGCAGCACGAGAAATACACAGAAGAAAGTAAAATGAGACCATTAGAGCTGTTTATGTGCAGTATCTTGAAGAAACAAGGATATGGAGAAGGTAATGTATATTCATCAAAACAAATGAAAATTTTTTGAAATTTATTAAGATTTAAAGTGCCTATCCGGTCTGTCGGGTTTTTAGATGTGATCTTTAGAATAACTTGCAGAAAATGTAATATATTTTCATCACTGGCCTAAAATTTCATGTTTCTTTGCATCGTCGTTCCAAGGGTCTCTTTCAATCCGAGATCATCGTAAAAGACAAATCGCATGTCCCGGATTCTAGAATATTCTAGGATATATTGCTCGTGACGTATTGTTTTAAAACGTAACAGTAATGATTGAGTTTTACGGAAACATCAGAATTTCAAGAAAATCATAGTATTTAATTTTAAGCATGTACCAGCATTTCAAACATCGGTCTGGTTCTTCAGCCTGGGTGATGAGTCAGGCCAAAACCTTTTTATCCGCGAACATCAACTCTGTTATATTGTTCCGAACAACTTTCGTTCCAAGTGTCCATAAACGCAGTAGTTTTTGATGGTTGGAAAAAGTTACCAAAAATGACAACAACGGCCAGGGTCACACTAACCGCTGTTTACAACTTACAGTAGCCATATTATTTTTCTATTTTCAAAAGACATCCACTCAATTTCCTGAGCATTCTTTGCTTTTTTATGTTGAATCACTTTTATGTTTATCGCCCCCCTGGGTAGACGTACCTTCCGGCAGCTACTAGTGTCGTTTTTGATTTCTTCCGGCTACGTTTGAAAAAGGCTCAGAACGCTACTTTTACCGGTAAAAAACATGAAGGTAAAAATATAGTATTGTTTCTCAGGCTGTTCCAAAGATCACAACTATCTAAAAATCTCACAACCCGGAAAGACACTTTCTCGTAATAATTTAATGCTTTATGATCTTTTTAGGGTTGAGATGGCTTGCGGACAAGTTGTGAAACGCTTTGTTGTTGGAGAGTCCCTTTCTTCTAGTTTAGCAATGCATCATTCTGTGTACCAAATGACTCTATAGACTGCTTTTATCTGGCATAATGCCACGGATGCCCATTAGTCTACTGTACCACTACAATGAAATGACCGCTAGGTCATATGAATCCTTTGGGATATTGAGAAAACAATATATAAATATGAAAAAATATATGCATCGTGCTTTTATATACAGTACTTATAGTTTAATATTTTTAGTGAAGCATCTCATATCTGAATATCTCATTTTATAAACAGAACGAGAAGACGCACTAAATGTTAAAGATTACTTAGCAGAAATTTTAAGTAATAAATTTAACGAAAATCAAGACGAAGGGAATCAGCACTGTGTCAGTAATTCTATCTCTACGAGAAAGCTTATTTTGACAAAATTATAGATAATTTCACCATGCAAATTTAGGAATTATCAATAGCGAAAATACATACCAGAGTGCCTATATACATATAAGTAAATAAATAGCGCAGCAGGCTGACGGGATAGTCGGTCAGCAATTGGACCATAACTTCGTTTCGTCGAAGGCACCAACAAAGTTCGTGCTGGACCGCTGGTATTGTATTCTTCATTTTGTCCTGTCAAATTGAGTTGACAGTTAAGATCAATAGATATTTTCTTTGGCACACGCAGCTTTAATCGTTTATTGGGAGCGAATTTAATCACTTTTTGATTGTAATAAAATTATTTTGGCAATTTTCGGCAATTTTCAATGCAAAGTTCAAGTTCAGAATGCCAAATAAATTCGTTAGAATATAGCCACCCAGTATGAACCAGATGAAAATACCAGTATTGGCACATGAATCAATAGATCTCCAAATAGTACCAACCATTTCCCATGCAGTATATGCAGTATATTACGGAAACTACCGAAGTGTGGAATGGAGTAAAAAATTCGAATCGCTGCCACGCCCACAAACGTTCAATAAACGTCGACAATTGTTGAATGTTTAAAAAATACTTCTGATAAACAAATATAACGATTAGCTGCAGAAACGCTCTCAGCAGTGATTTTGTAGTGAGAAATATACTGACAGATTTCTAAGATGTATGTTGTCAATAGTATGGCCTTTAAGACCCCGTTTACAAAAGTATCCGGATTCACATTGTTTTTTATTCCCATGAGGATGAAAAACAATGTGAATCTGGATACTTTTGCTCTAGTGTAAACGGGGCCTAAAATGAGCAATATAGTATATATAGTCACTGTCTTTGTTTACCTCATTTATTTCAAAATTCGTTGACGTTTGTGGGCGTGACAGCGATTCAAAATGTTCACGTCGTTCCACACATTTATAATATTTGGCTCCATAAAGACGGTTAACGTTTCTTTTTAGAACGCTGAACTACCATCCATCCTTCTTCTTCTTTTTCTGCCTCGTCTTTATCACTCGAATTACTCAATCCATTCATATCTGAAGGACAACCAAGTTAAATTAACGCTAAATTAACATTTAACGGATCCTTCCTGACTAAATAGTCCCTTTTAAAATCATGCAGACTTTAGTAATGTATTTCCCTCTGGCTAGACGATCTTACTAATTGTCATGAGGAAGAGCTCATAGTCTCCAAGAAATAAAAAAAAAGTTCTGCGATTTATAAATGAAATATTAAAATATCCGTGTTGAAAATTCTTTCAAAAACGACTATATACGTTTATATATATATATAATCATCACTTGCGATCATCACTTGCCTGATGATCGCTAACGCGTGAAACTCGTAGTTAGCAACGTTAATTTTTTTAAATAAAATCTATCTTGCTCTACCTTCAAAAGTATCGAGCACTCTGTGGTCTATTGTAAACGACTACTTGAACTATTATTATATATATATATATATATATATATATATATATATATATATATATATATATATATATATATATATATATATATATATATATATATATATATATACTATAAGTGGGCTTACCTCAAATGTTGATGACCATCAACATTTAAGGTAAGCCCACTTATAGTATATTCGCTCTATCTTTACGGTATTGAGCACTTTTCGACATTTCGCGAACAACACTTTGTTTGTTTGAATATATATATATATATATATATATATATATATATATATAAATTAAGACCGAATCAAAAAAGATGGTGAACTGCCGAGATTTTTAAAAACAAAACACGGGAGAGACCCTTTACTCTGATAAACTTTAAACGTCAGTGCAGTGTATTTCGTTCTCAAAAATATCGACAGTCCATTCCGGTAGGGTATCGAATTAGTCCGGACACGTGCATGTAAACGTAGTATTGAATTGGAGGCTTGCTGTCGTGAAAACGTGATAAATTGCAGAGACTTTTTGTAAAGAACTTTCTGACGTTTTGAGTAGACCTCTTCATCAGAGCAGCGTATTTCACAGTAAAATGTCTGCCTCGTACGCAGGCTCGATTGCATGGAAACAGAAGCGCGCAAGGAGCGATGGGGTTGGAGCGCAGTGCCTTCTTCCCATCAGCCCCTTCGCGCGACACCTTCTCCCAAAGAAGCCTGGGTACGAGGCAGGTAAAATGTGTTGAAAAACTTTGTTTAAAGTACTGGAAACGTCAGTATGTATTTACTAAAAATCTCAATATATTTGTATTGATTCGACGTCTGCATGTCAGTTCATTCTCCCAATAAATGATTATTCATTACTTATTTCAATAATCTATATAATACAGCTATTACATCTTTCGAAAATATCTAGAAAAAAAAATACTGAAGAAAAAGCAACATACCTCGGGCTGATGTGTTTTCTTCACAAGAGATACCAGCTGATGAACAAGCTTCTTCCCTTGCAAGGTTTAAATCTTCAAGCTGTCCGGCGACTTCCTATGGAATTAAACAAGAATAATGAGAATAATCAAAACCTTGGCAGACTTAAGCGCTGTCTCTATTTTTAGTGGTTCACAATCAATCACTTGAAATTTAAAAACGAAAGATACACCAGACCATGTAGAAAGCATACCAACATATAGGCATTGGCAATGGTCTGAAAACTCGGGAAAAGTCTTTGTTCTATCTTTTTGTCAACTTTACACGCAAACTTATACATTTGGAAATGAAGCAATCATCCAATAGCAGTGTTTGAGTTCAATCACGCAACCGCATAGTTAAATATTAATAAGAAAAAAAAAAGATTTGTGCATGGTGCATGAGTAAATGATAATTCCAACATAAAACCACAGCTCATTATAGGCACTTTGAAGTTTGTCATGCAAGTTTCCACACAATATCTCAAATGACTATATATAATATCTTGAGTACAATTAAATCAAATAGACAACGCAGTTTTGACAACTTCCTCAGTAAAATGCAGTTGTTTTCCTACCTAACCGTTTTTCCTAGATAACATTCCGTGCTCACTTCAACAACTAATTTGAAAGTTAGAGTTTGAAACTCATGGGTCAAACGTTTAGTCGTTGATCAGAATCAACCCGTGTAAACATCAGATGACAGACGAAACCAGATCAGTGGTTTCCCTCTACCCAGTGAGAAAGCGAGCTGCATGCAAATACGCAAAAAGACAAACCGCAGTTCATACGCACATATACAACAGACAATGCGTCCACCAATCAAAATTCAGAATAACCATCAATAACGATCTTCATTAAATGCACACAAAAAAATATTTAAAGTGATGGCCATTACGAAAGTCGTCTGGTTTCAGACAAATTATCTTTGGTTTTAAAACACTTACATCATGTACAGCACACTCCATTGCATTATCTTCATTGGAATCGTGATATATTACGTTCAACTTCGGCAATTTAACAGACATAATTTCTGCTGCAACGCTGGAGTGTTCGCCATTCTTGCATGATTGATAGTAGTTACATAACTTTTGTGAAACCTTAAACATTGAATTAAACAAGGTAAACAGGAGCGTCAATAAAAATACATGTCTTTGTGATCTATTTCAATTTTGAAACAAAAAAAATAAAGCATTGTGTGTCGGTTGCCGGCTAAATAAACAACTAAGATAAAAATAAGAATAAGAATAACTATAGTAACAAGTCGATTTATTATCGAAAGCATAATAAGAATCATTCCCAAATTGGTGTAAGCATCAAGTGACATGAAAATAATATGAGACAATTTAGATAAACAGCTAACATGAAAGACGAAAATAACGTTCAAAAACTAAAATTAGAAGCCTAAATTTCTAATTCACCTCAGGGGCGGATTTAACTTAAATTCAAATAAGTAGCTAAAAAAGACACCCAACGTATAGAAGCGATAGCAGTCATAAAACGGAAAACTTAACTCGTCTCCAGGTCCATCTGCGCAAGTGGGTAGACGTTTTTAGACGCCCTTCATGGAGGCACTGATTAGGTTTGCGGAATAAAATTAAGTTACAGTATTTTCATGAATAAATGAAGTCGGATCACTGTTGTAGATTCACATATGCACTGTAATAACTTTTAAGTCAAGCCTATACTTCATCCTGAAGAGAGATACTTAGCTTTTCGTTTAGATGGATTAGATATCCCCCCGTTAAGCTACGGTAATATACGCAGTATCGTATAACGCATATTTCTGACCGAGAGTTCCAATACTTTAGTGGTTAGAGTGCGATAAGTTAAGAAACTTAAGCTAGAGACCTCTTATAGATTCGATTCCTAGTTGAGGAAGTTAGCCGTTCTCTACAGCAGTGATTCATTTGAACTCAATCTTATTCGTGTATTCACGCACCTATGCTGCATGCAGAAGAACAATTTATATTTGTAATCTTACATTATCTATTTTATGTACCTTTGGAAGACTGCCATCTTCAATTATCACATTAAATTCATTACTTAAGATTTCTGCTAAGTAATCTTCAACATCTAGTGGGTCTACTCCTTCTGTTGAGAGAATGAGATATTCAGATATGAGTTGCTTGAATAAAGAATACTTACCTACTGTAATTATGTTAAATTAAAGGATATTTGACAAAGCCATATCTGTACACATTATTGATTTCGTTATAACACTACATGTATATACTTATCAAGGAGGGTTGTGGCCAGTGCAAATCATCTCAGGTTGCTTACACCAAGTGGAAAGTTCTGCTCTGGCTATAAATTTAACTCATAAGTATTCTACACGCATGCATGTAGGCGTAGAAATTATCATATCACTTTAACAACATCATCTCGTATGCAAACGCTACCACTTAGGAGCACATATGACTATGAATTTGCAACCTTAGCTCTCCATCTGAGCCTCAGTGGCTCAATGGTTAGAGCGTCTAACCGGTCGTTAGAAGGTTGCAGGTTCGAACCCTGTCTGGGGTCTCAGAAATCTTTTCTGGGTAATTGAGCTTGACGAACGTCCACCGAACGTCTGTTACATATTCCCCAAAATATTGTACTGCTAATGCATAACAAAGGCTATATACCGTTTCAATGGATTGTAAATTATGAAAGAAGATTCAGTTCAAAGGTGAAATATGGCTTTGTTAGCCTTGTTACAAGTTCTTGTTCAAAGTTTTGCTACAACCCTCTGTATGGCAATGTGGCACAAAATCCTCTCAATTGCATGTCAAGGCAAGTGCCAGAATGGTGTTGAAGCAAGCAGTTTTTTTGCCCAAGCTGCACATGTACATATTGACTTGTAGAGCACGACTGTGATGTTGACCCAAAAACGGAATCTATTATTTAATGCAAAGCATAACGTAGCGTATTGCGTTAAGACGTTATACGCGAGTTGTAAGACATTAGGCGACATTATAAAGCGTTATCGGCTATGTTTTAAGGTGTTCTGCTACGCCATAAGACGTTCCCCTATATGTTTACGGTAAGACTCGTAATGTTAATTTATAAGACGTTATGCTATAAGATGTAATAGTATAAATTTGCGAGTTTTTATTGGCTATTCAGCAAGAGTTTATATCCGCTGTTAAAACATCTGGTGATAAGTCAATGCATAAAAACCTCCTTTTTGTGGGCTGAGAGCCGATTAGAGGTAGACCATCCATCTCACCGTTTCTGAATGAGCTCAGTTGTGGAGCCCTTTTGATCAGGTGAACAATGAAGCCAAAGCTGTAGAGGATAGAGTTAACAAACCGCTAAGGCATGTTTAACCACCACACAAACTGGGGCCACTGACCACCCCTGGCCCTGCGTTGCGCAATATTTTATTTTACTTATTTATTTATACAGCTTTCGTTGTGAAACAAAACTACATTAATAATAATTGATTAATTAATAATTATAGTCAACAATAATAACGGTATTAATATAAATAATAATGACATTAACAAAGCAGTTCACAACGTCGGTCATCAACAACAGAGCGTTACTCCAAACAGGGTTGATGCCCAAATAATTTTAAAGCAAAAATAATTTAAATAATAAAAAAAAGGTCCGTAATATCTTAATAACAACATTGCCTAAATTTAGTTAAGTTTCTGACCATAGAAAATTTAGGGCACACAGCTTTCCAGGTGTAAGGTAAACATTATCTTGGTCAAATATAAAACGGGATCAAGAAGCACATAGAACTTTTTAAATATACAGATGAAAAAGGTACCAATGATAAAAGTGCCAGTTAATTG
Source organism: Paragorgia papillata (assembly GCA_035771165.1). Classification (NCBI taxonomy): domain Eukaryota; kingdom Metazoa; phylum Cnidaria; class Anthozoa; order Scleralcyonacea; family Coralliidae; genus Paragorgia; species Paragorgia papillata. Next base: position 141,590 of record JAWNZC010000350.1, on the reverse strand, counting down.
CATGACCGTGAAACCGTGAGACTTTCCCATAAAACTCGAATGATTTGCTAAACTATATTGCTGATTTTTATTCAATTGTGATTGGCACTTATCTGATTACCCAAGTTCAAATTGCAACAGATGATCTCGATACTAAACCTGATGAGGGACAGTTAAATTATGCCAAGCAAATGTTATAATTCACGCCAAAACGCTGTGCTCTTCCTCAAAGCCGTATTATTTAACAAATAACACATAAAACTCTGTGCATATGTACTCTTATAAAGGCACGTTTGACGTGAGGCACGAGTAGAGGTACGAGGCGATAGCCGAGTACCTTTACCCTTCTTTCGTGTTCAAATCACGTCAAATGTGCCTTTATAAGAGTACATATGCACAGGAGCGGTATGTTTTATTTGTTTTATAAAATATGAACAAAAAACAAACTAAAACTGGGATAGTTTTGAAAGTTCGCTAGCTTTCCCGCCAGGTGACGCCAGCCTACGGTGAGCACTAGATAGTAGTCGCCAAAACCATGTTGAGCCCGCCGACACTAACTCTGCGGTGACGTCAAACAATTGGAAAGCGGAAACAGTCAGAAATACCTTTTCAACAATACATGTATCAACAAAAAACTTCTGCTTGAACATGAAGCAAATACACTTACTTCCGAAATCCTTCGTCTGAAATCTGGCAGTATATGTTGTCGTGGTCGATATTTCGAACTCCCAAATAACGTGACTCGTTTGCTTTTTGGAAGGTATCTACATATTATCCGCTGTGACTGCCGATAACATAATAGTCGAATTTACTGGTCCAGGATGGAGAGTTTTCCGAGGAGTTTTCCATGTCTTTTTCAACATGATCAACGCTGTTATCCACGTGCACGTAGAAAAATACTATATGTCACCGCTGGGTTAGTGGTGTTTGTGGGCTCAACATGGTTTTGGCGACTACTATCTAGTGCTCACAGCCAGCCTACGCCACTCCACGCCATTTTACCTCATTCATGATCTTCATACTCTTATAAATGCATGGGGCCCAGCCAATCAGAGCGTGCGTAGAGGACACCTTATTTTATAAAGGAGAAATATAAACTGCATTCCAAGCATTCTTTTGTACGAGTCTTACAAACAAATAAACGCCTCACATACACAGTTTTTACTGTGATTCATGGTCTCTTGCTAGACTGGAAAGTTTGTACCACACGGTGGAGAAATCCATCATGACTGCACTTTTCAGATAAAACTTGTCTGCGAGTGCCCAACTGCAGCAAAAAAATCCTGCATGCAGTTGGGATCTATCCATGATCTAAATCATCGTATTAGTTCCATGTATATTTAGAAAATTGCATTCTCGAGCTCTTACAATTTTTATTTTTAAAGCCCTAATCAAACGAGAACGCAAGTCATCGCAAGTTGGCAGTCAGAATTTCTGTGGCGGTCGTTCGAACACCCAAATTAACAAAATAAAGGTTTCATGAGTATTTTAAACAAGTTTTAACTTTGTCATTGTCATGATATTTTCGGGAATCTATTCAGAGCGGCTGGCTGAGATAGCGTGACTGCCAACTTGCGATGACTTGCGTTCTCGTTTGATTAGGGCTTAATGATGAGATCTATTACATATATTTTTAATAAACATTATTTTGATAAAATTCATCACGACAGTAGCGTCATCACCACTGCCATATGCATTGACCATGCAAGAGCATGGTAACTAGTAAAAATAGTTTGCAATTTTGTCTGCTGGCTGCACAAATGGTGGCCAAAATTTGACATCTGTCACACACTTTGCAAACTGCCCAGTCTTTTTTTTGTGAAATATCTTCCAAATGACAGGAAGATTTATCCCAGAAGTGTTCCCCAGCAAATGGGAATTTCAACATCATTTGCTTAGGGTCTAACTGTTCTCTACGCAGTCAAAAGGTAACACACAGCGTAGGAGACTATGAGTCCGACATGATACCAGGTCATAACATCCACTACATCCCAGTGTAACAGGACCAGATGCCCCCCTTTTCTACTGCTCTCTGAGGCCGAGTATCTATTCTGTGCTGAGGCACCTAGTACTACAGTAGGACCAGATACCCCCTTCAGGACCAGATACAATGTATGCTCTCCATCCTTCCAAAATGTTTTGAAATAGTTAGTAAAAGTAAACATCTTAAACTTTCAATTGAAACAAGTAATAGAGCTTTTAGATGGTTAAATGAATTTGCAAGCATCTGACAAATGTTTGTTCAGAGCAACATGGCAGAAAACCAAGCAATTCAGTGAGGATATCTCTTTGGATTTCTTCTAAAAATGTTTTGTTTTGAGTACAAGTACAATGTAATGAAGAGGAAACAAGAAAAGCTCACAATCTTGAAAGAGGTATCAGTATATTTTTTTGTAATTAAAAATGTAAACATTAGTTTTGTACATGCACAGAACAGACTGTAGATCACCTTTAATGAATTCATTATAAATCTGGTAGTACAATCTTTTGCACCAGCACATTTTGGCCAAGCCATCAAAGCATACTTATATAATGTACAAATATCGTTTAAATGTTTTATTTTGTATATAATATTATATCTCTTTTCATCTCTTTTGAAGTTTGAACGGATCATATAGGATGTAATGTAAACTAGGAGTCTTATTAAATATTTAGAAAGCCTGGATAGGTTTCTAGTAGGCCCCTAGCCCTTCAATATTATAATTTTATACATACTGTAATTTGTTAAAATGTAAACTTATCTCGAAACTTATATATGGGCGAAAATAAATCAAATCAGAATTTATATATTTTTAAAACACGTACCATTTTCAAAAAATAAACTGAAAATTACTTCTTCCAGCCACCTTTCCTTCTCTTTGCCATACTGTCCTCCAAATCCTTGCTCAACTGATAATCGAACGGCTGGCCAATTCCCCAATACAAACTTCACAGCGTTAAAAAAGATTTCTCGTGGTTCACTTGTACATGGACCAAAAGGAGCTTCGGCGGCCATGTTTACCTTGAAGTCGCGCACGGCCTGGGACCAATGCAGCGAGCAGTATGCTTTTAGCCAATCAAAATCCAATCTCGTTCCCATCGAGAAATTAGTCCAGATCAGTGGTCCAGTTCCAGAACAACTGTGTACATGTCATTTCTTTTAGTGTATAAAGAATAAGGAAACTTTAAAATGATGTTAAGGTGAGGTAATACGGGCAACATTTTTCTTCAACTTGCAATGCAACTTTGTTGTAGACTCCAGTTTCACTTGCTGCAACAATGTTGCATGCTGATTCAACTTGCAACAAAATCATTGTTGCGTGACAATATGTTTAAGGTGGGTAGTAATACGCGCAACAACGTATAACGCTATTCAACTTGCAACGCAACAATATTGCAGCAATTTGTTGCTCGTGGGACCACCCGTTAGGTGCATTCGCCGCTTGTAATTATAAGTGTATAATTACCATAGGAAGTTGTGCAAACATCGTTTCCGGTTTCGTAGTTTCCTATCCAGTTCCCTTTCATTATCTATGACTGGACTAAGCGCAATCATGCAGCACAATGGACTTCATGCATATATGATGCATGGTACCTATTAGTGACTACTACAATCAGAATCCTGTTCGTCATATCTTTTTGTGAGGTTAAACCAAGTATTGTTTTCAGTTTCCCAGAGGGAGTTAAAGATTAACCTCAATCTCGTTCCCAGAGCCCACGTTCCCCACCCGGGAAACGAGAGACTCTGGGATAATCCGTTTCAAATCGTTACGTTATTGGCTGAATAGTGAGCATGAGTTGGTCTGAAGTGACCGGAAGTAGAATTAATAAAACCAGAATAACAAAGATGTCGGACGACAAGACTCCAGTGAAGACGTTGCAGCGATCGATATATTCGCCGTATGTGTGTAGATGCTGTAATTCGAGCTTCGCCAGCAACACCATTGACTTGTTTGGGGAAAAGTCAAACAAGGAGAACATACTATCCAGATTCCGCTCGGATATTTACGCATGCGTACCTCAACCGGAATAACAAGAATCCTGTGATTTGAAACGGATTATCCCAGAGTCTCTCGTTTCCCGGGTGGGGAACGTGGGCTCTGGGAACGTGGGCTCTGGGAACGAGATTGGATTAACCTAAGAAAGGAAATTTCGCAAAGCATCATGGTATTATGCATGCATAGGGTCTATTGCGCAATTAATTTCCGATATATCAATTAGCATGACTTGAGCAAAACAACAATATCACTAATAAGACATAGCGTAGAGTGCTAATTAGATTAAAAATCTCTCGAAATAAAGAAAAAAGATCGAACTATATGGTGTCACCACATAATTGAGTATCTCCCCGAAAATGGATTGTTGTCTGGCAAAGAGTCGTTTTGTTTACTTACTATCGATTCGTAAGACCGGTAAAGACCTATATACCTAATATGAACGAGTTTTCTGATTGGCTATAAGCAACCAATCACATTCATCCCCATGCTCGTTACTGATTAGGGTTTTGTTTGGGTTGGGTTATGTAAACCAATCAGAAACGGTACCACTGATCGATCTCTATATAACGGTCGTATATAGAGATCAGTGGTGGCAACCCTCGTAAGGCGGATTGTTAATCAGAAAGCCAATAATCTGTATTTGATCTCATCTTCAGTGTATTAAATGACGTCATGATATCCTGAACTGAAGACGTACCTGAAAAAGTGCTTACTTTGTGTTTCGTGCACGAATTTGTTATTCTTTGACCCTGACCCTGAAAACACCCTAATTTAATCCTAACCCTGATCCCAATCCTAACCCTAATCCTAACCTCAACCATAATCCTAACCCCAACCTAAACCTAAACCTAACCCTAATGCATATTCGTGCGCGAAACACAAAGTAATAACCCCTGAAGGTGCTGGCAGTGCAGCGCAGTGATGTTTTTCAACAAAAATTAAACGTAGTGCAACCGCACTATTTTTGCTTTGAGTCAATGAGTGTACTCGTTTTTCAACCAAGTTAGCCAACCAGCTAGCCTGAGCCAGGCTTTTAGTAGTCTTTTCACACACCCATTAACTTTCACGACAGGAGCCACGCCCATTTAATTTTACGACCAGTGGCCACGCCCATTTGACTTTAGTGAGCGTTCCCCCACTTCTAAAATTTGGAAATCATCGCTGGTGCAGCGTTGTAAAACTTGCCTGACTTTTTTGTGCAAAGGCGGTTTCCACTTTTTTCAAGTAAAGCGACTTTTCGTTTGTCTTGTTTAAATGGAACTCTATCCAATTCTAACAGAAGAAAGTCGATTTAAGCGCCAAAAATGGACCGCCTGTTGGAAATTAAAATCTGCTTTAATAAAGCTCCTTAAAGAGGAAATGAAATGAAAATTAAGTTTGCTCTATCTTCAAGAACTCTGGAAAATAATGAAGAATTACTTTAACAGTTTTTCCATATTTCTCAAGTTATTTAGATTTGTTTGGTATGTAAATGAGATGAACTACGACGTAAAGTTATGTACAGATATATACGCGAGTTATATAAAAAATCATGTATATCTTCGACATTATCGGACAAAATTTGGTCTTGTGATGTTTAGTGTGTTGAGATCCATGTAGTTGCAATGTTTTAAATAATATTGTTTAATAATTCCAAAGATATATATATATACCCGATTTTCCAATAACTCACAATAATCTGCACATATAACTTTACGTCATAATTTATTCATTTACATATCAAACAATTATAAATAACTTGTGGACGAAGTGACATACGGAAAAACTGTAAAAGTCATTCTTTATTACTTTCAGGAGATCGTGAAGATGAAACAAACTTAACTTTCATTTAATTTCCTCTTTAATATTTCACACAAACTTATACATGGTCCACCCATAGATCATGTATCCTAACAAAGCATAAAATCAATGCATTTGCCCATATTTCCTGCTACGTAACAATATTTATCTCGTACACCTCATTCAAAAATGGTCAACAAATTAAGATTCTTTTATATACATATAAATTAGCCCTTGTGAATTCGTTTTCATGTAGGAAATTCAAAATAATTTTTACTCTAAAACGAGGTCATAAGGACTGATTGAGCAGAAAAATGCACATAAAAGAATTCTAGTTCGGTGGCCATTTTTGAATAAGGTCTATTAGGCTCTTGCAGGTGACGTCAAAGTTGCCATGTTGGACCAAATAAGGAATTGTAACTCTTTTTTTTATATATAGATTTGCCACCAAGCTTGGGAATACGTGCAAGAGCCCAATAGCACGACCCCATAACTCATTGTTTCGACAGCAGCGTTAAACTTTATTCAGTTGCAACATTACTATGCATAGTGTGATAAACATTCAAATAATGTGGTTATCAGACCTTACTTTTTGCATGAATACAAGCTTAGCATGTAAAAACCACTTATCACATTGTCTACCGTATATTATAAATGGTGTTTTCTTTTTCAGTAAATTTAATAAAAACATGACTTTCACTCGGAATGTTAAATTTTTTATCACAATAGTGAACGTTGATTACCCCTACTATATAACGATTTAGAAAAATATACAACACATACATATGTTAGGACAAATTTTATAACTGCTTGACATTTATCGGGTTGTAACGAAGAGCATATCTACTCTAATTCGTTGCACTAATCAATATCACCAGTAATTACATTTCTATATCTATCCACAGATAGTTTACACAAGAACATACTAGCAACAAAATCTAGCAACAAAATTACATACAACCCAGGATTTTAGAAATTCATTAAGAAAATCATGTCAACATATTTAATACCTGACAATGTATACTGACCACAGAAACCAAGCTTTGTAAATAATTCTAGTACTCAGACTGTCCACAAGATGTCCACACTTATGCATATTCACACTTATCCTAGCCTATGTGCAGACGCTTGTTACTTAATTTATCCATGCATGTTCGCTATACGTTAAAGTGCATACGCCACGAAAATTAAGTTTGTTTTATTTGAAAGAACACTTAAAATGACAAAGCAACATCTTTTGCAGTTTTTGGTTTCATTGCTTCGTTGTTGAGATATTTCAGTTTGTTTGGTATGTAAATGTCACATTTGTGACGTACACATGCACAGTGACTTATCGGGTAGGTTATATATAATCTTTGCTCTTATCAAACGAAATCACTTGAGAATCTACATGTTTGATGTTGTGGGAGGAACACAGTAAAGATATATAACCTTCTCCAATAAGTCATTATGCAAGTGTACATCACAACATGTCATGTGACGTTTACACATCGCATATCAAACAAACTAAGTATCTCAAAAACAAAGCAAGTAAACGAAAAACTGCAAAATATGTAACTTTGTCATTTTAAGTGTTCTTACAAAACACGTATTAAAATAAATAATTTCTCGGATGGCAATAAAAATACACTCTCTAACAGAACACCTGATTCACCTATCCAACCTACATTTGTTCTAAATGTTTTTGTATTAACGAAGAATGTACTTCGTATGAGAAACTAAAGTGTACGTACATGACATGAAAAATGACATGAAAATTAACCCCCGTTTTTTTATGATTGTATTTTAACTACTGCTTAAAATAATGGCTTCTACACGCCATTAACATCTTATCCTGTTTCTCGAGTTATTAACCAAGTAATTTGAGCTATGACGTCATAAGTTGGGCATAGCACGAAATAGAGTCGACCATATCTTCGAATTGGTTGGACGGTGAACCAAACTTCTCAAACCACATTAATCCAGATCCCACGCCTCGTCTGCATTAGACAAACGAATCCAAGGATATGACGTTTTGTACAATCCACAACTTTTGACGTCATACCTCATATTACAAGATTAAAGGCACAGCGTCAGGTCTTAAATTACCGCTTAATTAACAGTTTTGCGTGAGACAAAAAATTATATTTGTGTGCGAAGAAAAGGAATAATATTATTAAAAAAGTAAGTCATTAGTGCATTTTCTTACAGACCATTTAGTCCAAGTTAATCATGTAAACTTGAATTTGTAGACGAAGTTTTTCAAGTTTGCGTCATTGTGACACTGTGCCTTAAATAACGCAAAAACGGGTTAAGATGCGCGTGCATGTAAAGGCCATTTTTCATTATTTCAAATGTTCTTCAAAATACAATTATAAAAAAGGGTACTTTTTCATATCATGTGCACTTTCAGATTACACAAGTTCGTAAGAATTGAAACATAATAATTTAATTGGCGAAAAAACATGATTTTGAAAACCCTATAAGTGTGAACGGCGTCTCACAGGCACATTATAATATATGATGTTCAATAAAAAAGTTACTTTCGTTTAGTTTTCTTTTGATTTTCAAACATTTCGCGCATTTTTCCTAGCGTTATTTCAATGCTTCCTGGTAAAGGCCTCTCTTCTGGAACGCCATCCCAGCATTTCTCCATCAATGTCCAACATTCGTCGCTGAAGTGTTGCAATCGTTCAGGACGCGTGCCCTTCTTCACGCAAGTCCATAGCTGGTCTTTGCTAGAGCATTGTTCAAAATTTAGTGGTAGTCGGACTTGACCTGAGCAGATGTACCAGAAGAGAATACCAAACGCGTATACATCAACACTGCCATCATATCTTCCCGAAAACAATTCTGGAGCCATGTGAATCGGTGTTCCGACGATCGATCCAGACATCATTGCTTCTGGCTTGCAAAACCCAAGATCTGTTATCTTGGCCCGATTTGCACCGTCAAGCTACACAGAACAAACCAAGTATAAGTTTGTAAGTCAGTTGAGTTGAGCCGAGTCGCGCTGGGCTACCTGGGTTGGGTTGGAACAGCGACCTCTATATATAAGTTAATTGTAGTGGTGACTCGTCGATTGAAGCCAAACATGGCGGACATGTTGGCCTAAAGTACGTATAGTCTTAGTTCTCTACGCGGTCTGATCTTGTCAAAAGACAGCGTATAGGAGAGTGAAATTCAAACTATACGTAGACGTAGCACGGCTATCTTCCGAATTTAGGAATACATCATCTCTAAATTCAAACACTGTCTTTCATCAATAAATTGTGACAATCAAACTACTGCGCACGCGGTATGTACGAAATATCGGCTAGTCACGTGGTACGCAACCGTGAGCTATTAATCTCATCATAGTCCCCACAAATAAATTGTTTGGAAACGCGGTGAACATCAAAGCGGCTAACAATGAGCTGTAATTCAAGTTGAGAATGGCTTGAAAGTGCACATGAAATCTTTTGTTTTCCTCGAGCCCAGGCGTATGGCCGGAGGCCCGGTGAGGGTGCTAATCTCGACACGCGTGGAGTCCATTTTAACACGCGTGTAGAAAAAGTGAGGGAGACGAAATCTGGGAAATAGTTATATATATATATATATATAGTTCAATCTACAGACACGGTGTTTCGCTGTACAACAGCTCATCAGTGTAGCTTGGAACAATCTGAATGAATTTCATCAATTACTTATACACATGCGATCGTCGGTGACAACCGCATGTGGGACAGCATCGGTGAAATACATTCAGATGGCGTGAAGTGCGCATGGGCCCAGAGTGCTCAAACTTCCACAAGGGTAGTGAGCGTTATATATATATATATATATATAGGTTTGGCACGACGTCACGCGGTAAGACTAGTTGGACATTGGTGACTAGCGATGAAGAAAACTAACTCTAGTTCAATTTTTTGAATAAGATGTAGGTAATTGGACAAACACTGGGGTTATATAATGTAGATGAATATAAATTTGCATAGTATGCGGTATATGGCCTTAGGCTAAAAAGCGCATCTTGCTGTGTTTGTTGTTAGCTTGCGGAGGCAACGACGGTTGAAGGCGCAGTGTAAATTTGATACGGGAGTAAGTTAAACAATTATAAGAAAGAAGTAAAGATACGTAAGTAATATTCAGTATATATAGTACATGGGACATAACCCTCGACAATTGTTTCGACCTTCTTGTGGTCTCTTCAGGAGGGATTTGGGTTTGGCAGTCGATGTAATTATGTTGGAAAATAAACAATAAACAGCATATAACGAGGCTAATAAATATAAATAAAAGTGTGTGCTTACCGAAGTTGTTGTTATTTCTTGACAACCAACGCGTCGTGCTTTCATTTTGCAAGAGCAGTCCTCAAGTCTTGTTCTCTTGTTGGTAGTCATATCAGTTAGTGATCAGTTACTCAGTCAGAGATGTAATGAGATCGGTTGGTTGTATTAAAATGATATAGTTTATAAATGTTCGTTATTACGTCATTGGTTTTCTATAGTGGATGATGTATGGTGTCATTAGGGGTTAGTTGGGGGTAACCCAGGATCCCTGTAGATAGAATTAGTGGGGATGGGTGTAGGATAGAACAATTTGAGTCAACTTTGTCTCAGTTGATGTACTGTATTCTGTGTTGTAGTTGTTGAGTATTGTTTGTTATATAATTGTCATCTTGTAGTTTAGCACGAATAAGAGAATCTTTCAAATCAAATCAAATCTTTCGTTTACGAAACGAAATGGAGCCGGATCTACTTAACTTAAAAGAGAACAACGAAGAAAAGGATACAAACAATCGAAATATAGTAACTTAGGTTAGATATACTGCCGAAACAGAGAACGCAGGAATCTAATGTTTCGAGCGAAGGCAGAAGAAACCAAACGCCGTATGGTAAACAAAAACTCGATCTGAATTGCAGTGTTTGTAGTCACTCCGTGGTCTAACCATTTTAAAGTGAACGGTAGGATTCTTGCTGTTTTCAAGTTTTCGCTTAGCCTAAACAATATACAGCTTCACGTTTTCGTGCTTTCCCTTTGCTCGTTGAAACCATAAGTCAGCTTAACTAAAGCTAACTTAAACCAGTAGAGGTGATGTAGAGGTGACGTTTTTCATTGACCTTGTATGCACTTTTTATTATTAAAAATATTCATGGGCTTTTTCTTTGCTGTATTTCCAAATTTTCGACTGAAACGCTGTCTGTTTAATACGTCTATCTGGAATCCGATTCTACTGAATTGTTTTTATCTCAGACTCTATTATAAATGTAATTTTTGAGCTGTTAACTTTTAATTCTGCCTTTGCAAACTATGTATGCATAAGGAAGCCATCTAAAGGCTTGCTAAAAATAATCCCTTTTGAAACCTCCTAAAAACAATATATTTATTACAACCAGAATTTAACGATGATGAAATCTTAGTTTTGCTTGCTATGTTCAACTTTCATTAAATCAGTTTAGTCATCCTATCCATAAATTCTGTAATTATCCCGAAGATTATCATTTGTTTTTATATCTGTTTGTTTTTATATTGGCTGTATATCAGGAGTGCTTATTTTAATCAGGGGGTGGGTGGGTAGGTGGGTGGGTGGGTGGGTGTTGTTTCAAAAAAGCATTAAAAGCGGGCGAGAGGTTGTTGCGTTCATGTATTTCTAGTATGTTAATTAATAGCCTGTGAGCCGGCTCTCCTTTGGGGGATTGGGGAGAGGAGGAGAAGGAGAGCCTGCACGTGTAGTATTGTTTTTTGAGTAGTAGCGTTCCAAATTGGGACGCAGCTCACTGATTGGACGAGATGCTGATTGTTGACGTACAACCATATATTAATAGACTGCTGGTAATTTGTAAAATATTAAGTGCATTTGTGTCTGCAAGATCTTTCCATCAGGTAAATATTTTTAATATCTTTGATCATGTATCAAGGGTTGTACGAACCGTATTAAAATCATATTATTAGGAGGATAGACCCAGATCGATAGACCCGAATCGTTTTGAAACGAAATACTGACGCTTCGAGGGGAGTCCTTGCTTGAAATGTCAGCGATTCAGATTCGTTCCAAAAATTTCACCACCCTTTGCCACGGTTGTTAAACACTTTAGTATAGTGTGAAAGCAAATCGTCCTCTCATGGATAAGTCAATTAATTGAAAATTTGGTATCAAAGGACAACTTCCCACGTTTGAGAAAATATTATCTATAAAACAAACGATAAGGTTCGAAACACCATTCGCCTGCAGTACACACAGCTTTTTGTACCGGCCTGTAGCTCTCGGGATACGATTATTTATATGACTGAAGTTCCTATGGCCAGGCAAAGTTAAAGTCTGAAAGACTCCGGCTCCTTCTTTTCAGTTCTTCCACTCGATATGTGAAATTATATAGAGATAGGAAAAAGTCAGACAGGACGTACCGAAGTGGCACGACGGCTATACGGCATATCATTATCTTGTCATTTGTGGAACAAGATGACTAGTAATTTCAGAACTACGCATCGTTGAAATATATTGTGTACGTACGTTGTTATATGTTGAATGAGCTTTCATTTGATGTAGAGTTCAAGATTCTGCGTTTTATAAAACTTGTTATACTGCCCAAAATGTGCGAACCACTGTTCCAAATAATATTTCATTTAGCGTATTAGTCTGGCCATAGTTAAAGTAAAACCGTTTTCTTTGTTTACATTGCGCGTCTGGTTTGTGATTGGTCGCTTTGGACAACCCGTTAGAAGGGGCGGCACTCAAATTTGATAGCTATGCGTGCAGGCTCTATATTTCACCTCCCGCCCCACCCAAGAGCCGGCTCGCAGGCTAGTTAATTAATTATGACAATGTGTTCAGCAAGCGTGTGCATAAACGTAAACAAAAACTAAGAACAAAGACTTTGGCCACGTTTTCAGACAATTCATTTCTCGGGCCTATGACTTCATCGACTCATAGCCAATAATGATACATCCTCGTACCCAGGGTCTTATCTCCGCTCCCCCGTCCCCGCCCACCCTGGTTGGGGCTGGTCACGTGTCTCCCAGAATATGGGAGATAACAAACTTTTCTTGTCAGGGTCGGGTGGTTATTTTGAAAATTTGTCGCAGTACTTTGAATCATTGCAAGAACAATAATTATCGAGCTCTGAATATCGAGGAAAGCTCATTGCGCAAATTATTAAAAACACTCCATGGATAACAATCTGGTATTATTGAAGGACAATTCTGAACTACTACAAAAGTCTTCCGTCGTTCAATCCGACGAGCAGCGAATTTAAGGATATTCTATATTCTTCGAATGGAATTCTACAGTCACGATGTCATCACTCATCAGCGATCTGATATTAGCAGCCTGAAGATTAAACAGAGAGTTTTAAATTTTACAGTAGGCGGATTGAAATTTCCTTACAATCAAGACTATGCGAAATTCACAAATTCTTTTGGTTGACAATCGCTTGAACGGTTGAACCTCCATTCGAAAGAAAGTGTGGAAATTATCTCACTGCATCTCTTGCAACGGTCAACGCTCGCTGAGAATACATATACAGATTCAACACCTTGGGCTTGCGCGCAGCTGTCAACAAGGCTTTAATACATTCTTATTCTGTGCGTTTAGAGATTCCAAGAGGTTAGTTCATTACATTTACTATTTCTTTAAATTCAATTCTACATCGCTTAATTACAACAATGTCATGCAGTTTCGTGAAGCGGCGGGCTTGTGTATTAAAGTAGGAACTTTAAACTTGAACTATATTGCTGATTTTTAAACTGAGCCAACCTTATTTAATAACATTCATCATAAAAGGAGCCACAAGCTCATGTTGTCAACTTACTATTGTTAACATTTTACAGTATTCTTATTAATATCGCGCGCTGAACGTTGTTGCTTGTTCAATGTTTTTCTTGTCACTGTATTTTACAGAATTACAGCCAAAACTCACCACTGAACCAGCGCAAATGTTATACCGTGCTATGTTTCCTAAATTATGGAAAATACTTCGTTATAAACGTTAAATTTGATAGATCCAAGTTATTGCATGACCACCGTTCAAACTTCAATATATTTTAATAAATATATGTTTACTTCGCCGTTCAGCCAACGTATATATTTATATTTTCGTTCCTGATAGACTCCTTTGTTTAAAAACAACTCAGGCACATTTGTATTACCTTTAAATATCAGCACTGATATTGTCTTTGTTTTTTAGGCAACCGTTTCGTATAAACGCAAACAGTCAGACGCCTGCAACGAAACGCTTGAAGGCATTGACAGTTGGCACAAAAAAACGCAAAAAAACAACAAAGGCAAAGCGGCGGGACACAAAGCGACTAACGAAAAATTGGCGGAGTATTCCATTTCAGGCAGAATAAAACCCAAGCTGAAGGCGCTAATCAACCGGAGAAATTTACACGTATTTTACTATTTCAAAAAGCCAATAGAGACATAGAGGCCTTCAAGTTCAGGACGGCGACTTCTGTTTCTATACATACAGCATCGCACAACACTGAGGAAACTGACGTAAATAAACATCGATTTGGGCATGCAGTCCGAGTCTGGCTTTCTTGACAGTTATAAAACGCACATTTTGTCTTGTCAGAATAAAATAAATCACATAAAAACATTGTCTTTGCGTGTTCACTTTAGCCACGTTTCTAAATAACTCACCCCCAGTAAGTTATATTTTTTCCCTCGAAACACGTGACCAGCCCCAACCAGGGTCTTTTCGCAGCGGTGGGCGGGGGCGGTGGAGCGGAGATAAGACCCTGGGTACGAGGATGATAATGATATGGTTTGGAAACTCGGCAAACTTCAAAGCGCCTATAATGAGGCAATGAGCTGTGATTTTATGTTGAACCGTACATTACACCGTGCACATCCTTTGTTTTAGGTTTATTAATATTTAAATAGCACGGTTGAGTGATTGAACTAAAACGTTGCTGTTGGATAATTCGTTCATTAATCATTATACTAAAATACAATGGGTTCAGTGACCGTGCACCGTGCACAAAAATGCATAAAGGTGAACAAAAAGATAGAACAAAGACTTTAGCTGAGTTTCCAGACCATATCAGTTTTGAATGACTATGATAGACTGCTTAGTGCTTTTTATTATTTGGCAAAGTGTAACAAATACTACCATCTACTTACCAAAACATTCTTTAGTTTAATGTCGCGATGGATTAAACCTTGACTGTGTAAAAATCTTATTCCTTGAATCACATCCAAGGCAATTTGTAGCCGTGGTGGGAACTGAAGCCCATTTTTTAAACCATGATGTAAATCCCGGTTTAACCGCTTCATAACAAGCAACACAGCTGGACAACATCCTCCTCCAGCGTAAGAGTAGTCAATGACTGACCCCAATAAACCAACGATACGCTCGTGTGCTGGCAAAGATCTAGAGAAATAAAACTAATTAGTATTTCACTTCACTTCACTACACTTCACTTCGCCTCGCTTTACTTCGTTTCGCTTCATTTCACTTTAGTGCTTCACTTCACTTCACTTCACACTTCATTTCATGTGGCAGTATACAGAGTTTTTAGTTCACATACGTGTAGCTCGTTTTTGACAAAGTTTCATACATTTCATCAAAACTTAGCAAAACCCAAAAAATTTCCCTCAGGAGTTCAAACCGGAGAGCTTATTTGTGAAGAACCTGGCAATGACGTCATTTAATAGATATGCCTTTTGAATACTATGCATGGACATTTAGTATAATTTCAAAGGCAGGAAAATGTACCCGGAGGGTTTCTAAAATTATAAGACATTCTCAGTAAGGTATCCCCATTCAAACTAACCTGGTGTAACAGAATTCCATGGCTAGGTCGTTCCAGTGCTTGTCATCAGGAGGAACTACAGATTTCAATGCACATGGTCCAGTTCCAGCCCACTTGTCACAGGAATAAACGACACCATACTGACCACGCCCAATTTCACGTCCCATGTCAGGCATACCGTAAAGAATGAGATCTCTTAGTGACGTGCTTTCAAGAACCAGGCGGGCCACTTTAGGAGCATACATCTTCCGAACTTTCAGACTTTGTACTTCGGTTTTCTCTAGCCGTCCGTTGTGGAACAGAGCAATGACTTTCATGGAACCAAGGAAAGACTCGTGTGAATTCTTAAGCCGCATTTTGAACTGAGAGCACAAGGTTTTGGCCAGTCTTGATTCACTAAGATTGGCTAAAAGATCCAATGCAACTTTCTTCTTCCATTCAATATCAACCTTAATTGGCGTTTTACCAGGAAGCATGGTCAAAGCTTGCTGAATCTTCTCAAATAGAAATCTCGCCAGGGTTACTGTTCGTGAAGTGGCTTCCATTTGGTAAGCAGAATCGAGAATCTTATCACAAAAAACAAGACTGATTTTAGTTCGAACCCCCATACTAAACCAGAATTGTTAAAAATAGACCCATATCTAGTGGACTAAGCTTTTCAAAAGTTTTGCATCGGCAGCCCACGAAAAAAGATAAGGAATATGGAATTAGCCATTAGGCACTGGGAGTAAGACAAACAACTATGGTTTAGTTACTGCTACTTTGGAAGCGAAGCCTCCCCGTAAACAAGCGCAAGCACATGCAACGATGTACGCAAACGTAGTAAGTACTTCATCAAAGGGTTCAATGGACCATGAAGTAGTAATTGCGCTTGCGTAAGTCGTTATGCTTGTACTTGCGTATTATGCTACACATGGGTGAACCTGCAAGCTTACGTCTGCGTAATTTTCTTTTTCGTTGACATGACCTGGCGATAACATACAAGTTTCGATAGCGCCCATTTAATATTGAAAAAGCCTGAGAACATATTTATCAACAAGATAGATTTTCTATCTTCAATAAATAAGCGACGTAACATAGCTGCAAAATTTTTTGCGCATGTGTTAGTCTTTAAGTTCGACCCAGTCTCTTTCTAAAGAATGACACACGGTCGATAATTTTAACAACATGGCGCTGAAGTAAGCGGTTTGATGAATCGTGATGTGAAACGTTCTAGTTCCTTCCTTTTTAGTCAATTATACAGATGTATACTTACAAGTATATGAATGCCAGAAGACGTGTCAAGAAAGAAGCCTTCTCTTAGTGGAATTGCAAGTTTGTTCCTGCGTGTCGCTACGGTGTTTATAAATGGCTGTCGGTCCCGTCTTCAACTGTCGAATTGTCGGGTCGTTTAACTATATATAGTTCTCAAACTTTTACAAACACATGTGAAACTAAACAGTATTTGTTTCATTCATAGAAATTTCGAGCTTATAATCTAATTGTTAAACGGTGTCAAGATTTCTTCGTAATCAAATGTATTTGTGTAATTTTGTATTTCCAAATCAGTGGATTATTTAGACTGAAAGCCAGCCGCCGATCTCATCTCGTTCTCACTCGCTGAGAGAGGCGTCTGAATTCAATAGGCGATAATGCCGTCCAGTGACGTCACTACCAAGAAACCTGGTAGTGAAATCTGATTGGTTGACATGTTTCTAATTTGGGATAATTATAGAATTATAGAATTATAGAATAATAAACAATCTGAATTCCTTCCATCTTGTCAAATATACGGCGGCTGGTTTTCAGACTACAGAATACTCTCAACTTGGTAGCTATTTAATGCAGGGCTGTGATATTTTGGACTCCGATACATATGGACTTTCATGTTGAAGAGTTTTGAATGGTTCCGAGGGGGAAAGCAGTGAGTATCGTATATCAAGTGGCATTGCATATTGCGCGCGGCATCTTGTCAGTTGTGGAACAAGATGGCTAGTAATATCAGAACTACTCATGGTTAAAATGTATTGTGTAGGTATGTTATTAGATGTTGAATAAGCTTTCATTCCATGTATAGTTCAAGTTTCTCCGTTATGTGAAACTTGTTAAAATGTCAAAAATATGCGAACCGTTGTTTGAAATAATATTACCGAATAGACAGGAAAATTAGGAAATTGACTTCTCACAAGTGTTAATACAGAATTTTAGATTTTTTTAAAATACTTAACGCGCAACATCGCGAGATATATATCACACAGAAGCTATTTAAAAACGCTATTTGCATGGGGTAGAAATTTCTAGTTTTTAGCTAAACGGAAAATATTTTTAAAAATAATGGGGAAACGTCTGTCATTTGATTCATTGCGTGAATGTATTGTTGACTTCGAATTACAGTGTAAACCTTCTGAACGCTAAAATCCACTTTTATTCTGTATTTTAGTATTTCACTCTGGCTATATTATTAACGGCAAACCATTCTAGTCGTTAGGCCACTAAGGTTATACCAAAACCTACTCTGACCGCTGAGGCCAGAGTATAAAAAAAATATTGAAGCCTAGGCCGATAGCGTTGAAAGGGTTAAATAAAAACTATAAATTCAAATGTGAAGTTCCTGAAATTTGTCTGTTTTGGTTAGAAAGCCGCAAACGTTTCACAACTTCATAATGGCAAGATTATGATGCATTCGAAGTCAACAATATTACTGATTTTATTTATTTATTAATTATAAGTACACATTCACGCAATGAATCAAATGGAAGACGTTTGCCAATTTAAAAAATATTTTCCGTTTAGCTAAAAACTAGAAATTTCTACCCCATGCAAATAGCGTTTTTAAATAGCTTCTGTGTGATATATATCTCGCGATGTTGCGCGTTAAGTATTTAAAAAAAATCTAAAATTCTGTATTAACACTTGTGGGAAGTCAATTTCCTGCCTGTCTATTTGTAATATTATTTCAAACAACGGTTCGCACATTTTTGACATTTCAACAAGTTTCACAAAACGGAGAAACTTGAACTATACATGGAATGAAAGCTTATTCAACATCTGATAACATACGTACACAATATATTTTAACAATGAGTAGTTCTAAAATTACTAGCCATCTTGTTCCACAACTGACAAGATGCCGCGCGCAATTATTAAAATATGCAATGCCACTTGATATACTCACTGCTTCTCCCCTCGGAACCATTCAAAAGCCGTCAACATGAAAGTCCATAGGCATCGGGGACCAAAATATCACAGCCCTGCATTAAATAGCTTACCAAGTTGAGTTGAGAGTATTCTGTAGTCTAAAAACCAGCCGCCGTATATTTGACAAGATATAATTCTACAATTATCCCAAATTAGAAACATGTCAACCAATCAGATTTCACTACCAGGTTTCTTGGTAGTACGTGACGTCACTGGACGGCATTATCGCCTAGTGAATTCAGACGCCTCTCTCAGCGAGTGAGAACGAGATGAGATCGGCGGCTGGCTTTCAGTCTATGGATTATTTAGCAAACATAAAAAATCTGAAGAAGCATTTCATTGGTGTCATTTCAGTCTAAAAAACCAGCAGTAAAATACCTAACATTATGCCATAAAAATGTCACTTTGTAATCTTCTTTAAAGGTCAACTCAAGGCAAATTATTTTTCCGGCATGTTATGTGCGCCAAAGTATGGTGAATACGAATATGATAAAAATTTGAAGCAAACCATACTTTTTGTTGATTTCTGAATTTTTAAAAAAGCCGTGTTGTATAAAGAGTCTGGCACTAGCAAGTTTGTGAAGTAAACAGTTGAACCTGGACGATTGAAATCATAAGAAAAAAAGCTGATTTATGATGAATATAACTTGCGCAGGTTTCCAACCGCACATGTATTAAAGTATTTAACGCTTTTCGAGTGTTTACTTTAATGGATCGTAAAATTGTTCCTCCGTTTACGTCACAAACTTGCTAGTGCCAGACTCTTTATACAACACGGCTTTTTATGAAAATACTTCAAAATTCGTCGATTCAACATCCCAAAATCAGCGAAAAAAAAATTTCAATTAAATTTGTTTTCATTATATTCGGATTCTACGTTCTTTAATACATATATAAAGCGAAAAATGTAATTTGCCTTGAGTTGGCCTTTAAACATCTTCTACCGAGGTGGTCGGAACCTGTGCGTGTCGAATATTTAACAGTTATACCATGAGCTCGAGTCGTATATGAGCTCATAGCCAACGAGGCGCTTCGCCGAGTTGGTTATTGTTCGTATACGACGAGAGCGAATGGTATAACTGTTTTATTATATAGCCAAGCACTGTACAAGAGACAAAATTACAGCGAAATGTTTGAAACGACAAACTTCCGGCATAGGCAACTAATACTTCCGCCATGCGTAATGATGCATTCACAGAGTTTCTCGCTGAGCTGTTGGGCAAACAGCTTCAGTGAAATGTTGCATAAATGTTGCTCGAGAGGCAAAAAATGTGTTAAGCAGATCAACAAAAAAGATTAAAAGGTACCTTTATGAAGTCAAAAGGTGGGTCAGTTGTTTATATTAGCATTGCTGTCGTGAAAAAGGTTTTGATTTCATGCAAAAATGAAACTGAAACACCTTCGGTAGTGAATCTAAATTACTTAGTTGGTTGTTTTTGAAAAAGAACATGCTTTTTACTACTCCAAATGCTTATCTAAATAAAAAACGTCTCTTTACTGGTGATCTCCTACGAAATGTGTGTTGTAAGCTTGATTTTAACCGCGAGTTTCTTTGTTTGGCAACAAATTAATATCAACTCGCTAATTTAGTCGTGTTTCTGAAGTAAAAAGACGTAATTTTTAGGTGAATTTTACCATTTGACATGCTAAATTGTGTATTTGTTAATGTATTTTTACACAATGTTTTTTTTTTATACATTGGTTTGAGGGTGTTGATGTTTTTCTGTATAAAAATCCGTCAATTTCAACTCTTTTCGGCAGTTTAAAAAACATGCCGCCATCTTGTTTTTCCTCTACTAGCAGGATATGAGCTGATAGCCTAGTAGTAGGGAACCAATCAGATTACGCAAAAGCTCATATCCGATATCATGCTATATAATAATTCAATTTATAGGAGACTATCTCGAATTTTCTTGACATTCTGTATATAACCAGTCTGTAGTTCAGCCATTACGTAAATAATATAGAAAATAAAGAATTGGTTCGTGACAAATTACTCGACGCGATATTTATAGTTTATTTCACGAATAAAATCGTAAATTCTTATATAAAAGAACGGAATGGTCTTACTTCTTTAGCATTCGATCACATAAACCAAGACGAAGGAAACGGCGGTGTAACCGTCTAAATCCATAATAAAAACGTCCTTCGAAATCCACCATTGCCGTGTGTTTACAATTTTTTCTCCCCATGCTACGCAACATGACATTCTACTCAAAAGAACCTCAAGGCTCGTCCACACGGAAACGTTTTTCTGCGTTTTTGTATTGTTTCAGGTAATGACCTAATTGTTCTCGATTCTCTTGAGAATGCAGTAGTAAAGAATCCCCAAACGCAGAAAAACGTTTCCGTGTGGACGCAACCTCAGTTTGCACTTTATCAGTAATAGTAATAATAGAAGCTTTAATCAAACTCACTAAATAATACAGTACTACAAATAATAACAACAGATCACAATACATTACAAACAGAAAAAGATGAGTTTGATAAGGGGCTAGCGAACGGACACGACCGTACATAAATCAATAAATTAAAGACAATACACACAATGGTCCGCTATTTACTACTATACAGAATGCGCCATTATCCGCACCGGACGCTGAACTCAGTCCCCTACCCCCGAAATCAAAACGATTTAGTTTGAAATAGACGGATAATGAAAGTAATAAAGGGCTGATCCCGACGTCAAGTACTGAAAACGACGCATCCTGCTATTCCTGCGTCTTGCCTAAAAATCTCAGCAGCAAAAAGGTCTGTCAATAGTCCTACAATTAGGACATACTGACTTCCACGTGCTTACTCTGTCTGTGTCAAAGATAGTGTTTAACTTATTGTGATAGTTATTATTATAATAGTTATTATTGTAATAGTTATTATTATTATTATCAATAGAAGCATCAAAACTTATTGGAAGCCATTTGTGAGTCAAAAATTCATGTTATCAAATAATTGGGGAAAACACATGTCGTATATATTTGTATAAATTAAAACATTACCTTAAGTTGCCCTCACTAGAGAGACTGGATAAAAGGAGACTAACCTGTTTGAAAGCACCAACAGCATGGCTATTTTCTTCCTTGCTTTTCTCTTCTTTGTCATAACTCTCTAAACTTTCAATACACCTTTGCAATGTGCCAAGAAAGCTTTCTTTTAAACACTGCACAGAACTCACTAATTTTAAGGCCAGGGATTTGTTTAACTGCTTCAGTAAAAGATCTTGAAGCTGATACGTGCATTTGGTAAGATCAGCTGCATTAACTAGCTGGTCACTATCAGTTAATTCAACACCAACAAACTCCATTGCAGCAGCATCCTCAACCAGTTTGGGTGTGAGGTAGGTAATTGTCTGCCGTATGTCCCCCTTGATTTCCTCTTGTTTCCGGCTTGCACTTTCCATCATTGCTGTAAACAATTCTTCTTCCTTCTTCTTAGCATACTCAAGTCGCTTTGGTGTAATAATCATGTCACGCTGTAAATCATAAGCTGCAGCAATAAACATGCCTAAGACACGACTATGATGTTCGTTCAATACTGCCGCCCCTAAGAGCAGTTCATACTGCAAGACTTTGTGAAAATGAGAAGTAAATTCAGAAAATTTAGAAATTCCTGAAATAAATTTGCTCTTTGGTTTCAGCCTGCTCAGTTCAGATTTCTTCATCGTGAGGTTTCCATTCTGGAGATTTGAATTTAGAGGTGGTGTTTCAGCCAATATCTCAGCTGATAGAAAGCCCATTTCACAAAGTTGTTGAAATATCTTAGTAGTGCCACACTTATTTAAAGTACCTGATATAAACTCTCGGTCAGACTCAGTAGAATCTTGTGTCTTTCGGTTGCACTGGGCAAAAAAAATAGGAATATCAGGATCGATTGCTTGGATTTCCGACAACTCATACATATCCTAAACAAAAGAGAGAATGCATCTGTCACTAGTTCTGTATTGTTAGAAATTCAACCAAGATACATGTACGTACATATACATACAATGTAAAAGTATAAATAGCATTTTAGAGATGTAGTGTACGTCTCTGTTAGGGGCCGATTACATGGAGATTTTCAGCCTAGGCTGAAATTTCAGCGCGGTTAGGATGGCTGAGTTTTTATTGTGATTACATGAGCGATTTCAACCCGGGCTAGAACCAAAATTTTAATCAATAACTCGTAGGAAATCGAAGAATTTTTGCTTTGCGGCTGCGTAATGAACGATCGACACCGTTCACACGCTTAGTTCAGCCCGGGCTGAAAATGTTGGGCGATTTCCCGGGTAACGCGAACCGGCTGAACTTTCAAACCGGGTTAAACTTTCAGCCCGGCCGCTGAATTTTTTTCCATGTGATCGCTACGTCCGCATTACAAGGATTTAATAAGAAGACCGGGATGAACTTTTAGCCCGGAAAATCTCCATGTAATCTGCCCCTTAGTAGAAACTGTCCTTCATGGCATTTACAGTAAACGAAGAAAGACCTTGGCAGCCAGTATTCAATATTTTAACCAATGTGTTATTTGTACCTAATATAACAACTTCTAGTGCGACAAACGCTGTAATTGCCTGTTTGCCTATGAATTACTGTATACTGTTTGTTGACTCAGTATAGATCACATCACAAAATTGCAAAAGGCAATCAGAACAGCTGTCTTTCTATTATCAGCCAATCAGGTTGCTCCATTTGTATAGATCATTCATGACATAATAAAACATGAATATATTTTTATAATTTTTTACCCCACAATTCCCTTCTCTTCAAAGCCACGCCTACTTCATAATTTAAGAATCTAAAATTTTAGAAAATTTTTATGTATAAAGGGGATATTACACGGTGGCGAGGAGATATGGATTTTATGTTCGAGTGGCAAGGACAATATCTCACGAGTGAGCGCAGCGAACGAGTCAGATATTGCTCTTGCCACGAGAACATAAAATCCATATCTTTGAGCAACCGTGTAATGTTCTATTTATTATATGGACAATGAAATTATGCATGAATTGATGTTGATAAACTGGGCTTAATGCGAAAACTACAACCGCTTGACCTAAAACTTTTAGAAAATACAAATTAAAAATACAACAGCTTCTTCGAATACGTCATTTTACGTGAAAAACTAAATTAAGAGAAGTTACTGGCTCAAATTTACTTATGTAATTCGAAACTTACAGCAAAAGGCGTAAATTTTGACTTGTCGATATGTCACTCGTGAGCGTTACATACGGGAAATACGCCACTCAGTTCCCGGATGTAGTGAAATATGGATTCTACGAGTGTTTTAGTTGCTAGTAAAACACTCTTCTCCATATAATAAAAAACAAATATATTCCATTGCACGGTATGTGAGTACGTAATGTAAACTGTATTTAAATGTCAAATGTATTTAGCTCGCATAGCAATTGAAGACACTATAAATATATTTCTTGATCTGTGACTAAACATCTAGTTTCGTCCCACATATCTTCTGGATTACTAAACCAGATGTTTGTTGGACGTTCGTCAAGCTCAATTACTCAGAAAAGATTTATGAACCCCAGACAGGTATAGTGGTAGTATTTATTAATGAAGGGGCTTTTCAGTGAACTATTATTACAGGGTTCGAACCTGCAACCTTCTAATGACCGGTTAGACACTCTAACCAGGTTGCTGGATGCACGTACGCATGCACACATCCAGCAACAACTCCATCACGTATCAAACTGTACACACTCCATGTCCAATTCTCAGAGTCGAGACATGTCCGTTTTGAAAAAACTTGTTCGTTTTCCGGACGAACAAAATCCAATTTATTACACACAGCAAATTCTAAGCTCATACATTCCGGTCGAGTAATCCTGAAAACGTGCTGAGTAATACAAGACGAAAGGCCTCTACTTGAAAACTATCGAGTTTTGAGAATCAGGATAATCAAAATTAGCATCCCGGTACAGTCACCTTGTCCAAAGATGACTTTGAAAAGATGACTTGTCCAAAGATGATTTCTTGCTATAGTAGTAAATGTGTTAGACTATAGAGCCAGTTTTCTCCAGCATTCTAATGCTGTTCTGGATGTGTTCCATGAACATTCTAAATATGTTCCAAACCTGAATGCAGTGTTAGGTTACTTCTGAGCTAGTACTGTACTGTAATTACATATTACCAAAAACCAATGATCCGCAGCATGAGTCAAGAAAAACATGTCATGCTTTCCACCCAAAACATTACTGCTGGTTGCAGGTGACTGCGCCGCACACGGTATATTTGATCGTTGTTTGCTTTGTGTCAACTGCTACTTGACACGACGCCAAGCATGAGTTCACACGGGCCTAGTATGAGTTCAGAAAGTCAAGGTTATTTTTAATGCTTGTCGACAATAGCTCTTCTAAAATCAATGGACAAAGCTTTTCCATTCTCATATCTCCTTCCACGTTATGTTTCATAATTATTATCTCACAACTTGCTGTTGGGATCCGCGTTAAATGTTATTTGAGTGTTCAGTTTCAGTACGGTTGGAATAAATGAAATGTGATTGGTTAATGCACAAATAAAAACATTAATTTACAACGGACAAAAACTTGATTCTAGCATTAAAAATAACCTTGACTTCAGACCACAGAATAGGAAAAAAGGTTTAGGAAGGCAGATTTGTCAATGTTTTGGGCAGAAATCATGAATGGGTTGTAAATTAAATAATTGCCATGGGTAACATTAACTACAGATTTACTTAAATTATGGTACGATGTCCAAAAAGGAGGGAGGACCAACTCTCCCCATACTCTATACTCCCATGGAAGGAGTAGAACAAGCCAGGTGTACTGTAACGTCAAAATTTCCATATCATTAACTTTTAATACAACATAAAAAACCTTTGATACTGTTGAGGCTTAATTATTTTTGTATACAGTATATATTTACATGTACATGTATACAGTACATTAATTCTCCAAAGAAACAAAATAATCTAATAAAAGAACATTTTACCATATAACTGCCCTTTTACCCATGGAACCATGGTAGTAGGTACCCTTTTCTTGTCCTTTGTTTCATTGTTTTAAAAATTTGATTAACAATGCAGCAATGCAAAACAAAACAATGGTGATCCACATGAAGCTCAGCAAAGCCAAAAAGCTTACTAGAAAATCTGCTTTAAACAGTGTATTTCAAATAAATTTGTTAAATAAATTTAAAAGCTTTTGATTAAACTCTCTTCACATTCACTTAGACTGAAATATTACTAAAACAATTGGAAAACATTCCCAAATTTTCATGCCACCGAACGTGAATTTGGGGTTTCTCGCAGGAGAATTTGAGAATGGAATCAGAATTATGCTACTTTATTAGCGCACGAATACGATCGCAACAAGTTTAAGCGCAAACTTCACGAAGGCGCAAAGCCCTTTTCTGATTTGTTAGACGCGGATCTCCTCGAGTGGCTTCTAGAGGAAAGAGCAGAAGGCAGAGTTGTGACAAATGCAAGCTTGCGAGAGAAAGCAAGAGAGCTGGCAGGAAATATTCCAAACAACGACAACTTTTCTGCCAGTTCAGGTAAATGAATCAAGTAGTCCTTTTCATATCATTCAATTGTACTACAGAAGTAGGATATCTTCAATTTGTAACCCAGTAAAGGTTGTGCAAACTGAATTCATAATTACGAAATCAGATAATAAATGGCACAAAAAAGAACCGTTTATTACCACATTTTAGGGATGTTCGGTATGAGAAATTTCCAGTATTGGTATACCGGTAAAATTATACCGGTATTACCGGTATACCGCTTTTTACTTTTTGGGCCTTGTGCAAAGTTGCATTTTATTGGATCTACAGAACCATGAAAAAATCCCAAACTATTGAACTAATACAGTGAAACCTGAGTTTTGCAACCACCCCAGTTGCCACGTAAAAGTGGTCATTAAGGACAGGTGGGGTCGTTCAGACAGGTTTTCGAATGACGTCATCAAAATAAAAAATTCGGATTTTTTATATGGTCGATCAGAATTTGGGAAGACGGTGAAACGTTAGCAATAAGACATGAACAAATCCAATTTGAAGATAACAAATTATTTTATTAAGTTAGAATTACTGTATGTACACTGAAAAAATATAATTTACATTAAAGGAGAGAAAAAATTTGTGAGCTTTGCTTGCTTATTATTACGATCTCAAGGCTTATTATTCTTAAATTAAAGCCAAATCGCCTTAGCTCAGCAACCATTCTAGCTGCTTCTGGCACTGACACTACCGGTACAGGAGTTTCTTGTTCATTTTCTCCAACATCTTCGACTTCGTTTTCTTCATCTTCTTCGTCACACACACCATCAGATACAAAGCCATTCTTGGCACGGTCCACAAGATGTTGTTCCCAATCAGGATCATCCGTCCCGCCACAACTAGTTAGTTTTTATTCCACAGTGCGCGAAACACTTTTGAATCGTTGTTTCTGGTAATGAGTCCCAAGAGTGCCATAACCGCATGATGGTATCAAACAGCGTAACTTTCTTGGCAAGGGAAGATGCGGATTCAACTTCGTCGATGGTGAAGGCGATTTGTCGAAGGAGTTGTGGTCATATGGCAGCATTCCACTGTAGTTATAAATAGACAGATGTTGTTGAGGAAACTTGATACATTTTGTCATTGAGGAGCAAGTTTAAAACAAACAAGTTTTCTCGTATTTTATTTACATAGTGCCAGCTTTTAATATAAAATGGTCACTCATAACAGGTAAATTTCTTGTTTGGGACACAAAAAAGTGGTCGCTGGTCGCATAATGCAGGTGGTCACTCATTGCAGGTATACTTCAACTACAAATTGTCTGTGCCAGTGGTCATATATGACAGGTGGTTGTAAAACATGGGGGTCGCAAAACTCAGGTTTCACTGTAGTTCAAAACTTGATACCTTAAAGTTAAAACTCTTGATAAATTCTAATCTTTGTGAATACTGTATCAAAATATAGTTAAAATACAGTATAATATTGTTCTTCTGTGACTCTTTCGCAAAGGAATTAAGGAATGTGCTTACGCAGGATGTGATATTAAAATATAAATTAAAGGTTATTCAAAATCATATAGCCTCATAAGTGTGCTATGCTATATAAAATTTCAGTATACCGAAAAATTTTGGTATACCGGAAATTGCAGTATATCGGTATGACTGAAAAAGTCATACCAATATACCGATACAGTGAAACCTGAGTTTTGCGACCCCCATGTTTTACGACCACCTGTCATATACGACCACTTTTTCTGGCACGGACGATTTGTAGTTGAAATATACCTGCAATGAGCGACCACCTGCCTTACGTGACCAGCGACTGTTTTTTTGTGTCCCAAACAAGATATTTACCTGTTATGAGCGACCAACTCAATGTAAAACTGCCGAAATATGTTAAAGAAATACCTGTTTTTTCATAGTAAACAAACGCGAATGCGACCACATGTGAAAACAAGAAACCGGAAGTGTTGCTCAATTGCCGTGTTACCGCATTTTAGTCTTGTTTTGCTTCTCTTTTGAGCATTATTTGATGAAAATCTGTGTGAATTTCTCCTGCCAAAGCCAAATACTTTTTAGTTGATGTTTGAGAGTTAATACAATGACTGAACAATCCAAAACCATGAGTAATATTTGTTAACTTTAGACAAGTTGATCTTGACGATCGTTTACCGCGACAAGTTTGTATATTTTACAACGGCTTTTTAACTTGGAAAGGAAAGTGACAAAACTGAGTGTTCACACATCTAAAAAATACTACTGGAACATCGTAAATAAAGCCAAGAGCTTTTAACAAGACCAAACCAGCGCAAAAATTGAATCTGAAACGTAACAAAAACACAGCGCAAAACTGAAGTGAACGACAGTACGAGTCGCGGCGCTGCCAAAATGGCTGCTATGATGTCACATCACTACCTGTCTGAACGACCACCTGTCCTTAACAACCACTTTTACGTGGCACCTGGGGTGGTCGCAAAACTCAGGTTTCACTGTATTGGATTCAATACTGGTATACCGAACATCCCTACCACATTTCTTAATTATAAATTCAACATGAGACATTAGATACTAATATACACCATTATCTAATCTGATATGACCAATATCACCAAGAGAAGCTATTTCATAAACTTGTGTATCATGTTTTACCAGGGATTACAAACACTTGAGAACAACAAAAATCACTCAGCCTATTACCTCACAATTTTCATTGTTCTCTCGTTTTTGTAACCCCTTGGTAAAACACTCCCACTCACTTATGAAATATTACATCATAATCACCTTTACTTTGATGATAAAAAAGTATAAATAAACCTCACTTATCTCAAATAATTTTCAATGATTTCTCACTCCTCAAAGGCAGGTATTAAATGTATTAGCTTGCTTGTAAACTTAATAGTTTACTAAATTCAAAAGTGATTAACATATTTGATCTACTGTACATCATTGCAAGCTTATTATTATGTAGTATAAAGAAGGCTTATAAACATTTTAATACAAGATAATCCAGTTGTCCCAGTTAAAGTTAACCTACATACTTACACGTCAAAATTAACCCAGCAAACTATTTACAGTACACGTAAAGACAGGAACGAAATTCGAAAACAAAAACGAGCAAATTAGTACAAAAGATACCGTATTTTTAAATAATGTATAAACAGAGCAATTCAAGAGCAAACCCAAAATATGACAGGTTAACATATTATTATAAACGAGTGCTTGCATTTACCTGTTCACTAAGTTCCTCGTACTCCATGGCGTAAATGATGACAGGAACAGCTCCTTCACAACAAACTTGCAACTTTTGTTCACTAGTCGAATCAGGACCTGTCGGGGAGCAAACTATCTGTGCGCCAGCCTTTAACAATGGATGTGGTAGGGTCACCTCCGCAACAGACAATGCTAACGCTGGATCCATTCTGTCGTTGCTTTTTATTTCGAGGTCCCTCCGTGGAACACTCTGTCCTTCACTCTCAAAAGAATTTAGTGTGGATGCAAGAACATAGCTGTCAGGTAAAACCAAGCTGACCCCACGAGGACCAAACTTTAGACGAACCGTTCTCCATGATGTTGTCGAACTGTCCAGATCGTCGGCATCAGGAAGAATCGCTTCACCAAGCAACTCGTTCACCACTACCACTTTAGCATATCGAGACTGTCCTATGACCACAACCGTAGGCAGAGTTTCGCACACCCGTGAAAGCGTATCCGCATCTTCTTCGGGTAGATATGCCGAGTTGGCATCTTGCGAAAAACATCCAGAATTACGAATTTCTTGTAATACTTTATTCGTATCCCAGTTAATCTGTTTCAAAATCGACGCTTGCTCGTGAAACTTACTTATTTCTCCCACCAAATCTGTTGCCATAATGGTATATAAATCGAACTCGAATGTTCATGTTCTGGCCGAGCGTTCTCGAAAAAGATCAGGGTCGAAACTGCTCGAAACAAACAATTTTACTGCGCCAGAGCGTGTTCATGTCAGCGGCTTTTTTAGCTATTTTATGAGCCCTCGTTATTTATAGGTCAGTAGATTTATTTTTTAACAAAAAATAAAATGGTGGACAAAAACTGTGAAAAAGTCATGGAATCAAAGCGACTATTTGTCGGTGGTTTGTACAACGGTGTTCTGGCAGAGGACTTAAGGTAATTGTGTATGTTGCAGAGTTTGCATGCAGGCTTTTTTGTGTAAATTTTGATTTTATACTTGTGGTCATGTGATTTTTAATATCAAGATTCAAGACAAGTAGATAACTTTTTTAGAGATTGGGTGGAAGTACTCCTTTTGAAGACAGAATAGGCTTGTTTCGCTGAAACTTTGACACCCTGATCGACCTATTTTCCACACAAAGAGATTGAGTATTTTTGTGACTCTGTCCTGGGAACAGAGGCTGCTTTCCCACAGGGAACAAAGCTTGGTCCCCTTGGTTGTGCTGTTGGTAAACAACGTTATTTCAGAGTGTCTGAAGATGTGGTAAAATTTATTAAAAATACAATTTGCCCTCGAAAAAGATATAAATTAGGATTGGCAGAAAAATACTGACCTAAATTACATCCAGGTTGGCACCTCTCGGAATTTCTGTATTCAAAGTGTATGTGAAGTATGAATGACCAGGGTGCATTCCGTGTATGCTATGCCAGATATCTCCAGCATGGACTTGTCCTCGTGCTTGGTGTGCTGGCATGAGTTACCCAAAATTTGATATCTTGGTATAATATATTCATTATGAAATTTTCTTTATTGGGGGTACGCACTTGTTCAGTCTTCTTGGTGTGCAAACAAAAGTGACCAGCACTTTGCCTCTTTTGGCGTATTATTTTCTTATTATTTTGCGTATTATTACTTATTATTTTCAAATGTGCATGGTGGGCGATAAAAAAATAATTGGTAGCCTTGGTGTAAAGCTCTGAGCCTTGTCACCAATCTCCGGCGTGAGACTTGCACGGAATGCACCCTGGGTGAATGATAGAAAAGCACATCTCATAAGTTCAATTGTTTAGTCTCCTAATTATATCATGAAGATTACTTACAAGGTACAATCTATGTATAACAGGATTCTTGTTACATCCTCAGTGAAGAACAACACAGTGATTTACTAAGTAAACTTAGGTTTTCTACATGTAGAATATTTCTTGTTCTTTATATTGCTTGTTTTGTGGTACCTATAGGCAAAAAAAAAAGGTTTCTGGTTTCCCAACCCTACCTAGTTTTTCCCCAGCAAAATGCTGACCCTAATCTTTTGATTGAATTTTAGAAGAGCATGGACCGAATTGCAGCATGATTTGCATATTGGGATAGCAGAACCTAGTAATGTGCTTAAAATTAGCTTTAATAGATGTGTTACCATAATTGATATTTGATTGTGGAAAGAATATTTTACCAACAACACGTCTTTAAATTTATTAATCAATTAATTAATAGAGAGCCTTTTTTGAAATTGGGAGGGCAGGAAAAGGCCCAGCTGGCATTGGTTTGTCACAGCACCCAGAAATACTGGGTGTAATAAATTAGTAATTTACTTTAGTATGCAAAATCATTCGGAGTAATGGCAGTCCCATGGGTGGTCCCATAATGGTGGTCCTGCTGAAGCTACATGTATTTGATCATCATCATCCTGTTTGTCCCCTCAAGGGGGGTCAGATCTTCTCGTTATCGTCATCCATTTTACTCTATCCCCTACTGCATCTACAGGTCCACTGCTTCACTGTCCTGTTTCACACAATCCATCCATCTCTTTCTTGGCCTCCCTCTCGGTCTTCTACCAATTTCCACCCTTTCAGCCACCCATCTGATCATATCATCATCATCTCGATTCTCGTCTCTTCACATGTCCATACCACCTCAGACTGCTCTCCTATATCTTGTCCCTCAGCTGTCTAACCTTCGTCTCATGCTGTATATCTTTATTCCTCATCCTGTCTATCCAGCTACCTAAGTACTTGAAGGCTGTCACTTGCTTCAGTTGTTGACCATCTACCTTGATTGTAATCTTTGGTGCCGGCTGCTGGCGTGATACCACCAGTACCTCCGTCTTCTTTTTACTCATCATCATTCCATATTCCATTAGCCGTTCGTCCCCAGGTTGTGATCGCTGTCTGCAGATCTGTCTCAGTACTCGATCCCAAAGCTATGTCATCTGCATAGATAATGTTCTGTCTCGTTCCATTGTCACTTTCTTGCTGATGTAATCTAACAGGGTGATGATTATCAGTGGGCTCAGTGCAGATCCCTGGTGTAGGTCTATGTTCACCTCAAACGCTTCTGTTGTACCAAGATCGATTCAAGCCAGTCATCTGGGACCCGCTTCTCTTTCCACACTGCCAGTAATATCCGATGAAGCCACTTTATGTCTTCTTCTCCTAACGCTAGCACCATCTCAAGAGTGACCTCATCTGGACCAACTGCCTTGCCACATTTCATCTTGTCAGTCACTGCACTCTTCACTTCTTGTATTGCGACGTCCGGCAGGGGCCCGTCATTCCGTGTTGCTGTAGGTTGGTTAACAAATGTATTGCTCAACAGCATGTTTATGACACTTAGGCCCCGTTTACACTAGAGCAAAAGTATCCGGATTCACATTGTTTTTCATCCTCGTGGGAATAAAAAACAATGTGAATCCGGATACTTTTGCTCTAATGTAAACGGAGTCTTAAGAAATGACTGTTTTTTTTTTATTTCTTCAATCTAAAAGTTTAAATGCTAACATGGCGATTGAAACGTTTTTAACTGATTAAGTGCTAAATATATGCTATACTATAGTGGGAACCAGGCATTTCATTGCATTAAATGGAATAAATACAGCAGCTATACCGTACCTTTTTGTTAAGCACGTCACAAATACCTAAGCAATGGAAGTTAGGAGAAATAACTCCTTCGTACAAAAAGGAATGTGCCTTAAACAAAGTAAACTACAGACAAATAACAGTTCTTCCTTGTCTTTCCAAAATATTCGAACGACTGGTTCACAACAGGCTAAGTCCTCACTACGAGAATATTTTCCATCCTAACGTGTTTGCTTACAGAAAAAAACAGAAGCTGCGAAACAGCCTTAAAGTACCTGACAGAGGAATGGAAGAAGGATTTAGACGAAGGGAAACCATAGGCATTGTTTCTATGGACCTCTCTAAGGCATTTGACTCAATGCGGCATGAACTATTGCTTGAGAAACTGAAAGCTTATGGTGCTGACCATTAAGTATACAATTTACTAAGAAATTACTTAAAAAATCGATACCAAAGAGTTGCTGCAGTACTGTAGGTGGCGAATTTTCTCAATTCAAAAGAATCAAGAAAGGTGTGCCGCAGGGATCAATTCTCGGTCCACTGTTATTCAATGTTTTTTGAATGACCTTGAACACGCCACAAGTGACTCTGATCTATCAACGTGACGACACACAAGTATTCCATGCTGACCGAGAACCAGAAAAGATTGAAGAAGTTATCAACGAAGATCTAAAGAATACCGATTGAATGGTTTAAGAATAACAGAATGATAAGAAACAAATCAAAATACCAGAGTATGGTCCTGGGAAAGAAAAACAAATTAACCGAGACACCAACATTTCGATGCGAGGACACGATTATTCTTCACTCTGAACAAATAGAATTACTTGGAGTCATATTTGATAATAAACTGAAATTTAATAACCACATTCAAAAAATATGTAGAAAGGCTAGCCAACAGATAGCAGTCTTACAAAGGATGAAGAAAATGTTGCCTTTCTGTACTGCAAACAAGGATATATATTTTTCTTTTATCTTGCGTCATTTCAACTATTGTTCCGAGGTATGACACAATTGTAGCGCACGAAACATCGCCAAGCTGGAAAAAGTTAACGAAAGAGCCTTACGATTTGTCTTTAACGAAAGATCAACACCCTATGAAACACTCTTACAGCGTCTGAATCCAAGGACTCTAGAACAACAACGCAAACAAAAGATCTTAATCTCCACTTTTAAAATGCATGGTCAACACAGAACTGAATGACAGTCGAAGTTACTTATTGAAAAAACAGATACACCATATGACTTAAGAAAAAATTCCAAAAGTAAAGACAACAACACACGGCCAAAAATCATGGAGATTCACAGCAGCAAAACTTTGGAACAATCTGCCGGATGAAATGAGGCAAACAAAAGACATAAAAACTTTTAAGAACTTACTATCTGGTATACACGAACTATAGTTTATAGAACGTTTTAAATAGATTAGAATTAAAATTTTAAATTTAAGTTTGATTATATAGTGTTATTTTATTGTAAAAATAGTTATAGTACAACTGTTAACATTGATTTAATTTAAATCAGTGGCATATCTGAAAAATAGCGTTAACGCTAAGTGTATCGACCACGTTAAATAAAGTGTATTGTATTATTGTATTGTATTGTATTTGTATTGTATACTTATTCGCCTTTGAATACATACTTTCTTTCTGACATTAAATACGTACTTTTGTTTAGTTTTAATAATTATGTATAATTTTGAAATGTATTAGTGTTGTCATTGTTTTCTCAGTTGTCGATTTCTTTTTCATCAAGGATGAAGTTTAAGCCTTTTGGAAATGTCAAAGATTTAGAAATAATAAGTCGTAAGGATGAATCAGGTATATCTATAACTGTTATTTTAGTAATTTTAACAGAAGTACTTGCACATATCCCTTTCTCACTTTCTGTTGTCTTACTTTCTTTTTTCTCAATGGACAATGGTTAGAGCGTATAACCGCTCATTAGAAGGTTGCAGGTTCAAACCCTGTCTGGGGCTCAGAAATATTTTCCAAGTAATTGAGCTTGACGTCTACCGAACGTATGTTACATTACACCAAGCTCGCAAACGTACCACACGCACTATATGTATACGTACAACTTATCATATCACTTTAACAACATATCATATGCAAACGCTACCACTTAGGAGCACATATGACTATGAATTTGCAACCTTAGCTTTCCATCTGAGCCTCAGTGGCTCAATGGTTAGAGCGTCTAACCGGTCATTAGAAGGTTGCACGTTTCTGAGTAATTGAGCTTGACGAACGTCTACCGAACGTCTGTTTGTATATTTCACTGCGAAATTACAATATATTAAGTGTTTTGCAAAGTTGGTATCAATGAAATGCACAAGTTCAAAGCAAACCTATATATATTCATTAACAGCTGGTTATTAACCCATTACTGCATGAGCATTACTGCATATAGTCATCGGGAGGTTATATAAAACATTTTAATAATAAAATTTAAGGACTAACGTTTCGTCGCAACATGCATCATCAGAGAAAAAATCTCTGTGGCACAAAAGTTTTTTTGTGGCGCAAAACCGACAACTATAATCACATGAGCAGCCCGCCAAGAGACCACCGCAGGCATGAGGGAAAATGCTCGGGTGGAGGCCCCTCTAGTTATTAGGTGAGTCTGGGAGCATGGCCCGGGAAATTGTTGAATTACTGCGGGGTCTCTGAAAGGCCGTATTCGTCTGCGGTGCTGAGCTAGATTTGAAATTGCCCTTTCTGCCCTTCCTTCTCAGCAACGCCCTGCACATGCATGAGGTTCAGGTGGTTACGTTTTCATGAAAGACAACGTGCTAACAGCACAGGTTACCCGTGCCTTTCAGAAGCAGAGCAAGGTTATTTCAGATATTCAGGAATATTTGAGAATCTCAGCTTTTCAGTCTCAGGAACGTTTTTCTTAGTATACTTGCATGCAGCTTGACTAGCTAACCCACAACTTTCCTATTACTAAGCTGCAAACTACACAACTCAAAATATTGAATGAGTATTAGTCAGAATGTTGTAAAAGTGTTTAATCAAGTCTTTAGTTTATTATGGTGTTGTGCATGCGTCATATGTTCGTCTGTTGTAATGTTGTACACTCCATCAGTTTAAAATATCAGATGTTGTACTGTCGGTCATATGCCATTGTCAATGTGTTTTATATTCTCTTTTAGGAGTGTCATTGAAAACATTTGCTTACATCAATATTGACATATCAGAAAAAGATTTTAAAAAATGTAAGAGTATTACAATATAGTTTAGTAAAATTGTACCATTAGTTTTAAGTCATGCAACAATAAGATCTGATCTACTGTATAAGGATTCTGATCTGTATAAAGTTTTACCTGGTATTTAGGAGCATTGTAATGTGTATAGTATTTATAGTGATATGATAAGGTGTACGTACACATGCAGTGCATGTGGTACGTTTGCCAGCTTTGTGTAATGTAATGTAACAGACGTTTGTTGGACGTTCGTCAAGCTCAATTACTCAGAAAAGATTTCTGAGCCCACTGTTTGGGGCTCAGAAATCTTTTCTGAGTAATTGAGCTTGACGAACGTCCAACAAACGTCTGTTAGTACTTATAGTATTTATAATTATCTATAGTAAATACTATAGATAATTATAAATACTATAAGTACTAAAAGACGTTTGTAAATATATAGTTATTATATAAGTACTAAAATTTCCGTTCAATTAACGAGACAAATAAACCCGTATGTTTGAAATTTCTGAGGTTCTCATTTCCTTACGATTTTTTTCATGTGGAAAATATCGTATAAGCTTTCTTACTTCTTATTGACTAGCATTTCTCATGTTTCTCTGAGGATGAGTCTGTAATAGAATTGAAACACTGCAATTCCTCATGGATAAGCGTTAAGGTTAAGTTGTCGCGAGATTGGGGGCCTTAAGCAAGCACACGCGAACGTCACGACGACGACCCAAGTACAATAGTATTTTTCAACCAAAACAAAGCGCTGAATAATTTGCAGTCCCAAGAGTAATCACAAGACCGTCCTCGTTGCACATGCAACGTCAACTGTTCAAGACAACGTTGTGGCAAGGAACAGCAAAACCTGTTAGTTTATTTAGGCGTCAATCTATTATAAGTCCCATGCTTTTTAAAGATCTTACAAAATACATAAAGCACACAATATACGATATCCTGATCCATAATTTATTTTAAAAGCAGTAACTTAATTGCCATCGTCGTCCTAGCTTGCTTAAAGCCGGTTTTCCACTGGCGAATTTTGTCGCGCGAAGCGACCTTTTTCTTTTGTCTTATGAGCTCTCGAGTGGAACTAATTAGAAATCTATTCCAATCTATTCAATTTTGACCGTGGAAATGTCGCCTCGCGCGACTAAATTCGCCTGTGGAAAACCGGCTTAAGGTCCCTAATATCTCGTGCACTTAAGTTGGATAAAACTCGCCTCCAATCCGTCATGTGCGGCTCGATAGCTCAACAGGTAGAGCGATGGACCGGAATCCCGAAGCCGGTGCGAGTTCGAATCCCGCTCGAGTCAGCGGGATTTTTCGGTTGTCTTTAGAAGTGTACTGAAGAAAATCGTGGAAAATTTCTCACGTTTCTCTGATGATGATTCTGTACTAGCATTTCTTGTTAGATGTAAAAGCTCTCGAAGGATCAGAGATGGCAGAGAAGCCATTACATAATGAACAAAAGCTTTATTTTATTATGGATAATTCTGCAGCAAGAATTACGCGGTATACGAAACACGTTTGTGTTGTAAACAATATACACTTATAAGTTTCAGTTATTTTTGCTGAACAAGCTGTCGTATGTAGTTAAACTAGAACACTCTAGCCACGTTCTAACCATTGATCCGCAAGAACTCAGATAGCAGACCGAGGTTGTTTACGATATTTACACCTAGGAACGAGTCAAACCCTACGTGTGTCACAAGTACTTGTTGGGCTAAAAGTCGCATTGTGTCAGTTTATTTTTAGTGAATTTAATTTTCGCTGGAAATTTGGTTTTATTTGTTTCATTAATTGCACTGATATCTCGGTACATTTATAGTAAACGTATATACAACGCAGTGCATGTACCGTCTTAACTCGATTAAGCGCTGCTTCGGGATAAACGCCAACAATGCAGCGCTTAATTGAATCACTATCAGACTAATGGACTATGGACCCGAACTAAAGAACAAGTACGCTACAACTCAACCTAAATCAGCCTAGGCAATTTATTCTCCTGTATTACAATATTTTTCAGTTCGAAATGGGTATATTTCATTACTCTCTCATTTAACATTCTAACATTTGCTTGTTATCACTTACAAATGTTGTAATTTTTAAATAGTGCCCCCCCCCCCCCCCCCTCCCTCCCTCCCCGAATAAGCACCACATATGAAACCCTAAATATTTGAGGAAGACCGCAGCACTTAACCTGGTGAACATGGTACTTCCCCAACAAAATTATCGGTACCTATTTATGTACACCCAGAAATGCATGCAATTGGTTTATTGGGCAGAAATAACAGTAATATGTTTAGTGGTTAGAAGCCAACAGAGAAATATCAATGCATGTTCTTTTTAAAACGAATTATTTTGGTTTAATTTAGGTTTAACAACCTATAATAACTGTAACTGGAAAGGGAATGTTCTCAAAGTACAGGTTGCAAAAGAAGATTTTTTAAGCAGGTATATTTCATAATTCGATATATTGGTTGCCTTTTGTTATTGTTTTATTTTAACTAAAGCTACAGGACACTTGTGTATACCTTTAACTGGCATATTGCAGAATTGAAAATGATATTAACTAATAAAATTTATTAATCAGGTAAGAAAGAGGAAAGCAACAAGTGTGGGAAGAAAGGAAGGAATGAGGGAGGAAAGGAAAGAAGCGAGCAAGCAAGCAAAGACGGAAGGAATCAAGGAAGATAGCTAGGAGGGAAGGAAGGAATGAAGGAAGGAAAGAAAGAAAGAAAGAAACAAACAAACAAACAAACAAAAAACAAACAAACAAACAAGGAGGAAAAGAGAAGAAAAGAAAGAAGAAAAGGAAGGAAGGAAGGAAGGAAGGAAGGAAGGAAGGAAGGAAGGAAGGAAGGAAGGAAGGAAGGAAGGAAGGAAGGAAGGAAGGAAGGAAGGAAGGAAGGAAGGTAGGTAGGTAGGTAGGTAGGTAGGTAGGTACAGTAGGTAGGTAGGTAGGTAGGTAGGTAGGTAGGTAGGTAGGTAGGTAGGTAGGTAGGTAGGTAGGTAGGTAGGTAGGTAGGTAGGTAGGTAGGTAGGTAGGTAGGTAGGTAGGTAGGTAGGTAGGTAGGTAGGTAGGTAGGTAGGTAGGTAGGTAGGTAGGTAGGTAGGTAGGTAGGTAGGTAGGTAGGTAGGTAGGTAGGTAGGTAGGTAGGTAGGTAGGTAGGTAGGTAGGTAGGCAGGCAGGCAGGCAGGCAGGCAGGCAGGCAGGCAGGCAGGCAGGCAGGCAGGCAGGCAGGCAGGCAGGCAGGCAGGCAGGCAGGCAGGCAGGCAGGCAGGCAGGCAGGCAGGACGGACGGACGGACGGACAGAATGAATGAATGAATGAATGAATGAATGAATGAATGAATGAATGAATGAATGAATGAATGAATGAATGAATGAATGAATGAATGAATGAATGAATGAATGAGAAAATGGAGGGAGGTAGGGAAGGAGGGAAAATGGCAGGGATGGAGAGAGAGAGGGAGGGAGGGGAAAAGAGACGAAATAATTTAGGGAAACACAGAATAGGAAGCCACAGTAGGGTAGGGTAGGGGAGAGGCATTAATGGATCATTTGCATAGTGGTGTTATGTGACGACAACTACTAAAATACTTCCCCAGTACCCTCTATTTATTAGTTCAAGGATACTGACAAACCGTTGTGATAGTTATAGTTATAGTTACACAACGCTGTCGAACGTTATCGTACAAATGGCCTATTGGGTGAGGGAGGATTTTCTCTCTTGATGGTTTATTATCACCTCACACTCTACAAGTCGTGTATTTATTTATTTATTTATTTATTTATTTATTTATTTATTTATTTATTTATTTATTTATTTATTTATTTATTTATCTATCTATGTATTGTACAGGTTACAAAAGGAGAAAACCGCGACGACAGAATCTGAAAAAAGCTGTCACATCCTAGATAAATCTGTTGTCATGGATATAAAGTCAGCGGTTCCCGGTACTCCTGTACCTGAGAAAAGAAATTGGGTCATTGGAAAGTTTGGCAGAGCTATGCCCATTGTATTTTTACGACGGAAAGACGGCAAGAAGGTGGCAAAGTTTGATCCATCAAAAACTTCTCATTGTCTGAAGAGAATTCGTGTTGGAGGCAATCAGTCTAAATCCGTTGACAATTTAACATGGAAGCTCGGAAGTTGTTACCCTGTTAGTAACAGAAGTTTAGATGATTATAATTTGAATAAGGACTGTGAAATTCAGAAGAAACACAATTCAAAAAAACGTTCGATTTGTGAAGTCGAAGATGGCAATGAAGACCGGACATCTGGTAAAAGTAGAACGAAGAAAAAAGACACTAAAACTGACATTTTGTGTCACAATTTTTGTGATTCTAATGGCTATGGCATTGCTGGAAACGACAACAATAACTCCTGTTCTGAGGTGAATGAAAGGGGTAAACATTCTGATAGTAAAGTTGACGTGGATTGTTTGGCAAAGAGGGATATTGATTTAGTCGATGAAGATCAGGGCTCAACAGAGAGTGACAATTCTTCGTTGAAATGTAATGCCGACTCGTCGCCCCAGGATGTTAAAACAGAAATGAAATCATTATATAACAGAGGCGACGATGCGAACAAACTTACGCAAGATAAAATGCTTGTATCAAATGACGACAAGTCGTTGGATAGTCACGATTGTTCATCGCACGTTTCCAGTCAGTCATTAAATGATGACGATAGTTCTTCAACAGATGCAGTTGAGTTAGAAAATAGTAAAACTTATTCTGTGAATAGAAAGTCAGAGATTTTAGATAATGACATGTTTTCTACAGACAGCCAGAGTGATTCGTCGAGTGACGAAGATAGCTTCTTACAGAATGATCATGATATAAGTGATGCAGAGGATCAGGCATTAACCATCGAAAACCTAAAAATGAATCCAAAGACTACGAGTCGTACAAGACTTGCTATCAACTCACGTTCAAAGTTAAGCAAGGTAAAAGATCCCAAGAAAAAAAAGGAGGAATCAAACAAGTTAAGATTAGAGTCTTTGAAAGTAAGAACTCAGGTGATTCAAAACCAAAAAGACGCGGTCAGAAATGCTTTGCAGAAAATAGATGCTAATTATGTTACAGGAAGTAATCATCTTACATTAGAAGATGATGACGGAGTACTGAAGTCACCTCCTGGAGAAAAGGTTGGTCGTTTCTTTTCTTTCTGTCCTTTTTTCAATGTTACAGTGGTATACATAAATGCCGACATGCATGAGTCTATAGATCGCTTGCAATCACGTGACATCGGACGCTATCTTCGTTGATTTTCAGTTAATTTCCGAAACCCGTGCCAAAACGAACATGGTGGTCAGCGGTTTGTTAGCAGTGTTTAGCAGCCAAACCGTAAAATCGACTAAGATGGCGGACGTGACGTCTCATGGCAAAGTATTTATATAGTAAAACGTCTTATTTCGCCGTGTTTTTCTTCCGTGTAAACAGGCGGAACCAGTGAACTCTATATAAGGACTGGAACGATACCTACAAACCAAATTTTGAAGCCGTCATGGAGGCTGACATGCAGGGCGGCCCCAGTCCTCTTTATATGCAAGAAAATCTTTATTTTTTAAGTTATATTTTGTTATGAACCAATTACAAAGAAATGCAAACATGCTACAGTAATATATACTTCTTCTAAAGGCTTTTAGCAGCAAAAACGTAGCTTGAATATTTGACAAAAAACACATTTTGAGTCCGAAACCGCGCGGATCTCTTGATTTTTTGTAGGGCAGCTCCAAGTGTTG
The DNA here is from genome assembly GCA_035771165.1 of Paragorgia papillata. Taxonomy (NCBI): domain Eukaryota; kingdom Metazoa; phylum Cnidaria; class Anthozoa; order Scleralcyonacea; family Coralliidae; genus Paragorgia; species Paragorgia papillata. The sequence goes on along the minus strand of JAWNZC010000350.1, from coordinate 99,782 downwards.
AGTCAGTTGAGGTATCAAAAGTCCAGAAAAAAGTCTATAAACTATCTTGAATCAAATAAAGATAGCATTAATCAGGGCTAAGGCCTACTGAAATCTAGTGGCTATAATCTGTCGAGCATATGGATGCTGACATGATCAATAAAAACCATAAATATTAAATTTTCTGAACAGTCAAAAAATCGAACAAAACACAGAAATACGAACCGACAGTGTTTTAAAGGCATCAAAGATAAAAAATATATGTAGTCTTACAATGATTCAAAAGGTATGAGGAGACTATTCATAAGAGCAAAGGCACAGCTTGACAGGGTTGCAAAAAATAAAGACGAATAAATACTAAATATAACCTGAATTTTCGTCAGGAGTTTCCATCAATCCAAGCAAAATTTTGCTTTCGTTTGACAATATATTTCCTGCTTCAATCTATTTTTGCCAGCAAACATACCTCAGACAGAAAGGACAATGATTCTAATACATACTAGCTTCGTTATATCAATTCAAATGAAGTTCAACTACAAAAAAATAAAAAATTCTCGCTGGGCCATTGTCTGTTTTCTACCGCTCCTTGGACGTTGGTCAGACGTTCATGTGTTGCCCCCAGCAGCCGGAAGTTTGGCTTCATCCAATCATAGGGCCGACCTTATGGAGGTATCGTTCCAGTCTTTATATAGAGTTCACTGGGCGGAACCATACTAATTCGAGACCGGTTCCGAATTCGTCCGGTACCATGTAAACGGGGTCTTAGTTAACATAACTGTGCCACAGAAATCACAGACTACTGCAAAAAGCCTGCATGCAGAAGAGTTTAGCTACTTCTGCAGTTGTGGTGCCCAGATCTTTTAGGAATGGCCTGTATGGAAAAGTTGCGAGAGAAAAAATTACTGTCATTTGCACCTAAGTGGAAACACCGCCCGTCAAAACGTGTTCAAAACATGTTCAAAAGTTAACCGTTTTGAAATTGGCACCGTAGGATTGACAAGACGTGATTGGCTAAGAGCACAAACATGTACGTATCGAAGGGAAACATACAGTAATATGTTTCCAAGGAAAACTTTTATGTTTGATGTTGACATAGAACATGTGTTGACGGGCGGGGTTTCCACTCCGGTGCAAGCGACTGTATGTTCTTGTCATAAAAATTATTGCATGAAATATGCCATAGAACACTCCCATAAATATGAAGACTTTTAGAACAATTCCTGTGGACTAATGAAATAAAAATTGAGTTTTTTTTTATCATAACCAGAAGAAGTGTTGGTGGCACAGTGGTTAGTGCACCTGCATGCCTTTCACCTCTGCAACCCGGGTTCGGTACCTGCTCAGTTCAGTTATCTGATTAAAGTTTCACCTTGGCCGCATGTGAGAAGAGTGCTTCCAGTTTGACTCTACCAAACATCGCAGGTTTCTTCTGGGTACTCCGGTTTCCTCCTGTAGTAACACTGGACCAATAAGGGATGGCCCTTACTGGACCTCTAGGGAAAACAGTTAGATATAACTGATAGAGCTATTTAGTACAGTACGTATAAATAAGATTAGTTTAGTTTAGTTTAGTTTAGTTTAGTTTAGCTTAGTTTAGTTTAGTTTAGTTTAGTTTAGTTTAGTTTAGTTTAGTTCAGCAATAATTACATATTTATTTTTACCGATGTTTGTAGAAAATAACTGGTTCAAAAGCTTTATCGTGGCTTGGAATGGATTCTTCAAGTGATGACGAGCGAGACAAAAATGACGAAATCTTTGGCTGGAAAGAACAATTTGATGGAAAAGCTGGTGAAAAGGTATGTTGAACATTTCCATCAAGAAGAGTTTTGCTTTCATGGTGTGTCCATTTATTATTTTAACATTGTATCGCTTGCATCTTGCTCACTAGCTTATGAAATTACAACAAAAGTTTGGTCATGATCAGAGATTCAAAATGGACGAACGTTTCTTGGACAACGATCAGGAAGTGGATTCGATCTCGAGAGCAGATTCCGATGAACAAACGAAGTCAAATCTCTCCGTTGTTAGTAATGAAGGTGATGAGGTTGACCAACAACTTAAAGAAGAAAAACAAATGTCTTTGAAAGTCCTTCAAGACTTGCTTGGAAGTAATTCGGTCTTTGTTAGGGAAAATGACGATTACAGAAACCAGTACAGGTAACCTTTAAATAACCGAAATATAGTAAGGTTAGATATACTGCCGAAACATAGAACGTAGCAGTCTCCTCCTGCTTTTCTTCCTCCTACTCTTCTTCCTCATGCTCGTCCTCCTCCTGCTCTTCCTCCTCCTGCTCTTCTTCCTTCTGCTTCTTCTTCCTCCTCTTCCTCCTCCTGTTTTTCTTCCTCCTACTCTTCTTCCTCCTGCTCTTCTTCCTCCTGTTCTTCTTCCTCCTGCTCTTCTACCTCCTGCTCTTCTTCCTCGTGCTCTTCTTCCTCCTGCTCTTCTTCCTCCTGCTCTTCTTCCTCCTGCTCTTCTTCCTCCTGCTCTTCCTCCTCCTGCTCTTCTTCCTCCTGCTCTTCTTCCTCCTGCTCTTCTTCCTGCTCTTCTTCCTCATGCTCTTCTTCCTCCTGCTCTTCTTCCTCCTGCTCTTCTTCCTCCTGCTCTTCTTCCTCCTGCTCTTCTTCCTCCTACTCTTCTTCCTCCTGCTCTTCTTCCTCATGCTCTTCTTCCTCCTGCTCGTCCTCCTCCTGCTCGTCCTCCTCCTGCCCGTCCTCCTCCTGCTCTTCCTCCTCCTGCTCTTCTTCCTCCTGCTTCTTCTTCCTCCTACTCTTCCTCCTCCTGTTTTTTCTTGCCCTGCTCTTCCTCCTTCTGCTTTTCCTCCTCCTGCTCTTCTTCCTTCTGCTTTTCTTCCTCCTACTCTTCTTCCTCCTGCTCTTCTTCCTCCTGCTATTCTTCCTCCTGCTCTTCTTCCTACTACTCTTTTCCTCATGCTCTTCTTCCTCCTGCTCTTCTTCCTCCTACTCTTCTTCCTCATGCTCTTCTTCCTCCTGCTCTTCTTCCTCCTGCTCTTCTTCCTACTACTCTTTTCCTCGTGCTCTTCTTCCTCCTGCTCTTCTTCCTCCTACTCTTCTTCCTCCTGCTCTTCTTCCTCCTGCTCTTCTTCCTCCTACTCTTCTTCCTCCTACTCTTCTTCCTCCTGCTCTTCTTCCTCCTGCTCTTCTTCCTCCTACTCTTCTTCCTCCTGCTCTTCTTCCTCCTGCTCTTCTTCCTCCTACTCTTTTCCTCGTGCTCTTCTTCCTCCTGCTCTTCTTCCTCCTGCCCTTCTTCCTCCTGCTCTTCTTCCTCCTGCTCTTCTTCCTCCTGCTCTTCCTCCTCCTGCTCTTCTTCCTCCTGCTCTTCTTCCTCCTACGTTTCTTCCTCCTACTCTTCTTTCTGTTCTTTCTTCTTCTGCTATTCCTCCTTCTAGTATTAAGTATCATTAGCATTAGGATTACCATTATCTTTATCTCTATCCTTCTTCTTGTCATTGTCATTATTGTCATTGTCATTATTATCATTATCGTCATTGTTATCGTCATCTTCATTTAACGTTATCATTATCATTGTCATTACTATCATTGTCATTATTATCATTGTCATTGACATTATCATCGTCATTATCATCATGGTCATTGTTATCGTCATCGTCATTGTCAATATTATCATTATCATTGTCATTATCGTCATTATCATTATCGTCATTATCATTATCGTCATTATCATTGCCATTATCGTCATATTTGTCATTATCGTCATTGTCATTATTATCATTGTCATTATCGTCATTGTCATTATTATTATCATGATCATTATTAGAGATTCCTTGATCACCCACTACGATCCTAGTCGAGAGGACCACTCTAGATTTGAAGAAGCTGTAGTAAAATCAGTTAGTCCTCATTTGCAAGAAAGTATTGTCCCCAAGAACCTGTCTGAAACAAAAGAACCGGAAGTTACGAAGGACAAGTTTTACAGCGTTTCACACTCCTTACAAAATTTCTTTGGAAAGAAAAATGAAGTAAGTAAACTTTTCTGGATTGGGTGAAACCACTTTCTGTTGTTGTCCTGGGCCCAATTGCGTAAAACGTCCAATTATGATCCTTGAAAACTGTATATTTACCGTTGTGCAGGCTGTACGGGGAGAAAGGAGAAAGCATGTGACAGCTAATCAGTGAATGTATGACATGATGTAGCAGATCATACTTTTGCGGAGTAAAATAAAATAAAACATATAACTTAGAAGTGGTAGTCTTATGATCGTTTTCACTCACGTGATCGGTGGCCCCGTCGTGGTTGTGAAACAATACGAAATGTTTGAATAAGAGTTAGATTCCCATAGGATAAAGATGGTGCACCAATAGCCTAGTTTCTAGGCCTTCCTTGGTTGACATGTTTCGGAAGTGATCCGAACGGACCCGCTGGGGAAGGCCTAGCAAAATTCGTAAACACTTTCACTTTACAGCTCAGTTGTTTATTGAGGAAGAATTGTGATGTTATGACGTCCCGACACTTACCATTTCCATCTGCATAAAATAATACAAACCTACTCACCTCGGATCGACGAAGGTTCACTGGCTTAGCTTTCTTATCACTAGCTTTCCTTCTGCAACCGCCAAAAGTTGAAAGTTAAACAGTTAAATTTTCATTCCGGGCTCCAATTAGAGTATATTCCATAATTTCCTTCTTTCGATCGCCAAGATCTTTGGTAAAATCTTCGCAGACATCCTTATGCTTTTTATATAATATACTGTCGCTACGCTAGATCCCAGGAACACTCGAAGGGACAGAACGATTCTGGGCAGGACCTTTTTACGAATGTTGCTAGGCCTTCTCGTTTCCAGTCTCTCCCCAGTATTCCCAAGAACCCAAACCGACTACGCGGCCAAGCTCATGGCGGAAACGAAAGGCTTAGAAACTAGGCTAGTGCACCAATATGATCGCTATTTCATTGTTTCGGTGACGTCACCGGGACGTCAGATGAAAACCAACAATTGACTTGTAAGTGATTGATAAAAAACATGAGCAGGCGATCTTTATCTGATATAAAGACGCTTGCCGAAGGCGTGATGCATGGAAATGTTTATTTTTATCAAATATGTTAAAAATACAAACTGTTTTAGCTGAGGAAATTAAACGAAAGGTTTATGCAATTTAACAACTTTATGCAAACGATTCCTTTGAATTTTCTTCATGAAAATTTGTTTTTTTTTGTCAGGAAAGTAGTATATTTTCATTTTTCCCGGATTTGGATGAAAACGACCAGGCTTCCAAAAGTGACAATACTGCAGAACCAGACAAAACAACTCAATGGAAGGCACCTTTGAAAGTTCTAGAAACCTTACCTTATGACAGCAGTGCAACTGAATCAGAAGACGAAAATGAAGAGCAAATTATTTTGTCTGAAGTTGATAGTGCTCCAAAAACAGATCACAAAAGACATTTATTTTATCATCCAGAGAACAAAGTGATGATGACCTCTCTAGAAGGTGAGAAATGTGGTTTAAAATGATAATTTACACACCCAATTATGGCCAGAAGTTTAAGCAGGGCTCTCGTATTCACTGTTCGAAATTTGCACATAAATTCAATTATGATAATTTGTACGCAACAACTATAGCCACGACCGACGCTACCATGACCAGCAGCATCTTTTGTTTTTACCGATAAGGTCACCGCTACTGCTACCCGTCCTGCTGCCGCTCATCTTCTTGTTCCTTGGTTTGCTCTTGATTTTCCTACCCCACTCACTCTTCTTCTTTCGCTTCATCTTATTCCCCCTATTACTCCCTCTACTTCCCCTATTACTCCTACCCCATTCTTAATACTACTACTGTTTGCCCTCCCCTCCCCTATTCTCTCTTTTCTTTTCTCCTTTTTTCTCTTCCTCTTCTTTCTCCTCGCCCTATTTCTCTTGCTCTTCCTTCTGCTGCTCTTATTACTCCTGTTCTTCTTTTATCTCTTCTTCTTTTTCCTTCCTCCTCATGCTCTTCTTTCTCTTGATCTTTCTCTTCCCACTCCTTCTCCTCCAGTTCTTTTTCCTGCTGCTCTTATTCTTCCTATTCTTTCTCCTTCATCGCTTTCTCTTCTTGCTCTTGTTCCTTCTGCTTCTCCTCCTGCTCTTCTCCCTCCTGTTTTTCTTTTTCCTGCTCTTTTTATTCTTCCTCTTTCTGTTTTTCTCCCTCTTGTGTTTTCTAACTCCTGCTCTTTTTCTTGCCGTTTCTTTTTCTTCTGCTCTTCGTCTTCCTGCTAATTCACCTTCTCCTCTTCCTCTTCTTGTTCTTCCTCTTTCTGTTCTCTCTTCTCCTCTTTTCCCTCTGTTCTTCTTTTTTTGCTCTTCCTGATCTCCCTCCCTCTATTCTTTCTTCTTATACTCTTTCCTCTCCTACTTCCTGCTCTTCTTCCTGTTCTTCCTTCTGTTCTTTATCCTCTTCCTATTCTTTCTCTTTCAACTCTTTCTCCCCTTATTCTTTTTTCCTCTGCCCTTTTTTTACTTTTTACTCTTCCGCCCCTTGCTCTTCCTGCTTCTGCTGTTTTTCCGCGTTCTTCCTCCTCCTGCTTTACTCCCTTTTGATTTTTCTTTCCTCTGTTCTTCCTTTTCCTACTCTTTTTTCCTCTACTCTTCCTCTTCTTCCTGTTCCTCCTGTTCTTCTTTTTATGCTATTCCTTCTGTTCTATTTCCTCCCGTTTTTCTTTCCCCTGTTCTTCCCCCTCCTGTTCTTCCTCCTCATGTTCTTCCTCCTGCTCTTCCTCCTCATGTTCTTCCTTCTGTTCTTCCTCCTCCTCTTCCTCCTCCTCATGTTCTTCCTTCGGTTCTCCTCCTGTTCTTCCTCCTCATTTCTGCCTTCTGTTCTTCTTCCTGCTCTTCCTCCTGCATGTTCTTCCTCCTGTTCTTCCTCCTCATGTTCTTCCTTCTGTTCTTCCTCCTGCACCTTCCTCCTTCTGCTCTTCCTTCTCCTTCTCTTCCTCCTTCTGCTCTTCCTCCTGTTCTTCCTCTTGTTCTTCTTCTGCTCTTCCTCTTGCTTTTCCTCCTCCTGCTCTTCTTCCCCCTGCTCTTCCTTCTGCTTTTCCTCTTGCTCTTCCTTCTGCTTTTCCTCTTGCTCTTCCTCTTCCTGCCCTTCTTCCTCCTGCCCTTCCCTTCTGTTCTTCCTCCTCCTGCTCTTCTTCCTGTACTTCCTTTTCCTGCTCTTCTTCCTCCCACTCTTCTTTCTGCTTTTCCTCTTGTTCTTCCTCCCTCTTTTTTTGTTCTTCTTTGGCTCTTCATCCGCCTTCTGCTCTTTCTCCTCCTGCTTTTCACTTTCTGCTCTTCTTCTTACTCTTTTTTTTTGCTTTTTCTTCTCCTAGCTGTTGTTGTTGTTGTTGTTGTTGTTGTTGTTGTCGTCGTCGTTGCTACTGCTACTTCTGCTGTTGTTGCTAATGCTGCTGCTGTTACAACTGCTAATGTTACTACTAATGCTGCTGATGTTTCCCCAATCTCTTGCTGCTTTTGTACCTGATGCTAATACTGCTCCCGCTGCTGCTTTTATTTTCAGCGGCAACAACACTGCTAATAGCAATATTACAAAAACGGTAATAAAAGTAAGCTAGGAGTTATCCATTTGCTTTATCCCTCTTTTTGTTCTGTTTTTAGAGGAAAGCTCGAGTTTCATGAGAAAAGAATCGATAGAAAACCTAAAAAAATATTGGGTGAAAGTAAGGCAAAATCTTACTCTGGATTACAAAAAGAGAAGGAAAGATGCTTTGAGACGTCAAAAGAAAATAGCGTATAAAAAGCCTGGGAGTGGATAGCGAGGTAGGAGTGGATAGCGAGGTTGTAGTAAACTCTACATTCAGAGACTAATCAATGTGGCGATATGTGGTTGTATTTCATGTTCGTGCCCACAGCGTAAATGTTGTTTTGAAGTCTTAAAAACATACTGTCTTTGAATTGTGTGCATTGCAATGAGATATCGTGCTTTATAAACGCAAGATTTTACATAATATTTTGATATTATTCAAACTACCTCTTTTGCAGTATCTTTTGACGTCACGTGTAACCCTGCAGTTGATTTACTTGAAAGTTGTAGACTTTCCTTCCTGTTAACCCTTTGCCTCCTAGAAGAGTCGTATACGACCCCTTTTGTTATTTTACTCTGTCAACGTCGCATAATCCGACAGGCCTTGCCGCTCCAAGTACAATCTGCCGCTCTTAATTGATTCAAACGTCGCTCTTCTGCCGCACTTAATGCTTGTATTAGGTTCGGCGCATGAGAAGAGCGACGTTTGAAATGGGCCGAATTTCCCAGAGGCTCTCACTTGACGAGTAAAATCGTCTCACTGGCGTTTGGAGCGACTCTGATTCAAACGTCGAACTTCTCATGTGCCGAACCTAATACATAAATTATTTTAATGTATTATCGCTGCCACTGATCACGCGGAAGGTTTTTGCTGGATACGAGGTTGACGACTGATCGGGTTGTGTTGCATATTTCATATTACGTCAGCGCCGCAATCTGTTTAAAGCTTGCCTCCCTGGGTCGTTCTTAAGTTTATGCCACTCTGGAAACTTATACCAAATTAAAGAGCGTGAAGTTCTGAACAACATATGTAAATTTTATATATAGAAATCCTATAGAATAGCGCCTGAGAAAATTGTGTTTTTATCTGACGTGATATGAAATATGCGACACAACCCCCTCGTCAGTCGTATTAATGACGCAGCGCCGCAAATTGTTTTTGGCTTGCCTAAGTCGTTCATGGGTTTATGCCACTCTGGAAACTTATACCAAATTAAAGAGCATGAAATTCTGTAGAATAGCGCCTGAGAAAATTGTGTTTTTGTATGATATTCTGTAATAGCGATCACCTGATGAATATGGAGATAACTTCGCAATAAGTTGCAATAATTGAATCGAAGGCCGAATCGAGGCCGAATCGAAGGCTGAATCGAAGGCTGGATGTGATGCATACTTCACAGTGGTAACAACAAAGGGTTGAGGCAGGAATGCGTTAAACAACAAATATGAGTTTACATTATTGAAGTTACTGGGCCAACATTTTTCTAGAATATACTAAGATTCACAAATAATCCTTAACTTGTAACCATGCAAACTGAAAGATTAACTACATACAGAAGAATTTTCCTGCGGTCGGTATCAGTACATATTAGGGACCTTAAGCAAGCTAGGACGACGACGGCAAATAAGTTGCTACATTTAAAAGAAACCATGGATCAGGACATCGTATATTGTATGCTTTATGTATTGTAAGATCTTTAAAAGGCAACTATAGCTTCGACAACATGACGTATAATAGATTAATGTCTAAGTAAACTGATAACAACTTTTGCTGTTCTTGCCACAACGTCGTCTTGAAAACGTGAAAACGATTCAGTTGACGTTGTGTGTGCAACGAGGACGGTGTTGGGATTACTCTTGGGACTGTAAATTATTCAGCGCTTTGTTTTGGTTGAAAAATACTATTGTACTTGGGTAGTCATCGTGACGTTCGCGTTGTGCTTGCTTAAGGTCCCTATTAAAATTACAGCACTTGCTTATGCAATGAAAACTTCAGTTGGAAATAAATTCCCTTGTTAAAAGTATAGTCTTAAAATGATAAAGATGCGCGTTTACAACCCCTCTCGATATTTCACTCCGTGCTTGAGATGTTAAAATGCTTTGATATGTGCATATATTACCATACTTATATTGCATAATGCCTTATTGAAAAAACATCCATATCTTTATATAAAGACATTTATATAAAGTACTTGAAATTTTAATACTGTGGAATAGACAAGTACACATGTTCAGTGATTTTGTAGGGATTTCGTTGAAATAATTGCAAAGATATAGCAAACAAGAAGGCACTCAGAGACTGCATATCACCGCCAACAGGTTATTGAGACCCCAGTTTAAGTTACACTATACCGAATTGCTTGCACATCGGTTATATAAGGTTATATAATAATGAGCGCAATTTTCAATTATTTATTCTACACGAAGAAACTTTTATGAAATTTTCATCCAATTATCAACCAAATTAAACCAAAATTTAATGGATTGATCTTTGGTCTATAATCAATCTTTCCACAAACAGGTAACAAGTCATGCAATGTGACGTCATAAGTATGATAATTTACGTATCAAATGCGCAGTAACCAGGCCTAAATATCTTAACCCTCAAGAACGAGGTGAGATATGTAAGACTTGCAAACGCAAAATGTTACTTTCAAATTTCATACTGTGTTTTTCGTTCATAACTTTTAAAAATTAAATTAAAGCAGTAGTGTTTTGTACAATATGCAATATCAATTAACACCCCGTCCATTAAGTAACTGAGTGTTTCTGTAGTTCTTGTCAAAGAGATTGACCTCACAATAATACTTATTTTAAGGTTGCAAAATGATCATTATTCTTCAGCTATGTGTTTATTAGTTGAGACCTGTGTTGTCATGAATCCATCTGTGAAGCCTCTGCAAACTAGTGTACGCCAAAAACCTGACTTTTGGACCACATCGCTGCCCATACAATACGTCACTGCCCCAGCTTTGGATACCAGCTAAATATATGCTGCGTTGTTTCCCATCTTTGGGAGGAGAAAACATCAATGGTGATCCACTGTCTCCCGCCAAGCTTGGGCAAGAGTTCTCTGTGTTTCCAGCGCATATCATTGATTTGGAATAGAAAGGTTTTATCGTACAATCTTTTGGCCTACGAATTCGAACTGTTTTCTTCATGTAGGTTGTTTCGACTCGTCGCAGAACCATTCCTAGTGTTTTTGATCGATCTCGCAGAGCAGTTGCTAGTACTGTTTGCTTTGGCATGCATATTGGCCGTACGTTCATGGCGTAAGTGATTTTACTCTCTAATTTTAGAAGGCTAATGTTACTTTTGCATTTCTGATTTTGATTACAATAATGAGTAATAGCTGCAATCTCGAGTTCTTCACCACTATTTGTTATCACTGTATCGTAATCAGAAGAGTGTATACAGTGTCCAGCCGTTATTACCCATTTCTCGCTCAAGATGACGCCCATACATCCATCGATTGGAACAGACAACCACCAAGAGTATGTCCTTTTGAAGTGGACAGCCCATGGCCAGTCGTTGGGGTTGGTTTCTTTCCATCGTGGGGTTTCCACAATCAATGCATTTGAAAGGCCACACTCTGCAATGTAATATTACCAGAAATGTCAATATTACTAGAAATGCATATATAACATTGCGGCGCGCGTGAGATCAGTGCGAGGGTCCGTTCCAGGAAGTGTGAAGTTGCGTGACACGCGTCCATGACATTGCGTGAGATTCCAACATCTCAATTGATTTCTAAATGCCGACATGAAAATAATGTATGGTCTATATTAGTTATGGGTTTAGTTTTTGTCATTAGGTTTGTTGTTTTCTTCGAAATACACAACAATTATAATTGTTTATGTAATTTAAATTAAATACCAGAAAGATGGAAATAATATATAGTAAATAATAAAACTAATATAGTATAGGATAAAACATTGTATGAAAACTAAATTAAAATTAAAAGCATGTGTCTTCAACTGAGTTTAATTTGTAGCATTTATTATTATTATTATTATTATTATTATTATTATTATTATTATTATTATTATTATTATTATTATTATTATTATTATTATTATTATTATAATGATAATGCGATGATTAATTACCTGAGTAATCGATTGTATCGCGGCAGGTCTTCCCATCAGAAGCCAAAAAGAAGTCATCATGACATTCGCAGTAATAACTACAGAGAAACAAAGAACGCAACGTTTTATGTTCGAGCTTTTATGCTCCATGCTTCGGAAGACGATGTGTGGGACCAAAATTGAGTGTACCTTCACCGAACAAAATGGCGACTGGTACATTTAACCGCAGTTCTTTGCACGTAATAAACATTGCTTCTGGGCAGTTTATAGCAGGCATGAACTGGCCATTGTGCCATCATACGTTTTTGATGTCATCATTAGTTGTATGAATTGGTGTATCCAGGGGGTACTGTAAACTTATAAAACCATCAACCGCATGAAGTGCGTGGATAACGCATTGAGAGATTTTATTGGCTCTCGCAAAACTTCGGACATTCAAAACTTCGGACGAACATGGGACATTAGCCAATCAGATTTGTCAAAAAGAAAGATCACATGATCCATTCACTTCATGCGGAAAGGTCTATTGGAGCACTCCACAGAAACCCCATGGGCAACCATTGACTTCTAAAACTTTTTTAATAATTCAAAAGGAAAATTGAAAAATAAATTAAGGTTTAATTAATCAGTGTCTGTAAATGTGATAGAGTACCATGCTACATAGACACTGATTAAACCTTAATTTCTTTCCAATTTTCCTCATGAATTATTAACGAGATATATTGGTCATATTATAATAAAAGATATAAGCTGCTTACAACACCTGTTTAAACTTTCTTTTTTTTTTTATTTTCTTCATTAAGTATTAATGATTTGATGAAGACTAATATCCTCTTTTTTGAAATACCAGAATCAAATGGTAGTAGCAAATTTTGAATATTTGATAGAATGTTTCATAAATTAATTCCATACCTGCCATAAGTATTGACACACGTGTGGTTACATAGCGTCTTTCCTTGAAGCGTACATTCATTCATATCTTTGCAAGATATTCCGTTTGTGTCCAATGTAAAGCCTTTTGCACAGTCGCATCGATACGATCCTTCTTCGTCCATACATTTATATTCACATGGTCCTTTGCCCTTGTTACTCTTACATTCATTGATATTTCTGCAAGACTTTGACCTTAAGATAATTATGTAATATACAACGTTTCATTATTTTGAAAGATTTAAAAGTTTACAAATATCACTCGCTTACTCGTAAAACCAATCATGCACCACCCATTTATTCATTATTTCGTGTATTTTTCCATTTGCCGGCTAATTCATTCATTCATTCATTCATTCATTCATTCATTCATTCATTCATTCATTCATTCATTCATTCATTCATTCATTCATTCATTCATACATGTATCATCCATTCCATTTTTTTTTCTGTTTGTTTTAGGAAGGAAGGAAGGAAGGAAGGAAGGAAGGAAGGAAGGAAGGAAGGAAGGAAGGAAGGAAGGAAGGAAGGAAGGAAGGAAGGAAGGAATGAATGAATGAATGAATGAATGAATGAATTACGCTAATTAAAACTACATAAAACTCACCCTTTTGAAGTTGCTTCGAATCCTTGCTTGCAACGACATTCGTAACTACCGTGAAGGTTTGTGCAGATGTGTTCGCAACCGCCATTCTTTTCTTGGCATTCATCAACGTCTAGACATTTTGTTTTGTTGGCATTATTCACAAATCCCGTGTCGCACTTGCAAGTAAAGCTAAAGCATAGAAAATATAGGAATTAGGCGTGCCACGATTAATGTGTGGTTTGCGTAGCAATCAGATAGCTGAAGAAAGTATTCTATGTTCCTCAGATCATGAATTAGCCTTTTCAAATGTTCCTCAAAAGTGCGCAAAAACGATGGAAATTTGAATATACATGGCCGGAACAAGGTTTCAAAATATTATCGTACAGGATCCCTTCCACCCTAGGGCTCATGAGACAAAGAAAACGATCGCAACTTTTGAGTCATCGCCTACCTATACTAAGAAGGCTTCTGACTGGTTTAGATAACCAAACCCAACACCTTCCCCTAACCTTAATCAGTAAGGAGCATGGAAACGAATTGATAATTGACAATGATTGGTTACTTATAGCCAATCAGAAAACTCGTTCATTACTGCAACTTTTTCCTCGCTCGCTCGACAAAAAAGTTGAATGGAAATCCCCCTAAATAAAAACAAGGGTTTCCTCTTACCCGCCAGGTATATTATGACATTCGTGACAGCTTGGTACTCCCCAACCACACTCATCAATATCATCGCAGTGTTTAACATTCATATAGGAGCGGATGTAACCCTTCTTGCATTTACATGTATAACTGCCACGTGTGTTCGTACACAACTGTTCACAACCACCATTCTTAACGTTTTTATTAACACTACACTCGTCCACATCTAAAATTAAAAGAAAAAATTAAAAATCTATCAAAATATATTATTTCTTGATCTTAGATATAAATTAAAATATTATATTTTAAGTAAGGTTTAAAGTGCCAATGAAACGAAAATTAAGTTTGTCTTATTTGAAAGAACACTTAAAATGATAGAGTAACATCTTTTGTAATTTTTCATTTCCTTGCTTTGTTCTTGAGATATTTCAGTTTGTATAATATGCAAATGATAATGATGTGACGTACACGTGCATAATGACTTATCGAATAAGGTTATACATCTGTTATTATCACACAAAATCACTTGAAATTCTACATGTTTCGTGTTGTGGGGAATACACATGCACATGCTTCATTCAAATTAATTTTGGTTTTATAATAGCAAAGATATATAACCTTTTTCGATAAGTCATTATGCACATGTACGTCACACCATTGTCATTTGCATATTATACAAACTGAAATATCTCACCAACGAAGCAAGGAAACGAAAAACTGCAAAAGATGTTACTCAGTCTATCATTTTAAGTGTTTTTTTAATAAGGCAGACTTAATTTTCATGTCATAGGCACTTTAAAGATGAGCGACATATCGCCTCGTGTTTTGAATAGCTTCAAAAACGACCCATTTAGTAAGTTAATTGGCGAAGTAATTTTGAAAAACAACGTTGTCTAAGCCGGCCGAGAACATCGAAGCTAAACTTTATTATGTAAATCAGGAGGATATATTTTTTATGAATTTCTCATAAATTATTATTGAGTTTTTATAAAATAGAAGTAAAATATTATTTTTATAACATTAATGTACATATTTCTAAACAACAACTAAGCATGGATTCTCAAAGGTGAGAGTCTCGCGTATATACTCTGTTACAGACTCGTCCCCAGGATAAAAGCGTGGGCGCGCGGGGTTTCACGGTAAATAACTAAACGTGCTGTTACACGATGCGATTTTTCTCGCAACTTGCAACAAATTTACCCATGTCCCATGAAAAAAACAAAAAAAACTCGCAAGTTGCAGGAAGGGTGTTACACGTTCAGCAACTTGCGAACTTTGTTGTAAGTTGCAGCAAAAAGTACATGTACAGTAGAACCCATCCAACATTTCTTGCAACTTGCAACACGGCAAAAATAACAAAATCGCAAGTTGCTACGGGGTGTTACACGTGCGATTTTTTTTTGCAACCTGCAACATTCAGCTATTTGTTGCAAGTTGCAAGAAAAATCGCATCGTGTAACAGTAGCTTAAGGAGAGAAAAAAGAAGGAAACGACTGCCAGATTGCTGTAAATTTCTTGCAAATTATATATGCATATCTTGCAAACTGGCATTGTTTGCTTCGTCACTGGATTCTCACATTATTAGAGACAAATCAATATTTATATAATGTATAGGCCTTTTTTTCCTTGGTCATATTTCGACCATCTCTGGATCTTATTTGCCAGCTGAAATCAAAATGGCTGAGTACGACTGGTCACGAGTCTGGATTTGAACGCTTTCTGCAACATTTTTTTTTGATAGATAGGTAGATACTTTAATAGTTAACTCCCTGAAGGGCTTTTCAGAAACCATTTACAATTATTTACAAATTATAAGTAAAATCTATGCTAATTAAATATTAACTGTATTTCTAAAACTACTGAATACTACAAAGTCTAAAAGAAATCCAAAATATTTCAATCCAAATTGAAGCATTAGGGCATTAGGTGCTTTCCAAAGCGAGAAAATGTTCCTTAAGTGGTACCTTAAAGGTTTTGAGCGAGAGGCTCTCTTTCAGGTTCTTATCTAAATTGTTCCAGATGTTGACCGCTCTGTAGGCAAATGAACGCTGGCCGGCGGCAGATTTGAACAATGGTATCTGTAGAGAGTCACGTTTGCGAGTATAGAACGGTCATGAATTGCGGACCGTTTACGCAATTTGTCACAAAGATAGCCAGGAGCAAGATTATTTACGCATATATATAGGTCATAACAGTGTCTCTGAGGTATAGTAGCTTTTCAACTGGCAGTCAGTCAAGCTGGCGTAGAAGCGGACTTACGTGATCGTATTTCCTATAGAGTTCGTAACAATTTTACATGCAAAGTTCTGCACTAGCTGAAGTTTCTTTATGTTAGAAGTGGACGTATTTGACCACACCGTAGAGCAATAAAGCATCTTACTGAAAACTAAGGATGTAATAATTAATGAAAGAGTTTTTGTGTCAAAGCTATCTTTAACACGGTTAATCTGGCATAACTTGTGTATACAGAAAGAAACTATAGTTGCGAGATGTGACTGTCGTAAGTTAGGTGAGAATCTAAAATAACACCTATAAGTCTTTAGCGGAAACAACAGGTTCAAGAGACTTGCCCAGGAAGGACACAGACGGGTTGGCGGGCATTCTGCTCATCAGTTGCCTGGTTCCAACAACGAGGAACTTCGTCTTGTCTGGGTTGATTAGGAGGTGGTTCTCGCAACACCATGTTGCGACTCTGTGCAGGTCTTGCTCTAGTTTTCTAACTGCTGCATCCGCCTCCGACAGAGCAAAGGACAGGTAAACTTTCGAGTCATCAACGTACAAATCGAGACAGCAGGCTTGAGGTGCGCGAGGCAAATCATTCATGTATAGATACAAAATAATAATGGCGAACGAATCGCGCCTTGAGGTAATCCATGAGTGAGTGGCAGAGGGTCTGATAGGATGGAGTCTATGCGCACTGACTCATGGGAGCGACCCGACAGATAGCTCTTAAACCAGTTCAATGTTGTTGGTGAGGCACCGACATTCGATAGTTTACGAAGTAATCTGTGATGGTTGATACTATCGAAGGCTTTCGAGAGATCTAACAATATTAGAGCGGTGAGTTTCTTTTTGTCCATGGCCTCTAAGATGGTGTCTGTGATGTAAATGTTCAGAGTCTCTGGAGTGAAGCTTCTTATTTCCACTTTGGTGGGAAGACAGCCGATTGTTTTCGACAAGGTAGGCGCTCGAGAACAATCTTTTCGCACACTTTAGAAGCTACGGCAAGAAGCTAGAGATAACGAGCGGTTGTTTGACGCCACTTCGTGATCTCCTTCTTTAAGGATGGGATTCATCCAAGTCTACCTCCTTCCATGCAATAGGAAATGTAGAAGTTAGAAGGGAGCAGTTGATTATCTCTGTAAGAGGTCCCAGGATGACAGGAAGACAGTCTATGATGACCTGGGAGCCTATCTTGTCCGGTCCAGGGGACTTGTTTAAAGGCAGGGATGAAATTACCCGGCGCACGTCTTCACAGGTTACTGTCCTAAAGCTGAAGAGCTCGTCAGAGGGCAGAACAACAATGTCTGGGGGAGATTCTTGCAAGGCGATGTTGTTCACTTCTGCCAGACGCGCAGACGCGTTGGCTGCGTTTCTGTCAACAGACGAGAAAAACTGATTGAATTCGTCCGCGACTGTCTTCAAATCTCTGGTGTAAATTTGTCTTTCCTGCTCTTTTGATGGAATGACACGGTTGATGATTTTCCAGAGTGAGCCTGGGGTTATGTTTATGTTGCTGAACTTCTTTGGTAGTGTGGTTTCTTTCTGCATCTCTCAACATTCTTTTAACTGTGTTGCGAGAATCCTTATAATTAGGCCAGTCTACAGATCAGTTGACTGAGGTTCATTTCGATTGAAAAGTTCTTCAATGCTTTATTCTCGGGACAGTTTTCTTTCAAACCGTCGCAATTTAAATCTCCGAGTACCACGATCGGCTTGTTTAGTGCGAGCGCTTGGGTGTAATTTGGCTTAAGGGCATCTTCGCAGGAGCTCAGCGGACTATCATCCGGGCGATAAGTTACACAACTCACGATCGATTTTGACTTTTTACATTGTACACTTAACCACAGCTGGTGAAAGATCCTTAAAAACTGCCGCTTTAAGTTCTTTGCGAACGTAAGCGCACACTCCCCCACCTCTTTTGTGAAGTCGATCAAGTCTAAAGAGCTTGTACTCATCTATTTTCACCTCTCCGAATGTCACGCTCGTATTCAGTCACGTTTCAGAAATCGTTATAATATCAAATTTCCCTAAATTTACTAGTTCTCTAAGTTGGATAAGGTGTGCGCTGTTTCGAAGCGAGCGAATGTTCAAATGAATAATTTTGAGCCCTCCGTTTCAATAGTTTGAGTCATCTCTGAGCCGATGTATGAACTAGAGGTGTGCGAATCCGATCCGAATCCGATTGGATTCGGATCGGATTCGGACTAAACTTTTATCGTTCGGATCGGATCGGATCGGATCGGATCGGATTTTGTTCTTCTTTTCTCAGATCGGATCGAATCGGATTTTGCACTTTTTACCCGCATCAGATTCACTTTTGTCATTGTTTTTGTCACAAAATTAACAAATTCATTAGTTGTATGCACATTGCACAACATATGAACGCTACTATTGCATAAGATTATTATTGTATAGTAGTTTTCTTAAATTTATTTGTTCATTGGTTTTCTTTTCGGAAAGTTTGCGCAAATATTGCAACATATATCCGGTGTTTTAATTTTATCGGACCGGATCGGATTGGATTTGAGCAGCTGTTTTCGGATCGGATCGGACTACGATTTTTTGGCTTCGGATCGGATCGGATTCGGATTGACAGTTTTGGCAAACCCTCGGATTATAAGGGGTCAATCCGATCCGACACACACCACTAGTATGAACACACTTGCTTGTTGTTTTCATGGATACGCTTGACCGAACATAAATTATGGAAATTAACTCCTCTTTTGCTCTAGTTGTCGGCGGAGTTACGATGTTCTAAACGGGTCGTAATTCTGTAGATGTTATTGCGAGCCGATGATCCAGAGCGCACACCTCTACTTCTAAGTATTTTCTGATCCCTCAGGTGATAGTAGAGATCGTCGGAAATAGTAAATTTAGACTTAAAATAACTTATTGTTCCAATGGCGCTCTTATATGAATTCACTCGGCTATATTAATTCCCAAATACATTTGCCATGGATTCAGAGTATTCAGGGCCAGGGTTTGACTTGATGCCCATGTGTATCGTAAGATCCATCCAAAAGATACGGTTGGAAAGAGTCAGGACGACTATGCCATGTTTGGTGATCTTTGATATCGGGATAGTAAAGCCCTAATCAAACGAGAACGCAAGTCATCGCAAGTTGGCAATCACGAATTTCTCAGTGTGGCGGTCGTTCGAACACTCAAATTAACAAAATAAAGGTTTCATGAGTGTTTTAAATGTGGTTAAATGTAATTTAGGCAAGGTAGAAAAGGAGACAATGCTAGTCAGCGGTCACTCATGATAATATGTGGGGATTATCTCAGCGCTCATCAAAGTCTTGTCAGCGTGGTCTGAGCTTGACTTGCGCTCATCAAAGTCTTGTCAGTGTGGTCTGAGCTTGACTTGCGCTCATCAAAGTCTTGTCAGTGTGGTCTGAGCTTGACTTGCGCTCATCAAAGTCTTGTCAGCGTGGTCTGAGCTTGACTTGCGCTCATCAAAGTCTTGTCAGCGTGGTCTGAGCTTGACTTGCACTCATCAAAGTCTTGTCAGCGTGGTCTGAGCTTGACTTGCGCTCATCAAAGTCTTGTCAGCGTGGTCTGAGCTTGACTTGCGCTCATCAAAGTCTTTGTCAGCGTGGTCTGAGCTTGACTTGCACTCATCAAAGTCTTGTCAGCGTGGTCTGAGCTTGACTTGCGCTCATCAAAGTCTTGTCAGCGTGGTCTGAGCTTGACTTGCACTCATCAAAGTCTTGTCAGCGTGGTCTGAGCTTGACTTGCGCTCATCAAAGTCTTGTCAGCGTGGTCTGAGCTTGACTTGCGCTCATCAAAGTCTTTGTCAGCGTGGTCTGAGCTTGACTTGCACTCATCAAAGTCTTGTCAGCGTGGTCTGAGCTTGACTTGCGCTCATCAAAGTCTTGTCAGCGTGGTCTGAGCTTGACTTGCGCTCATCAAAGTCTTGTCAGCGTGGTCTGAGCTTGACTGGTTTTGCGCGCGCTGTTTAGTGACCCACCCACCCACTCCTGATAGAATGCAAGGGTAAGTATATATATTTCCACTGCTTTGACAGTGTGACTGGTGCCTGGAGGTGGGCTGTGGCGGGGTTGCCATGGTTACCTCCGATCAGGGGGTGGTACCCCCCCTGTGGCTTGGCACCAATCCTCCAATAACGTCAATTGGCGATCTATTTTAACAAGTTTTAACTTTGTCACGGTACATGTATTTTTGGGAAATTATTCAGAGCGGCTGGTTGAGATAGCGTGACTGCCACCAACTTGCGATGACTTGCGTTCTCGTTGATTCACCTTCGACACGCTTCAGAGCAGCTTTGAAATTCACAACATAAATCGGCGTACAAGTCCTCTTCTGACTGTGGAGAGACTTCAGTGTGCCAGTCATGTTGGAGTAGACTTCATTAGTTGTAGAGTAAGCATCATTACGACACTGTAAAATCGTCCATAAGTGGTAAAATATCAAAAAGCTACAGAGCAATAATGCAGAACGTGAGTTTGAATAAATATCATAATATGATGCTGTTTTTCATTTAGGGGCTGATTACATGAGCCGGGCTGACTCTTGTCACGAAATTCTTTCCTCGGCCACAAAAGGAGATTTTAATGAACGTTAGGGTTCGTTTACATCTAAACTAAACCAATTCTTCTTTGTAAATTTAGTTTATGTGAGTTTCAAAACCACAGTGAGATCCTAATCAATCGCGTGAGCCTAGTTAACCGGGCTAGCCCGGCTCATGTAAACAGCCCCTTAATCACTTGCCTTGCAATTTTAAATTGTGCTTGCTCGTGATTTAATCGTGATTGGTTATGATTTTTCGCACAAGAAAAAAACCCGTAAAAAATCGTACAAGCCTTCTTATTGGCTAGCGATTTTCCCACGGCAACGTTTTTGCAATGTCTGCCGAATTATGGCGGCAAACTCTCTTGAGTCAACAATTCGTTAAAGTTTTGTTAGCTGTATAATCTCTCGAAGAACCATTAAAATTGAATAATGGAAAATTGCTCACCTATGCACGTCTTCTTATCTGGGCCCATTTCGAATCCAGTCTTGCAATTACAGTAGTAACTTCCATGTGTATTGACGCATTTTCCAGAGCAGATATTTTTCTTGACACCGCATTCGTCAACATCTAAATAGGTATTAGCAAAACAAAATCTTAGCAAATTGATTTATTTAATTCAATCTTGAGAAATTAAAATTAAACTTTACTTCATTTCACCTTACTTCACTTTACTATATAACACGGCAACTGATCAATTTGAGCGTGTGTAAGACGCAAATGCAACCTATTTCATATTCGCGTAGAAGAGTTAGGCTCGTTACCTAATTATTATTATTGTTATTATACTTATTACTTAACTATATATATATATATATATATATATATTGAAATAAACATAATGAAAACATAACCTTGTGTATAATGCTCAAATATATGTATATATATATATATTTAACAAATAGATTCCATTTTGCCGTTGTCTGTTCAGTTATAGATGCACAGATGACGTCACAACGTGGTAAGAACAAAAAAGTGGCCCACGAGACGCAGTCGAGTGGGTCACTGATGTTCTTACCACGTTGTGACGTCCTCTGTGCATCTATAACTGAACAGACAACAAAAAAATGGAATCTATTTGTTTTATACAATACAAATTTAAAAGGTCTTTGTCGAAACTCGTGCCGGATTTTGGGGCATGAAGAAGGAAAAAGGCAAGTCAGCTGACGTGATCTGACGTGACCATGTGTCTGTCCTCTAATAGATCATGGCCAACAACCAATGAAAACGCGCATAGCAACTAGGGTATTGTATAAATATTATTATTATTATTATTATTATTATTATTATTATTATTATTATTATTATTATTATTATTATTATTATTATTATTATTATTATTATTATCCTTGAGCATTACACTAAGGTTATGTTTTCATTATGTTTATTTCAATATATACCAAACCATTTTGTTTATATGAGTTTATATAAACAAAACGGTAGAATGTTTTCATTTGGTAAAGGATGAAATGTTCCATTTTTTAAAGATTGCTGAGAGCATTTGCACGTTATTCTGTTTATAGACATAAGATGGATGATGTAGTGAATTAACATGGAGATATATGTTAGTACAATTGCATGTCTATAAAACTCAAATTCAAAAACTTCACATTCTTCAAAATCAGACCAATTAACCGCAGCACGCATGTATACCGTATTTACTCAATTAGGTGCTGCCCCCAAATAAAGCTGCGCATCTGAAGACAAAAAAAATGACGTGCGCCGCCCTCGAATATATAAGCGCTGCGTTTATTTACGATAATACAGCGCTTAATCGCAGCACTATCAGACTATGAAGCCGTACCAGAAAACATGCAAGTAAATATAAATCTAACTGCCAGCCTAGGCATGCAATTTATTCTCTTGTATTACAATTTTTTTTATTTCAAAGTGGCTGTGTGTATTTTTTCAGTGCTTATCACCTTATTACTTTATGATCATGCATGCTATAGTCTGACTATGAGTGTACGTCTTCATCCCTTATTACCTTAATACCTTGTTTCCATGCTATAGTTTGACTATGAGTGTATGTCTTCAACGCTTATTACCTTAATACCTCATTTCCATACAATAGTTTGATTATTTTTAATACCTTATTTCCCGCCATGCTATATAGTTTGACTATATGAGTGTACATGTATGTCTTCAGTGCTTATTATATATACCTTAATGCATTTATTACATTGCCAAAGCGGCTGGCTTTGTGCATATATATAGGTAGGTATGTAGGTAGGTAGGTAGGTAGGTAGGTAGGTAGGTAGGTAGGTGGGTAGGTGGGTAGGTGGGTAGGTAGGTAGGTAGGTAGGTAGGTAGGTATAGGTAGGTAGATATTCTTTCTTTTTTATGTAATTCTTTTTTTTATTATGACGTATTCCGCTTCGCTTACCTTCACAAGTCGTTCCATCAGGACGTAAATAATAACCTGGTCGACAACGACATTTCCTGCCAGTTGGTGTACCATTCGAAGATCTGATAACGATGCAAAGATGATCACAACCGCCATCATTATTACAAGGATCTAAAATTATGCGAACATAACATTTTAACAATCTATTTTTTCCATTATATAAATCTACAACATCAAGAAGAAAAGTACATTCTCACTGTCGATTATCTGTTGCGATCTTTCAAATTTTGCTGTATTACTTCATTATATTTATCTCCATTTTATTTTTACCGTTTCCGTTACTTATTAATGTATTGATATATATATATATATATATATCTCAAACTCATTTATAATTCATGAAGAAAACACAAAGGAAATCAGTACCGTGTCGGTTGTTTGGATATCGGAGGAAGAAATTACATAAATTAAGTAAACTTTCATCTTGATTTTCTCGTGAAATACTGATTTGTTTGAGATGCTATATCGTACACTCGGAGGAGTGTTTCATCAGGATATCCAAACACCGAGACGTTTGTTGAGCCATCTTCAGAAGAAGGCGATTTGCTTCATGACATATATATAGTGCTAGCCGCAATGGTGTTTTCTGTACTTACCTACACAAGTCGTTCCATCAGGACGTAAATAATAGCCTGGTCGACAACTGCATTTTCTGCCACTTGATGTACCCTGTGAAGTTTTGGTAACGGTGCAAATATGATCACAACCTCCATTATTCGTACAAGGATCTGAAATTATTTAAACAGAATTATTTTAACAATTGCTGGGTTGCACATACATAACGTCATGGCGGTCATGTTGGTTGGTAACTAACAAGGCTGCTGTGTCTTTGTCCTCTAAATCTCAGGGAATTGCCGGATTGCAATCCACCAAAAGTTGAATATTCACTGGGATAGCTAGTGTACAGTGTATTTCCGATCTGCCTCAACAATAAATCGTTTTCTCAACTTTGAATGGGGAGATAAACAGATAGTCAATGAGCCTAGAGAATGGAGGAGGGCGGATCATCATAGAACGAGATATGGCAAATAATCAATGAAAATCTTATTGTTTACAAGCATGTGACTTCCACTATAAAGGGATTAAAGGCTACGTGCGCTAATGAAAACAGCCTGAAGTGCAAGTAGTCTATATAGCCGGACCACTTTCATAATAGCGACCAATTTGAATATTCTTTCATCAGTTTCATGTGCATATTTATTGCGTGTTTGTACATGTAATTCAAAAAAAATCTTTGCCTCATAACGAGGTCAAAAAGGCTCATTTAGATGCACACGTTTAAAACGGTGGCCATTATGAAAGTGGTTTATTGCTAATTAGGTATAAGTTCATGTCCAAAATAACTCGTGTATTTCAATTCATGTATAGGCCTGACCCCAATACAAACCCTAACCCATGCAGAAATTGGTGCATATTGCGCGGGGCTGATTACGTATAAGTCAGTTCGTAATCTCGACTGCGTATCAAAATGATGCGTTCTGCGTCATTTTGATAAAACTTATTTCAATTTCTAACATCAGGCTGGGGAATACAGTATGACGAATTTGCAAGTGTAAATGAAAATGTATGCAAATAAATCCAGCGTTAACCTGGTACTTTACGGATTTCTTCTGCGCACGACTTTGTATAAGACTTTACTTATATTATAAGAGCGGTGCCCACAGCCGAGCCAGCGGTGTCAAATATTGCAACACCTTATCCACACATTTTCTAAACATTTCTACAGTACACGTTTACAAGTTTTAAGACAAACAGTGTTAATATTTCCCCCTTTAAAGTGAAAGAATTAATTTTGACAAGAAAACAGAAGAAAGCGATTTTATTGTTTTTTCGTAGAAGTACGTTCGTTTCTCTCCGTGCAGGACAAACTGAAGAAGTCGTTAATATAACATGATAGTTATGTACCTCTTTCCGATGACGTGTCCACTTAACGTATGGGAATAATGGCCTGAACCTAATCTCACACGGTAGCTATGGGTAGTAACGGGGGTTACCATCCACTATCCCTAACCAATCACCTCTAATAAGAAGATGCAAAAAAAAAGAGGCCCTCCATATTCGCAGCCGGGTACCTATATGTACGTGACTGAACGGAGACGAGCTTACCTGAAGTACTGCAGTTTTGTTCATCAGTACCATCATTACAATCATCTTCACCATCACATACCCACGCCCTTGAAACACACTTTCCATTTTGACAGGCAATATACCCAGTCTGACAGGTACAATTTTTCTCATCTGAAAAATCTCCACAGTCGTCCGTGCCATCGCATTTTAATAAATTATTAATGCATCGTTTGTTCGCACATTCAAATCCAATTGACGAACAACTTGTTGTTAAAGCTCTTGGACGGACTGTTGTGCTTGTACCCACAGCTAAATGTCAAATAAAATACATTTTAAAACATGTACACAATTCTAAACTCATCTAAATCTATACCCGGAGTTTCGCAAAGATTTTCAGACTGGATCGAGAAGAGAGGTGGTTCGGTACAAGAGGGAGACCTCTGGAGGTACACTAACAACAACCCAGAGAAATCCTGGTTTTACCTGTATATACCAGGAGATTATTGGTCATGGACAAATGGTTCAATTTGGTTCAAAATTGGAAAATGTTATAAAAATATGACTGTAAGCTTCTTCGTATAGAAGAAATGAGTGAAAAAAATACATGATTATCATTATCCTTATAGCTACTATGCAAAAAAATGAACATTTAGTTGAATCATTGAATTAACTATTAACATTTTTTTATGAAATAGAACGGTCATGGACCAAAGCACATATTACGAGTGCATATCAGGTATTATATTAAATTCTGATAAACAATTTCAAAAAAATATAATAAATGTAGTATGTACTTTCCAAAATATTAGGTTCCGAAGCTGACGAAGTAGTCAACGTTACAAAATAAGGAAAGGTTGGGATTCAAGATACATAGAATTAATGGTAAAATTACCGTCATGCATCACCTTTTGTACCATGAATCTCCACGGTCATACAGGTTTAAATTTATATTCAAATACCGATAAGCATTTCAAAAATTAGCCGAGATCTTACAGAGGATTTCACATAACTTTTGACAAAGGCGTTCCGAAGTTTGTTCGTTATTTCCGAAGTTAGCCACAAACTTGGCAAAGTTTGTGAGAGAGAGAAGTTTGAAATTTGAGTGGTTCAAAGTTTGTTGTACCGCGTTGTTAGTAATTACGAATCAAATTAATTTACAGTGAGAGTGTCAACTATTAAATTATACGTTTTCTCATCAAGGTTAATATCCATGTTGACAAATCTTCTATATTTACTCTACATCCAACAGGGAACTTCGAACTATGGTGAAACATGAACTTCGCTGTTACAATCTGATTGGCTACTACGTAATGAATTTGCCAAGTTCGTGGCCAACTTCGGAAATAACGAACAAACTTCGGAAATCTTTCGTCAAAAGTTATGAGAAATCCTCTGTAAATACTATGTGATAATTAATATCTGAGATTCTAAAATCTTCGGAAAGTCTAAGTGACGGAATCTGCCGTTCCGAACCGCTGAGAGAATTTTATAAACAAAATGAAAGACAACAGGGGCGCAACTAGAAAATTTCGAGGGCAGGGGTTGAACGCAAGAAAAGGGCAAAGTCGTTGAGTATTCTAAACAATTTGGGAGTAGAAGCCAGTGGCGTGGGAAGCGGAGATTCTAGGGGGGTCCGGGGGCGCGCCCCCCGGAAATTTTTTGAATTTTGGGTTTCTGAAACGGCATTTCCTGCATTTTTAGGACGCTTTTCTCGTATTTTCGGGTGCGGAAATTTTTATTTTGGTCTCGCATTTATGAGGAGAATTGTATTGCGTGCTACAACACGATTAATTATCTGTTTACCTAATGTCTAACCTAGTATTAGAGGTCTCACAGAAAGGGCAGGGGTTAAAAAGGGCAGGGGTTGCAACCCCCCTAACCCCCCCCCCTAGTTGCGCGCCTGATGTCGTCATGTCAGACAGTATATACATGCAACAAGAAGGATAATAATTTCAGAACTACTCATTGTTGAAATATATCGTGCAGGTATGTTGTTAGAAATTGTGTTAAGCTTTCATTTGATGTATAGTTTAAGTTTCCATGTTATGTGAAACTTTTTAAAATGTTCAAAATATTCGTCAAATGTTTTTTTATTCAACTACGACTACGTAACGTACAATCTTGAGCGATATGTCAAACAAAAGCAATTGAATATTTGGGGTAGAAAGTTCAGGATTCTAGCTAAACGGAAAGTACTTTAAAAATGGGAATACTGAATACATATGCCATTTTGGTTTAGTCCGCAAGAAAGATGGTGGCGAATACGAGACCTAACACTTTGTCAAGTTTTCACAGAACGTTTACAACATGCACGCATAGTCATATAATAAACTACGTATTGACCACGCTTGTTCGGTCTGTACTAGTGAAATATCGGACCTCCGTTTTCTGCACTCGCTCGGTCCCGGTACTAAAAACGTCGGTCCAATATTTCACTAGTCACAGACCTCACGGTCGGTCAATAAGTAGTAATTCCTGAATAAATGTTGTTTTGAATGAATGAATGAATGAATTTTTCCACGTCGGCGCCAAATTACTTACCTTCTTTTTCATCGATATATTTATATATCCGAAACATTGTTAAATTGTCATTAAAGTGGTTATCGTTCATTATAACATGTTCCGGAAACGGAACTTTTGTTCTAAAAAATCCGGACCTGGCAGCTCGCCATTCTTTACGTTAATACACAGTAACTTTGGTATACGTACTGTCTAATTATTATTTAGTATATGTTTAGGTATACCATGTGGGTGGATGCATGGGCCTATGTGCATATGCTCAGCTCATATAGGTGTGTAGGTCTGGGCGTTTATAAATGTACATATCTGTGCGTGCATGTTGGTCTATAGTGCGCGCGTGCGTTTATGTATCCGTTTATATGCAGTGATATCTCATCATTAACACATGAAACAAATGTGCTGAACAAAAGTGCTCATAACCATTTTGTGGCTTTAATCAACCCAACAGTCTAGTTGATTTAATTTACAATTAACTGACAACAGCTGGTTTTAATTGCCATTGGCATTGGTAAAACTTCAAAATACTACCAAGGTACTACTTATTAATATATATATATATACTGTATATATACTGTAAATTGTGGGTAAGCGGGGTAATTACCCCGGGGCAAATAGGGGCCCGCATTTTAGTCCAAGAAATTTATTATTAAATTTAGCGTCAAAACAGTAAAACTACAAAATCTGTTTTTGTCCTTTTAATATGTTTATAAAGACCATTGTGAATATTTTAGCTTGACTGATGCTTCTGATGTAAAGATTGGCGTTTAGAATACTCGATATAATATGATGGTATTAAAGCAATGATTTCTGTGGGGGGGCCGGCTCCAACGTTTCATCCAAGGGCCCATCCCGGCTCTCGACGGCCGTGGAAAACTCAAAGGTCGCTATGGCTAAGAATTACGGTTACCACTGAGTAAATTAATAAAATACAAAACAATGGACACTCCGAAAAGAGTGTCCATTGTTTTGTATTTTTGCTATGGCTACGGTCGCCATTATTTCCGAATTCCGCTTGGTAATTCAACGCTACAATATATGTATAACGCCATTTTAAAAATTGGGAAATAATGTTTATTTTTAGGCAACGGATGTTCAAGCAAGAAGGGAAGGTTATTAAAATAGATTTTATTGTGATTTAATTAACTATATATTTAGTCAAAGTCTGAAAGATGTCACAGCCAGATCATCATTGTCATCACTAAATGTTTGTTGTAATTCAATCACACTTTCAAGTCATTGTTTTATAAAATTGTATCTTGTTTCACTGTTACGCATGCAATGTTTTGAGATTTAAAATAAATCTACTTTTTTTAACTACCATTGCGCGGTTTAATTTAATGAAAAGTTACCTACTTGAAGCATGAGAAATTGAATCTGATAAGATGACTTGGATATGATATGTCGCTAAATTAACATAAGGTAATCGGCGATACAAGGAAATTCTGCTCAAGGTTCATATGGTAAAACTATCCTGTTTCAAATTAAAGGCACAGCGTCAGGTATTAAATTACCGCTTAATTAATAGTTTCGTGCGAGAAAAAAAATATATTTGTGTGCAAAGAAAAGGAATAATATTCATACAACGTCAAAATAGTAAGTCATTATTAGTGTATTTTCTTACGGTCTATTTAGTCCATGTTTTGACGTGTGTGATATTCATCATAATTTTAATCATGTGAACTTGAATTTGGCCACGAAGTTTTTAAGTTTGCGTCATTGTGACACTGTGGCTTTAAATACCGCGCCTATTATTTTAAGCCCAAAGTGAATATTAAGTAATTTGCTGGTCCCTATGGCTAAAGCGGGGAACGCTGCATGTTGAAGCTAAATTATTGAGCGCAGGAATTTAATGTATATACCGTATGTTGTTTATATGGTCGCTTCAGACATCCATATGCTGTATTCCCAACCAGTATGATATCATCACTGAACGTCACTGAACGTTATCAAATGTTTTCGAAGTGTTTCAATTAGTTCAATGTATAACACAATAAAACCAAGAGTCTGGCTTAAATATATAAAGTGCGCTTCTCCACTTTTCTTAACTTTTTGTCTCCGCCATTATTAATCGACGAGGATCTGTTATAAGAGAAGTAAGCGGTCTATAAACTTATAATATACACGAAGTTTTTGGAACCGATTATGACCGCAACTGCGCCTTTTATTGATCCACGTAAAGAATATAACAAGACTGAAATCAGCCGCGCGCGCACAAGATCTAAGTCTAACATACAGTATACCCCAGGCAACAACAAATTCTTCTCACCTGTCATCGTACAACTGGTAGACAAAGCGAGGAAATAGAGGAAGACATGTCTAGATGAAACAAAAAAAAACCAAACGAAGACGATTCAGTTCTGCGAATACATTAAACCCTTTCTCGAACGTCATTAAGGACATTGTTTCACAATCGACAGCTGTGTAAAAAAGTTAACATTCTTCATGAGGCAATCTACTTGACGTTTTGTGTATGGACGCGTACGTTGAGCTTGAACATAAATAATTGAAGATTTAAACGATATCACAGACATATATCTGTATACTTACATCACCATTGCTCTTAGGAATCCACCCATAGTTTTAGTTCGCCTTTACGAAAACAATCGTATATGCAGTAGATCAGTTCTGGCAGACGTTTTTGGCAAACAACAATTTTTAGTGTCACGACTGGACTAACTAACCCACTCGACGAGTAACTGGCTTTCTATATAGTAAACGAAATTGCCAATTAATCCTTTAAAATAATAACTAGGAAGTGCCAATAAATTAATCTGATTGTTTTCTTCACAGCATGCCCTCAAGGCGTCATTGGCAAAAAGCGATCTTATCATGATCCTTAAAAACAAATAAAAACAATTCCAAAATCAAACATTGAATATGATAAGAAGCAGATCTTGTTTATATTTTAAGATAGACAATTGCAAGCAACTATATATAACCAAAACGTGTAACAAGACCCTCGAAAGCTGACACCACATATATCTAGACGTGCTTGCAGTAGGCAGCTAGACATATCAATTAATGAGTTAAAATCCGTGTTGTCCTGACTCAAAGGGTAAGACTAGTTAACAAGGTGATTTATATGATGAACGGAATTATCGCAGTTAGATGTTTTGCCTTAATGTGGTGGAAAGCGGAAATTTCATAATGTTATACAAAACCCCATGCGTGGTTCAAGAGCATTTATATAGTATCCGCGTATTTATTATTAAAAACAACAACAGGAACGTAGCAAATTCTTTGGTTCCAACAGTGTTTATATGATACATATTCCGTCTGTCATAATTTTTTGTGGTTTTAAACTGGTTTTAGTTCTACTTACGTCGGCTAGTGATATTTTTTCCTATAGTTTATCTGTTCTGTCACTGCACTTAAGTTGTAACTATGGTGATGAAGTATCAGCGAAGACTATATAGGAGTATCATCTATATAACTTTATATATGTGTTTCTCGTTGCCATATATGTCATATATATATACTGTATGACCAGCACATAGTGGCATGAAGTTAACGTACCGAAAATCTTTGCCTTGCTGGTATTTCACTTGACACCGCGGTTGCGTCATTCATGCAGACAGCTACATCACACTATGCATCACTGCGTGAGGTATATTGCTGCGTTACCCATTCAACCCAATTCATTCTTGACAACGAGAACGCTATCTCTCAGGCAAAAAGTATAAACGCCAAGTCTTTGTAAAGTGTTTTCAGTCCCGCCTCATCCGGCCATCTGTCTGCATGTGATTGTTAAAAAAGGAAACAAATTCCGATAAAAAATGCCGTTCTCAAAACCCATGATTTGCCAAAAGGCCAAGATTTGAATTAATAAAAAGAGACTATTTACAACACTACAATTTGTATATTTCAAAAGCATCTTCAGGCCACACAATCTTTGTTTTATAGCGCCATGATCATTTATGTTAGTCAACTGAATCAAGCTGTTATATAAATAAGTAATATTGGGCATTTCACTCGATTACATAGCATGTTCTAAGGATTTTGGGTGAAGGAAAATTCGAGTGTAGATTATATACATTTTAAGACCAAACCGGGACCAGTTGCGAAAAATGCAACTACACAGGCCTTCCGGCAGGAATTGAACCCACGACCTTGCGATTCTAGTGCAATGCTCTGACCACTGAGCCACGGAGGGCTCTCTTATATAAATATATCAATAAGTACTAGCGTAATGTAGTTCTCTAGTCAGGATGAATTTTTAACATTTCACAATACTAATTTATATTTCACAACTGAGTCAGTGTTCCAACTATATATTGAAAATTCCATGGTTTTATGTCATGGCAAGACCAGAGGACTGAAACTATATGCGAACTTCTTAGGCTTATATAATTACCAGGAAAATTGTTAAATCCACTGATTTGCATGAGAATGTAAATTATTCTCTTCCTTACATAATTTACAAATACCAAAATATGAAAAAAATGGCCAGAAGCTCCCAACAACTTATACACCGAGATTACTGGCTCATAAATCATAAAAAAATAAACGATTTCTTTTTTTGAAATATGTTTTCGTTTTCTTGTCATTGGTAATCTTTTAAATATTTAATTTATTGTTGTGAATGTGACCTTCTGGCTTCTTATTCATTTATCTTGGTCAAATGGGAACTGATCGACCTTGACAGTTGTGTACAGAAGCCCATATAGAGTAGGCTTCTAGCTTATACCGAATTAGACATGCATAAAATTGCCGCTCGCGGTGTTCTTATCACGTTGGGACGTCTTCTGTGTATCTTTAACCACACAAATCTATCTATATTATTTTCATAGAGTAAAATTTAAAAAGATTTGTAACTTTTGACTGCGGTAAAAAACACTTGTCATTTCATACGATCTGACGTAATACGTATATGCGTCATTATTCCATGCACGAAAACTCACATTCAAACTATAGGTTATTGTATAAATATAAACTGAGCATTGCATAGCTGCTTAAAGATATAGGAATCAGTTTACTAGCATTTACTTTCTCATGTCGATAATATATCTCCCATTTGTTCGCTTGGTAGTTGCCTCTTCCTCGTACACCTCTTCCTTGGCATCTGGAAGGATTTTTTATAATGTGGGTGTATTAATCCTTCAGAAGAATTCTAGTAAAAACAAGGACTGGAATTCCTGCAATATCGCATGTCTTTTTTAATCATCTCCGATCCGTTAGAATGTGACGTCAGAGGATTATGCAGCAGCGTTTTGTATTTGTGGTTTTCTTCACAATCTTCTAATGACTTCAGCATATAGCTACAGTTGTGACCGAGAAGTACAAAAGAGTTTTGAGACGTCTATACGGCACGTATACTATATAAAAAATGTTGGTAAAACTCATTGCTATTTTTGTTGGTTCGTTTGGGATGATTTGTTGTAAAAACTGAATCTGAAAAGGATCAGTTTTTCCAGATACTGAATGTCGTTTATCCACAATGAAAATTATTCTTGGCGCGAAAGGCCAAACGTTGTGCTACACATGGAGATGGTTAATTCGGCTTTAGGGTGCGCTAGAAATGAATTTTTATTGATATCCTCCAAATTAATGTTATACTTTCTATGTATTATAGTATAAAACATATTTTGATCCATATCTTGGTTTTTCAAGATGTTTATTTTTGGAATTTGTTTTATACAATATTTCTGAAAATTGTCGGCTGGTTTTTGGACTTTCTATGTACATATAGCAACAAATTGCGGTGGCAGGCAGCTTTATATTTTTCCTGTGAGTTCGTTTGTTCCTTAGTTTCAGTTCTGTGGAATCAATAGCATGCGCAAGCGTTTTCAACAATATTGTCTAGCAATGATGAAGAAACAAGGTTCTTAATGGTTATTCAGAAACAGGAGATTAATTAATAAATTGTTAACTAGGTTAACGGATCTTCCTGCACAGCTAGTCAGCTACGGAATTTCCTAGTAATATAGTTCTATCTCTGTATTTTGCTAATAATTATACATCAATGCATGGAGGACAGTTTATCAACTGAACAGAAAACTGCAGTTAGTTAATAGACAAAAATAAAATATTAAATAAGTAGAGTGCAAGAAACTGCATACCATGCACGTGATCGCCAGAGAAAGGGCGTGGTTACCTGGGTGTTTGTGAAGAAAGAAAGAAGAGCAGAGTCAGAGAAGTCAGTCACGGTACATTGTATATAGTACTAAGTAACTTTTGTGAAGACTTAAATAAACTAACATGATGTAATGTAAACAAACGACTTGTCCAGGTCTGTTATACTTACCTCTAAGACCTAAGCATAACCAACGGATATCAGTCTCTGAGATCCTGACTCCCTAAAAGTCAGTGATCAGTTAAAAGTCACGATAACATTTGCAAATGTTAAAGCGTCCACAACAAGGAAACGATTATTATATAGTAATATGTATGGCTCCCAACTTTATACTGTATTCTAAACCCACTCTGTCAAATTTACTTTCTCTGTGAAGAGGAAACTCAGTCAGAATTTAAAGAAAATAACGACTTTTGGCACTGCAGATTTGACAAACGTTTCTCAAATTGTCATGAGATCAAGAGACCTACATATGGTAAACTCGAGATCTCAGAGCTGAATTTAAGGCATGCAATTGATGTTCGCATGATCGAGCCACCGTAGCCCTCTTTTAAATGTACTGCATGTCAGCATATTCTGTATCTGAAGCAGGGCACTATCAGAGTACATGCAGTACCGTCACTATATATACTGTTTGTCCATTCCGGTAAAGCCTTAAACGTTTGTCTATTATATAGACCACTATATGCTCAAACGTAAAACCAAGCTCGAAACCAGTATGAAAAACTCTGGCCCGGTCCGAGGTTGCATGGCATGAAGTCAAATTTTCATATTTTTTTATTGTTTAAATTTAATTTGTTATATATAGCTGTGCGGTGTGTCAGTCAATGTATCTGTACATGTTTATAACTTGAATTTGCAAGTTACGCATTTTATAGCACAAAATCAGCGAGGACAAACTCGTGTTTTTGTATATCATGCACAGACTTGTGCTTTTTATTCAGTTTACTTTTAACAAATAACTCTATACTATACTATACTATACTATACTATACTATACTATACTATACTATACTATACTATACTATACTATACTATACTATACTATACTATACTATACTATACTATGCTATGCTATGCTATGCTATGCTATGCTATGCTATGCTATGCTATGCTATGCTATGCTATGCTATGCTATGCTATGCTATGCTATGCTATGCTATGCTATGCTATGCTATGCTATGCTATGCTATGCTATGCTATGCTATGCTATGCTATGCTATGCTATGCTATGCTATGCTATGCTATGCTATGCTTGCTTGCTATGCTATGCTATGCTATGCTATGCTATGCTATGCTATACTATACTATACTATACTATACTATACTATACTATACTATACTATACTATACTATACTATACTATACTATACTATACTATACTATACTATACTATACTATACTATACTATACTATACTATACTATACTATACTATACTATACTATACTATACTATAGTAACTATACAGACTATACTTTTGCGCCGACAATAACTTGTCATATAATATTGCGTTTATACAACATACGTACGTCAGTGTTACACCCATTTGACAGAAGCAGATCTTTGCTAAAATGCCGGAAATTAACAAAAATGCGTGAAATTGATAAATCCTTTTAGCTTTACCGCGGTTTCCCAAACCACCACCAATCGAGAAGACCTGCAGATTAACACCGGTTTATCAACAAGATTATGTGTTTCAAACATCCTATATAATCTGACAACAACACGTATGATCACGATGTGGCGTTGGCTAAGCTGAACGATATAGAACTGATTTTGATTTCTGATCCGACTGTTTTATGTGGAATGAGAGTTTCACTATAGAAATATAACGACAATTCTCTTTAAAATATAGATATACAAAAGAAATACTGTACTTAATTCTTCAGCTTACGCAAATTGATTTCAACATAGGTGATAATTTGTCAGGAATACGTATAATTAGAGCGTTGCCTTGACTTAACTTTGGATTGACTTTTTAGTTGTGTAAGAGTATACAGAAATTATAACTACCAAATTGACAACATTGCGGAAAATATTGAAATAATACAAAGACAATGTATGCATGCAAGTACATATATACAAGTTTGTCAATTTCAATGAGTAAGGTACGTGTTGCCCTCCTTAATTAAGTAAAGTTTATCTTAAACATTGCTAGAAGTACGAATACAACACAATATCAAACTGCTGTATAGTTTACATAAAAACCCACATCGTGTACTTAAATCAAAGGTCATTGAACCAGGAAAATATTTATTCATGCTTTGGTCTTTAAATTTTAAGAAGCAATGTTGTCATTTTGATGTCCGTAAACTGAGCAAGGCCACACATACAGACCCTCACGGGGACCACACCATGATAAACTGACCATAATAGGATAACAAGTTATGCATTTCCGCCGAAAACTAGTTGAATTGGTCAGCCGCACGCATATATATATATATATATATATATATATATATATATATATAGATATAGATCAACTTGGCGTTAGGAAAACACGCGTCACCGGAGAACAGTCAAAATTAGCTCTCAATTTATCAAAAATATTACTCAGATATAGTGTATCTCTAAATTCCACAAGCAAAAGCATGTGATTACTTAGTTATTATACAAAATTTCTCAATTTGTACGTCGTAATTTATATGGAAGTGGCCCACTCCTTGCAAACGTAACAGTTAATGATTATATTACAAATTCCTATTGCGATATGCACGATGTCATTTGTATTTGAATTTGATAAACGCTCCGCTACGTTTTGTTCGATTTTACTCTGTCTAGGCCAAGGCTGCAGGTATACTATATCTGGTACAACTTTTAAGTCCTGATGTATTTCACTTGGCTAACCGAACGTACCCCACATTATTTTCCTATAGTAATGAAGAAAACCCATGCACCGACGGGTATAAAGGTTCAACTCCTTTACTGAAAAAACGTTTAAAAACTTTGTACTACTATTATATCATGTACTAACATTAATTAATAATTGAAGACTATTACAATTGTTTTTATGACTATAGTTTTCGGTTGTTGTTTTTTGACAAAGAATTGTTATACTTTGTTTTAAGATTTTTTGAATGGGAGCATGTATGGCGTATATATTAAAGTATGCGGGGAGATATAGAGGTGATCTCAAATCTTTAGGACATAAATTATATGTGCTAAATTCTCTGAACAAACCTGCGATATGTGCGCAATTATTTGGTCAGGATTACGAGGTAAGCAGTTTATCAACCGGCCAGGGGTCATGCACTTGAAGTTCCCACCCACATGCCAGTCCAGCCACGCGTACGTGCTCTTAACTAATTTGCATATATAATATATAATTGTGCGATTCTTGACAAGACTACACAGAACAATGGCATTTAAACTGGGTTTTCAACCACTTTTCAGTCTAATTTATTACTTTTAGACAATCCTGCCGGCCCGTGGTCGAAAGTCTTTAGGACACTGATCATACATGTGCAAATTCGCAAAAACAACGATATATTCGCGCAAATTTTGGCAAGAATTCAGCTGAAAATGCTAAATTTAAAATAATAATAATAATTAATAAAAGAACTAGAATTTATTAGCAAAGCAAGCAGGATATTTTACCAGAAGATAAGATCACTAAAGCATGCAGAATCTCGTTCCCATCCGCACTGCCATATACCTGCACGTACAGCCATGGGAGATCTTAGAAAATTTGTATATTGTGTGACTTTTCTATACTTGATGACTAACAAACGTTCTGCTTTCTATGCATTTGCGAACTTGTATGATTTTTGAAGAAATTGCGCAGAGTAACAGCATTCAAACTATTTTTTCAATCATCCTGAACCAAAATCTTTTATCACATTGGGTGCAAATTTTCAAAAGCAGACAAAATAGTGTCAGCGATATACCCAAACACTATTCTTTTTCCAGACTGGTCAGTATTCTCATTTAGTGATGAGAGAAATATATAGTAAATAAAAAACAGAAATGGAACGCATAAGATAAAGTGGAAAAGCATCTCATGAAGCTCAATTTATTGAAGCAGGGTAGAAAAAATGTTGACAATATAGTTATTCAATATTCTATTAAATCACAAATATATTTATGTAATTATAAGAGTGCACCTACTAGCTCAAAGCCAAATATCTAAAAGGTATTTTAATGACTCATTATGACTGACTCAGGGGGCGATTACATGGACCGGGCTGGTCTGGTTAACCAAGCTAGCCCGGTTAACCGGGATGAGTTTACGAAACGATTACATGGAGCGGGCTAGCCCGGTAAGCCGGGATGATTTCAGGCTGAAATTCGCAATTATCAAGTAAATAAGGGCAAAGTTACGTTAGTTTTACTTCAGTTTTACACTAATTAGTCTATTATTTATTTTGTAAACCCATCGTTAATAAAAAGATTGTTAAAGTCTTAGCTAACCCAGGAAAGCGTCTTCACTAAGACTAATTAATTTATTAAATCTTCGTTTTGATCACGAAACACACAAACAACGTTGATGTTCTATTTCAGTTCCTTTCAGCACTACTTATTCACACAGTCAACCAAACGAACGCGTATCGAACCGAGTTCAACAGTTTTTCAGCCCAGTTTGCCGGGATGAAAACGATTCCATGGACATTGTCATCCCGGTTAACCGGGCTAGCCCGGTTGCGACAACCGGGATCGCGGCAAACCGGGCTAGCCCGCTTGCCATGTAATAGAAATGTTAAAACAACTCGGGCCAGCCCGGTCCATGTAATCGCCCCATCAGATGGATAATTGGGTTTGTCAGTATCAAATGCTCAAAACATACAGCGAAGATTGACGATCAGGGCAATGAAAGAGAAAAATTGTCTCTGCATGCCCCTTTTGGTACAAATAAATTCAAAAGACTGTGTTTGTTCATATTTCGGGAATCTGCTTTATTAATTATTTAATATATACTTTATAAAAAAGTGATTTATGAATTAGCTAGCTGTCAATAACTACATACGCTTAATACTTGTATTGTCTTCTGACCCTAATCAAACGAGAACGCAAGTCATCGCAAGTTGGCAGTCACGCTATCTCAGCCAGCCGCTATGAATAGTTTCCTGAAAATATCATGTACTGTACCGTGACAAAGTTAAAACTTGTTTAAAACACTCATGAAACTTTTATTTTGTTAGTTTGGGGAGTTCGACGACCGCCACAGAAATTCTGACTGCCAACTTGCGATGACTTGCGTTCTCGTTTGATTAGGGCTTAACGTTTACCAAGTATTGTATATCTGAGTTACAATTCCAGACTATGTCAATAAGTATACAGCTTAGATTTATTTGCCGGGATCATGACCGGCCAGACAGTGCATTAAAAAAGTTGGAATGATTAAAATGTTGAACATTTTTCTTGTTTATTTACCTATACATTCCTACACTGGCTATACTTGCATATCAACATTTGAGGTAAGCCACTTATAGTATGTATATATATATATATATATATATATATATAATATATAAAGGACTGGGTGGCTAATCATCCTTACTTGCAGCCAGCGGCTGAATTGCGAAGCGACCTTCGACGCAGATCAACGTGGCCGAGTCGAGGCATATCAAAGGCGCTCGAAGCAGCCGCCAACGACACAGTTTAGACCACGAATCACAGCTAAGATGTTAGGTGTTGATTTTATCACTGTGATTTTATGGAGGGAGGAAAACCGGAGAACCCGGCGAAAAACCCTCGAAGGAGAGATCAACTACAACTCAACTCACATGAGTCCAAGCCCGACAACGGGGTCATTCCCAAGCGGTCACCCATCCAAGTACTAACCCCGTCTAACCGGGCTTAATATATATATATATATATATATATATATATATATATATATATATATATATATATATATATATAAACACAAGCTATATAATAATCATTTACTTTACAAAAGCCATTTAATATTTCTCGTCTCACTATATTAGTATAGTTTTAAAGATACTTGCTTGTAAGCCATTTCATTTGTCGTTTTTCCATGGCACGCCGATGTCAATGGATCATGCCATGCCCATGCATGGTATATATGCTCTAAAGTCTAAACCTATAATACTCTATATGCAGAGCAGTTTATTTTATTATTAATGTCAGTGTGTTTACGTTTATTCATTGAAGTCAATAAATCTTCTAAAACCAACATAACAATTAGTTAATACCTTGTGTATGAGCTTGTGCATTTACTTGTACGGTGTTTGCAAAATACATTGTGGAAACAATGTTTTGCGCATTAACGTCTATTCTCGGCGCCACGCACGCTGATATCAGGAAGTAGCGGCTTGCCTCTCAGAGAATTAAGCTGTGCGGCTATAAAATATATAGATGACATGCAGTGTACATCCTAAATATTAATAATTGCATGACCCTCGTTAAACTTTTATAAATGTAGTTTCCATCAAATTAAAAATCAGCTGATCGATCAATACAAACCCCAGCCAATTTCTATTAATCCGATAAGTGTATAACCTATAGCTTGATCAGATTTTGAAGATCTGGGCCGGGTCTATTGATTGAAGTAATTAATTAAGTCTGAAGTCTTGGTTGCACCATTATTTTAAGTACCAAATGTCGTCTTAATCAATCTGCAGCTAAACCAAGAGATCAAAGTTTTGATAAATTTAGCTCTCTTTAGCTCGATCTGCACTTACAGAGATAGGGCTTTAAGAAGATCAAACTTTATATAAGAATGTTTGAATTTCAGTAAAAATCTCCGGATCGAACAACATATTCCGTTTCGAATGTCAAATACCTAATTGGCATGTAGTATACATCACCATTTTAGACTGTAACAAACTTTCTGCACAGCAATCTCCTTTTAGGGGGCCTTTACACGAGCCCAGGTTGAGTGCCAGCCCGGGTCAGCTCGCCATCCCTGGTATGCAATGTACAGTTGGCTGTTGTTAAAGCTAATTTAAGTTTGCATAGCATTGTAGATTTTGTAACTTTCAGTAATATACGTTAACATATAACTCATGCATGCATGCACTGTCTTTAAAATGTAACTATTGTATTCTTATAGTACTAATTCTTAGTATCCAATTGTATCTAAATTTAATGCGTTTTTGATCATTTTATGCAATATATTATAAACGTAATATAGGATTATTATTTATAGTTGGCCCTGCAACAACGCCAAACTACATGCATGCATGCATATGCGGCTCAAACAACTTAAAAATGTACTGCGAGTCAAGTTGGAAACTCTGTTAAATGAAGCGGTGGTCAAACGAGACGCTAGTGATAGATGCGTAATCTATTTTGTTTGGCTTAAGCCTTAAGACCTACAGCTCACTCATTGCTTGCTTATAGACAGCCAGCCAGCAATGTCAAGAGGCCTCAAAGGGGTAACACGTTTAGGGCGTGGTCTTGCGGTTAGATCAGTTGTTTACATGTAAAGACAAAGTACAGGGACATAACAAAGTATTAATGTTATGTTAACCTCAGCATCTCATAGCCATGCACAGTGGATGATAACAAGTCATTTATGATAGTACATTATAAAATAACATGTATGCTACGCAAGCGCTGATTGGTCAATACCCATGTTTGGATCAGGCTATCCAAACACGAAAATTTGCAGGAATTTTGAGTGACGCCTTAAATTTATAGACTTTAGTCTAATTTTTTTAGTACTGACACAAATGAAATAGCATTGAAATTACTAAAATATTATGAGTAAGTTTTAAATAAGTTTTAAATAAGCGAGGGAGCAGAACTAAATGTCCAATTACAAGCAAACAAATAATTTCTTGAACGAATCTTAAAGTTAAAGAGCACCGTCTTTGAGTCTTTTTAAGGCAGTAAAAAACAACAACACTATGTTTTAATATATATTGTGAGAGAACTACAATCCTGCACCAAAGTGCTTGGCACACTATGCGAAAATCCGCAAAATCGGCAAAGTGGCCCAACAATTTTGTCCAGGATTGTCTGAAAATGACGAGTTTATGATTTTTCAATAAAACACAGCTTTTTAACTTTGTAACATTGCAAAATATATACAGTTTAATAAAATAGCCCCCATCTCTGCTCCCCCTTACCCCCTCAATGGGGAAGGGATCACTGGAGCAGAGTCTCTGCAAAGTTCCCACCCGCACCGGTACCACCCGCACGAGAGCTCTATTTAATTTGCATATTCACCAAACCTTCTATACCTCACAATTTGTTGTTCATGCATGTGGGAGCGTATTTATGTCATTTTCGAGCAAACTGCGCAGAATCGCCGCCCCCAAATTGTTTTTTTCTTCGATTTTGTTTAATTCGTCATTTTCAGACAATCCTGGACCAAAGTGCTTGGCACACTATACGAAAATCCGCAAAATCGGCAAAGTGGCCCAACAATTTTGTCCAGGATTGTCTGAAAATGACGAGTTTATGATTTTTCAATAAAACACAGCTTTTTAACTTTGTAACATTGCAAAATATATACAGTTTAATAAAAGAGCCCCCATCTCTGCTCCCCCTTACCCCCTCAATGGGGAAGGGATCACTGGAGCAGAGTCTCTGCAAAGTTCCCACCCGCACCGGTACCACCCGCACGAGAGCTCTATTTAATTTGCATATTCACCAAACCTTCTATACCTCACAATTTGTTGTTCATGCATGTGGGAGCGTATTTATGTCATTTTCGAGCAAACTGCGCAGAATCGCCGCCCCCAAATTGTTTTTTTTCTTCGATTTTGTTTAATTCGTCATTTTCAGACAATCCTGGACCAAAGTGCTTGGCACACTATACGAAAATCCGCAAAATCGGCAAAGTGGCCCAACAATTTTGTCCAGGATTGTCTGAAAATGACGAGTTTATGATTTTTCAATAAAACACAGCTTTTTAACTTTGTAACATTGCAAAATATATACAGTTTAATAAAAGAGCCCCCATCTCTGCTCCCCCTTACCCCCTCAATGGGGAAGGGATCACTGGAGCAGAGTCTCTGCAAAGTTCCCACCCGCACCGGTACCACCCGCACGAGAGCTCTATTTAATTTGCATATTCACCAAACCTTCTATACCTCACAATTTGTTGTTCATGCATGTGGGAGCGTATTTATGTCATTTTCGAGCAAACTGCGCAGAATCGCCGCCCCCAAATTGTTTTTTTCTTCGATTTTGTTTAATTCGTCATTTTCAGACAATCCTGGACCAAAGTGCTTGGCACACTATACGAAAATCCGCAAAATCGGCAAAGTGGCCCAACAATTTTGTCCAGGATTGTCTGAAAATGACGAGTTTATGATTTTTCAATAAAACACAGCTTTTTAACTTTGTAACATTGCAAAATATATACAGTTTAATAAAAGAGCCCCCATCTCTGCTCCCCCTTACCCCCTCAATGGGGAAGGGATCACTGGAGCAGAGTCTCTGCAAAGTTCCCACCCGCACCGGTACCACCCGCACGAGAGCTCTATTTAATTTGCATATTCACCAAACCTTCTATACCTCACAATTTGTTGTTCATGCATGTGGGAGCGTATTTATGTCATTTTCGAGCAAACTGCGCAGAATCGCCGCCCCCAAATTGTTTTTTTCTTCGATTTTGTTTAATTCGTCATTTTCAGACAATCCTGGACCAAAGTGCTTGGCACACTATACGAAAATTCGCAAAATCGGCAAAGTGGCCCAACAATTTTGTCCAGGATTGTCTGAAAATGACGAGTTTATGATTTTTCAATAAAACACAGCTTTTTAACTTTGTAACATTGCAAAATATATACAGTTTAATAAAAGAGCCCCCATCTCTGCTCCCCTTTACCCCCTCAATGGGGAAGGGATCACTGGAGCAGAGTCTCTGCAAAGTTACCACCCGCACCGGTACCACCCGCACGAGAGCTCTATTTAATTTGCATATTCACCAAACCTTCTATACCCCACAAACAATTTGTTGTTCATGCATGTGGGAGCGTATTTATGTCATTTTCGAGCAAACTGGGCAGAATCGCCGCCCCCAAATTGTTTTTTTCTTCGATTTTGTTTAATTCGTCATTTTCAGACAATCCTGGACCAAAGTGCTTGGCACACTATACGAAAATTCGCAAAATCGGCAAAGTGGCCCAACAATTTTGTCCAGGATTGTCTGAAAATGACGAGTTTATGATTTTTCAATAAAACACAGCTTTTTAACTTTGTAACATTGCAAAATATATACAGTTTAATAAAAGAGCCCCCATCTCTGCTCCCCTTTACCCCCTCAATGGGGAAGGGATCACTGGAGCAGAGTCTCTGCAAAGTTACCACCCGCACCGGTACCACCCGCACGAGAGCTCTATTTAATTTGCATATTCACCAAACCTTCTATACCCCACAAACAATTTGTTGTTCATGCATGTGGGAGCGTATTTATGTCATTTTCGAGCAAACTGGGCAGAATCGCCGCCCCCAAATTGTTTTTTTCTTCGATTTTGTTTAATTCGTCATTTTCAGACAATCCTGGACAAAAGTGCTTGGCACACTATGCGAAAATTCGCAAAATCGGCAAAGTGGCCCAAC
The DNA here is from genome assembly GCA_035771165.1 of Paragorgia papillata. NCBI lineage: Eukaryota > Metazoa > Cnidaria > Anthozoa > Scleralcyonacea > Coralliidae > Paragorgia > Paragorgia papillata. Next base: position 55,717 of record JAWNZC010000350.1, on the reverse strand, counting down.
AATTAATTTTGTCCAGGATTGTATAACCAAGCCTGAAATTGTTTCTGGCCCTGTTGTGTTCAAGAGCCAAGCTAAACGTGCTAAAATATACGGTGTTTTGTATAGTTTAATATGGTAACAAAACAACGTGATTTGGAAAGTACACTGTACACGTTTTGAAAACGATATTAAAACGGAATAACATTCTGTTGTTCAAATACCTTTCATTTTCTTGCCTGATGAACTCACTTGGTAAAAGAAAAAGAAAAAGTTTTTTTACGCCAAACATGGAAACCCATTAGGTATTTCTTAAAGATTTAATACTATACAACGTTTCTTATAATCTACATTAATACAAGTAAAAACTTATCTTAAAATTTTATATAAAAATCTATATAAGAAGTAGTACTAACTGCCTCCTCTCTAATCATTAATCAATAATTATTTTTTTTAGCAGAAATTCTGGGTGAACGATTCTGACAGACCACTTAATTCTTTAGGGAAAATTATGAAAGAATATACCAATCCGATTTTAACTTGCAAGAAACGAACTTTACTTGAGGTTAGCTGGTTATACGTTTGAAAAATGGCATATAAATATTTAATTAGTTATTTATCAATCTTCTCTACCACAAATTAATTAGTACACTGAAATATTTATGCCAGTATTCAGTAAACCCGTTTTTAGATACATTGTTTTGGCGTCAAAATACTTGTACTGATGAAGAGATTAATTTGTCATACAACATTATTTTTTTACTGCTTGAAAAGGTTTTGTGCTTGAAAAGGTTTTGGACATATAAATGTCCGGATACACGACTTTGCAAGCTCGTTTTACGTTGAGTGTATAATTATGATCAGCGGCATTAAAGGAATGGCAGGGAACTCTATATATACCTGGAAGGCTGACTGCCAATAACAAAGTGAGGCAAAAAATGATGGACATTGGGGATTTTTTGGACGTCAATTCCAGGCCCCGTCGAGTTTGAACTATATATTTCGGCGAGTCCCACTCACGGTCAATTAACCGCTTTATAGTTAAAATAAGAAAAGGCTGGTGACTTTCAGACGGCCCTTACTTGAAGCTCTGTAAAATCCACAAAACCGCTCGGTATCGCCAAAATCGCCATCAGTACATTCGTCAAGAACTTGGCTTTCGGTTCATTGCTCTTTCGACCCCAACGTTCATCTTTGCAGCTCGAGAAACGTTCATACATACAAACTGAGGTGACGCCGGCCGTTCCGGTAGTATACGCATAGGACGAGAGCTTTTATGAAGCCAAACAGTTTGTATATGAACGTTAGTTCTCGAGCTGCGAAGAAGATGAACGTTGGCGTTGAAAGAGCAATGAACCGAAAGGCAAGTTCTTGACGAGTATACTGATGGCAATTTTGCCGAGATCGAGCGGTTTTTGGTGTATTTTACGGAGCTTCAAGCGAGGGCCGTCTGAAATAATCTCTATGAAAGTCATCAGCCAACACAAAAGGAATACAACACTGCTTGCGTGGTTCAGCAGCGAGAAAAAAGACTAAGACTGACATCCAAGATGACCGCGTAGGGGGCTGAAACTGACGTCCAAAAATTTGGTCCGCCATTTTTTGCCTCACTTTTTCGTCCAGTGATGACTGGAGTCAGCATTCCAGGTATGTATAGAATTCACTGAGGAGTGGCTCTAGACCACTGTCCTGTATATAACTGGACTGCGGCACTGCGGGTGCTGCCAGTGGTGCTGCCCAAAAATGTGTCCCATTTTCATTTTCAAAATGGTGGCATTTACGAGTCCTTCTGCTAATGGTAGCGACCACTGACATGTACTTATCGCAGGAAAAAATAATATTTATGTAAATACAAAGCGATTTTCTTTATGCGCGGTTGGTCATTGTTAACTTTATTGTGGAACGACCCAAGAGGCCTACTGAGTTATTTGTCTCAATTGTCTGACCAAATCAAGAATATCAGTAGAACATGATCTCAAGTTTGTGTAAACAAAATATTTCGGTGTTTAGCGGCCGGTGACGTTTTCATGATCAGAGACTTATTATAGTTCTGACCTACAATAATTCCTAGACAATTATTGTTGTAGCTTTCTATCAGTGTGAATTAAAGACGCTCCGGGCGTACGGCACGAACACTCGGCAATAAAATAAAGAAGACTGTCAATACACATGCATCAGTGGTCATGGAAATCTACAAACAAGTTGTTTTAGGAATTAGTCGCTGCTCTATAAAGAATCGCTGAAGATCACGAGAAAATCGTTAAGAACCGAGGCGTGGCCGAGTTCTCCTTAGAGTGCCTTTATCAACCTTTTCCATGTTATTTATAACTCAATAAAGCCTTTATATTTTTATATAGACAAAAGCTTTCTGAATTCTGACTGACGAATTTTGACGGTCTTCCAACTGTCCCAGTCTGCGGATATACTAGTTTGTCGTCCAGCTTTCTTGTCTTAACGACGGGAAAATAGACGGAAGAATTGAAGATGGAGTATCCTGCACGGAAAATCATTTGGCATTTCTTTTATAAAACTGACTTTAAAAAACCCGATATATTTAGTCGAAAAAACACGGTGAAAATACAAATGCTCTCGAAATTCATCAACCACCAATCACATTTCTTCTGTAACGAATCACATTTTCACTTCTAACACTCAGTTGATGACGTAACTGAACTGCATCCTGCAGCCGAAATGGAGAAGTAATTGACAAGCCGAAACTTTTTTGGCTTTGTTTTGCCGAATTACTGATGGAGAAAAAAATAGGTTATAAAAAGTCAACTCTGAATAATCGAAAAATAGTGAAAAGTATTTGCAACTACCGTAGTCAGCCATCTCAGCGTCTGGATCATGTTTAAAACATCGTTGGCCGTAAAAAGCTATACTCAGTGTGCATGAAACGTCCTAAACTCCGAAAAGAAAAGCAGCTTTTTCATCGGGAATATTCAGTTTGGATTTATGTTGAGAACTCGTGGACGTTTTGCTCTATATAGATAGTTGGGCTTTTTTTAGCAAGTGAATTTATCAGGCAATAATACAAGAGGTATATTTATACACAATTTTATTTCGTTAAGTCGCTTTTAAACCGTGAACTGATCACACCTTTTTCCTGTGTTTTCATAAGCACAAATCACCGTGTTTTTTCTGCGAGTTAAGCATTTGTTGAGCTTGTTTTTTTTTGTCGGAGCCTCTCACAGTTCAAGCCCTTACACATTCCCTTTTTTGTTTATTTAAGGCTATAATACTACGTTGTTTATTGCAACCTTTTTACTTTTATATAAAATACGACAAAAGCGCTTTCGATTTCCGTGTTTCAGTCGGTTTGGATACTCTGAATTGTATATCTAGATACTCTATTTGGATACTCTGAATTGTATATCTGATACCTATAGACATTGTATTTGTCTACAAAACTAACCACGGCATCAACATCCTCAACAAGACCAACTATAACAACTCCTCAACATCACAAACAAACAAACAAACAAACAAACAAACAAACAAACAAACAAACAAACAAACAAACAAACAAACAAACAAACAAACAAACAAACAAACAAACAAACAAACAAACAAACAAACAAACAAACAAACAAACAAACAAGATCATCCAACTCTGACTGCGACAAATATCAAACCGAAAAATGTAATACTTCGACATACCAAAAATCATACACAATTCGGACAACAAGAACATGGAACATACTACCAAAAACTATTACAACAAAAAAACATCACACTCTCAAACTTCAAGAAGTTACTATTTAACTACTATATTAACGCACTTAACAACACATATGACGTATATAGGCGACCCACGAACATAGAAAAGCATATGTTTAAAATGCAACACTGCTCGAAGCCTTATGAACCCACCATCGTGTTGCTTTTAGTAGATATCATAGTAAATTTAATGTATTTAATGTATGTTGTATATCGTTATGTATTTTTAAAGTAACTGTTAAATCGTACTTGTTTTGGGGCCGCAGTAATTGGCACTAGCTGTTGCGGTTACCCAGCCTATTGTCTTAATGCCTGTATTTATGTTTGTAATGTGTATGGCAAAGTTATTAAAATTAAAATTTAAAAAAGTTAAAATTAAATTAAAATTGAATGTCTCTGATCCTGCACGATTTTTGACCAATCAGAGCTTGCGTAGTATGAATGTTATTTTATAAAAGGCCATTTTAAATAAATAAAAAGCTTATTGTATGCAGGACGCCGCGAAAATATCGAAAATTGGACTTAGTTAATTTGATACAAATGTTGATCTAGTTTATCATGTTAAGTAGAAAGGTTATATAACATTAATTTATGATAAACGCAAAATGTTAGCGAAAGATCTTTTTATCTTATTACAGTTTTAATTATATAACAATTTATGCAAACAGTTTGCATCAATTTATTGGACATTTCTTTGGTAAATTTTGTAATTTATCTAGTATTCAAGAATGTTACAGGTTTTAATTTAATATGCCTGCAAATATCAGTTGCAACTTGCAAGCGTCAAGCTGGAAACAAATCAATAATTTGTTACGTGCTGAACGATGGGTATGTTTGAAACTTTGACTTTCGTCAAAATCTCTTGAAAAGAAGAAATTATAGTGTTCAGATTAAGAGGCATGTCTTAACCTTAGCGAGAGCACTTAATTCACGTAAACTTAAAATGGATAAAAAACTATTTTTTCAATAGATTACAATATGTTGAAATTGAATATATAATGGTACATGTTCTTTGTTTAACAAAATTAAATGTGGAGTGCCTCAATAGCCATCCCGGCCATGCAGTTGCCGTTTTTGATTTATATTAATGATTTGTGCAGTGCTTCTAATGTTGTTGAGTTGGTTTTATTTGCTGATGACACAAATCTATTCTATTCATGCACATAATAATTTATCCTTTCTAATGAATGTAATTAATTCTGACTGACTAAACAAAATATCGGAATGGTTTATGTCTAGTCAGACGAAATCTAAATATATTATTGTATATAAAAATGTATGTATTCTTATTAAAATTTGCTTTCTCATTGTTTTGACCATTCTCTATTGCATGTCCATCATAATTATAATTACATGAAATACTACAGCATTTTATGTTTCTTATCGTAGGACAAAAATTCGTCAATTTTCTGTAAATTACCAAGGTCCTAAATTCTTTAATACATTGAGACCAGACATCTGTAATGCCTCATCTTTATCCGTATTTCAGCGTAAGTTAAAATTATTTCTCTTTTGTCGTTATTGATCTGCAACAATTATTTAACATTAACATTTATATTACTATTTTCTTTATCGTGTGCCGCCCATGTAATGTTCTTTACTACTTTGTAGTTAACTATATAATCAATATATGAGGTAGCCCAAATTCAATAAGCCTTAGGGTTTATGTTTGGGTTTCCTCGCCACTGTCTGTCATGATGTTTAGTTAGTTTCTCTTTGTAAATTTCTTTGTGGTAAATAAATGATTGAAGATTTGGCGTGCGTCTAACCTGAATGTCAGGCCTTTATTTGTTCCCGCCTCCCGCTAAACCCGGTAGCGCGGGCAGAGGTGCGGGCGAGCGAGAAGGCGAGAAAAACAAAGGCCTGAGGAAACTCTTAACAAAACTGTGGGGAATCCGTCCATCTCATGGACGGGAGCTCTGATTGGCTGACTAATTGAAGTAAGGATTTTAATTGGTTCATTCAGATAAACAACTGCCCGAAGGTGCACCGTCAAGGTGCACACCGTGACAAGGTCATCGCCATTTCTCGAATGTGTTTATTGTGTACGTTTCTGTGACCAATTCATTCATTTAATCATTTATTATGTCAGAAAATCAAACCATAGGAGGATTTTTCGAAACCGCTTTGTTAAATTCATTGACACATTTCGGCTATGAGTCTTTGAAACCAGAACAAACGACGTGCATTCGAAAGCTCGCTGTTGACAAGCCAAGATGTCTTTGCTGTTTTGCCCACTGGTTTTGGTAAAAGTCTGATATATCAGATATTGCCATTTGTGTTCTCTGAACTTCATCGACTTCAACATGGCACGGTGAGGAATTTCGTTGTAGCAGGTGGAGACCTTGAGAAAAGCAGTCTACTTGGGTCCTTCGTTCGATGATCAGGGACGATGGCTACTGAAGGCGAAGCCGATGCGAAAGTCCAAGTTGTTTATGGCAGTGCTGAACAATGGTTGTCAGAAATTAAAGTGGACCCGTAAGTTACAAAACGGGAATCTCGGAACAGTTAGTCACTATGTGGATGACTGAGTTTATACGGTTGAGACGTGTTTATGATTATGTATCAATATATTAAATGGCCTACCTGCATTCTAAAATTTAAATTCTAAAACTGTATAAAATAATTCCCAAACTATTGCGTTTGTTTTTAATATAAAACCGATCAATATCCAGTCGATCCTTTTCTCCAACGCTCTAGCCTGTGCTACAAAATTATATATTTTATTAATTTAGTCGAAACTATATCAAGGCGGCTATCAAATCGTGTTTATCTTTTATTATGGTGGAATTTTGAATCAATATATATGTATACTCTCAAATTGTCAAATTTCTCGGTTTCTTATCGTATTTTCCAATTCTTCGACTTCTTCTTCATCTTCTCTAGATCGGGTTTAGATACCATGGACAAACGCCTTCAATTCGAGCTCGTGTATTTATTGCAAGTCTACCTAGACTAGTCTGGACTAAAACCAGACGCGGAGAAAAAGACTATATATTTCTGTGGGATGAAATCAAAACATACGCTTTGTTCTTTTGACAACTCATATCAATCATACTCGTTCATGTTTAAAAATAGCAAAGTGGGCGGAAGACAGTTTTGTTAAGAGTTTCCTCAGGCCTTTGTTTTTCTCGCCTTCTCGCTCGCCCGCACCTCTGCCCGCGCTACCTTCTTTAGCGGAAGGCGGGAACAAATAAAGGCCTGACATTCAGGTTAGCGTGCGTCTGTCTGTCTGTCTGTCTGTCTGTCTGTCTGTCTGTCTGTCTGTCTGTCTGTCTGTCTGTCTGTCTGTCTGTCTGTCTGTCTGTTTATTGTTGCGGAGAACTCAGTAATACTCTAGCTTAAAAACCGAAAGACGCTATGGAAACTCAAAAATCTGAACACTAATTAGTATCATGTTGTCAAATGTTATGTCCCTCGCACCAAAAATCGACGAAGTCCGTGTTCTTATATCTCAACGCTGTTTCGATTTTATCTTTATTACGGAGACCTGGCTAAGAGAAAGTGTTGGGGATAATCAAATAGCCTTGGCAAACTACAATCTCATTAGGCGTGACCGCACTACAGGATTACATGGAGGTGTCTGTTTTTATACTAAAGACTGTATAAAGATCAGACGTCTAGTTGACCTCGAGGATCCTAAGTTTGAGGTACTTTGGGCTCATACTAGGCCACATAGACTCCTGAGGGGTGTGTCCTGTGTTGTTATTGCTTGTGTTTATCATCCACCATCTTCAAATGACAGTGATATGTTGGAGTATCTATCTGAATCCTTGACAAAGGTCGATGGCCTTTTTCTTGGCTGCGGTATTATCATCGCAGGAAACTTCAACCAATTGGATATAAAACGTCTAAATTATAATTTCCAGCTAAAGCAACTGGTTCAACAACCAACCTGGGGCGCTAACATTTTGGACCTTGTGCTTACCAACCTGCATAAATTTTACGAACCTATTTCTGCAGAAATTCTTCCTCCTTTTGGTCTATCAGATCATAACACTATTGCTATCTTCCCTAAGCGGAGGTTGCCCGAACTACCTAGTCGGCGGATAGTCTTTAAAAGAGACAGTCGTCCGTCCCGGAAAATAGAGCTTGGAGGAAAATTGAGCAAAACTAATTGGGGTATTGTTGAGAATGCAGGGTCTTGTGAGAAGAAGTGTGACTTGTTTTCAACCTTTATCTCTACCGGTGTCGACTTTATTATGCCTGGAAGGGCAGTTAAACTCCATTGCAATGATGCACATTGGGTAATTGAGGATTTCAAGCATTATCTCTGCGCCAACGAGCCTTTTCTACCGGGAATTCAGTATTATTTAAATTCTACCGTAATAAGGTAAACAGAGCGAGGAAGAGCTGTCGAGCCAATTTCTTCGCTTCAAAAATCAATCATCTGAAGCAGTCCAAACCCAAGATTTGGTGGTCAGAAGTCAAGCGTATAAGTGGCGTGAAGTCTATTTCTGGCAATTTCCAATCGCAACTCCAGATAGATAATATCGATCATCTAACATCAAAGGAACTTGCTGCTTTGATTAACAGTAGTTTTCTCGAACCTATGAAAGATTACCGCCCTCTATGTGCTGACGATCTCCCCACCTTGTTCCAAGAAATTCCTGAAGACCCATACTCCGTGGTTACAAGTCTAACTATACTCCAGCTTCTGTACTAAAAAAACTGGAAAGTCTGAACCCTTCAAAAGCACCAGGTCCCGATGGTATCCAAAATTGGATTTTAAAGAATTACGCACAAGTTCTTGCATCTCCAATTTCGAACTTGTTGAATGCATCTTATCAAGAACAAAAACTTCCTCTTGCATGGAAACAAGCCAATATTACACCCATACCAAAGGAAAAACCAGTTAGCGAAATCAGCAAACATATTAGACCAATATCACTTACACCTACGCTTTCCAAACTGGCTGAAGACTTCGTGGTTGAAGTATACGTTGCCCCAACGGTTTTGAGCATAATCGATCCAGCCCAATTTGGAGGTATTCCGCCCTCCTCGGCGACTCAAGAGCTAATTTCTATGGTTCACAATTGAGCCGAAGCCACCGATGGAACTGGAAATGCAGTTAGAGTAGTGTTGTTTGATTACCGTAAGGCCTTCGACCTTATTGACCACCGTATTCTGGCAGAGAAAGTTATCCAACTTTCTATGCCGCTGTTCATTAAAAAATGGATTATTAACTTTTTAATGAACAGAGATCAACGGGTAAAACTGAGTAACGACTGTTTTTTGGAGTGGGCTGCATGGAGTTCCTTCTGGTGTTCCTCAAGGGACGAAATTGGGTCCTTGGTTATTTATTTTAATGATCAACGATCTTAGACCCTCTTGCATCGACAATTGGAAGTATATCGATGATACTACCATATCGGAAATCGTATGTAAAAACAACTTCAGTACCATCCAAAATTCCGTTAACGATGTCCAGAACTGGTCAGTGGCGAACAAATTACAACTTAACGACTCTAAGTGTAAGGAGCTCCAGATTTGCTTTGCGAGAACCAATAATTTGTTCCTACCAAGCATAGTCTTAGGCAGTGACCAAATTGAAGTAGTAACTCATGCCAGAATCCTGGGTTTAACAATAAGCAACGACCTTAAGTGGAACGAACATATAACTAATATTATTCAGATTTTATATGGGCCAGTGACACTCGCAGAAGGAACTGGACACTATCAAGAAAGACATCACCAACGTTGTTAAGCTCATTCACTACGACCCAAACAAGTCAGCTGCCATCAAAACTGATGCATCTCAGAAAGGTCTTGGTGCAGTTCTAATTCAAAATGGAAAACCAGTCCAACTGACTGACCAGCAGAAGACGTGTCTTAGTGAAAAGTGCTCTGCACACCCTAGCACCCTAGCAAGAAGTCACCCTATCAAGACCAGAACATCTACTTGTCCAACCAGTGCATCTGGTTCGGCACTGATGTTAGCTTAGATGAGAGGAAACCAGGGTACATTGAGTCCAATAATACCACACCATTCTGGATCACTAATTAACGATATAAGAACAACAGAAGACTGACGCAACAAACATGACAGTAAACCGTGTTTTGCCACCATTGCACAGCAGCAACCCCAGCCGTTGATCCCTGTGAAATATCCAGTACCAATTGCACCATTACCACCATCAGTAATCCCTGAAGTGCCAGAGTTAACACCTCCAGGTAACCCTTTCGCAGATGCACCACCTGCCAATAGTAGCAAGATAACAACACCGAAGAAGAAGCCTAATGATGAAGTGACCAAAGTCAAATCAGCAGACTCAATACCAGTACTGACAAGATCGCGTTCTGGACGTGAAATAGCCTGCGAGCAGGCTCTCTCAACGCGGCGCTGTGAAATGAGAGCCTGCATATATATCAGTTTGATATATAACTTTTAGACGTTAATATTTTGGTTCTAAAACTTTTGCAGAAAGGGGCATGATGTATTCATGATTTGTATAGCATGTTTTGTAAGGTATTCGGTACAATGCAGGCCTAAGCTTCGAACAACCACGGAACAACCTAGCTTTGGTGTTCGAAAGCGGACATGTTGTTACGGCACACTTAGATACACATTAGAAATAAAGTTTAGTGTTTATTAGATGGTCTGTGAGTATTCCTTTCAGTCGACACAAATAGACCACTATTACTGTCATGGGGCTCTCTATAGCCCTTTCAATTCACTACTATATGGGTCCCCCAGGCTGGCCTTTACGGTTTCATTAAATAAGACAAACATGGAGGGGGTAGGGGCGCATACATATTTTTTGGCCAGTGGCCCAAAGTTTCTCTCGGCGGACCTGTTCTTTGGCAACAAAATGCAACGTTACAGTCGGTAGGTGACAAGGTGTACGGCTAATTTTGCGAAAATTAAGTCCCGCGAAAATTAGTAAGAATAACTAACACTCTTATCCCGAGTATATTCTTGGTTTTCATCTGACGTCACGGCGGCCCTATGGGTCAGAAACAATGAAATGGCGGCCATTATCCTAGGGAATCGAAATTTAATTATTTAAATCTATTCTTATTCATTTTACCACCCCAACGGGGCCACCGATCACGTGAATGAAAACGATCCATTGTAAAACTGTACGATTTTTAAGCTCAAGCTACATATTTACGTAAAATATATACACCACTTTGAATATTCTTTTATCGGTTAATAAGCCTTCTAGCCAGCCTCGTTTGTGTGTTTGCAATCAGTCAAAAGAATCTTTTGTGGTCTATAGGTCATATGCTTTAATTATTGAATTCAATTTGATACCAAGGTCAAAATGCCCCCTGTGTGATGGAACAAAAATATGTTTCCAGCAACTTTTCAGTTATCACTTGGCCCGCATCTATAATGACTAATATAGTGTACAATGTTTTTTCGCACCACCTTTGGAGTAATAGGGCACTGACTGCAGCCAGTAGTGGATGTGAGACGCAATAACGCGCTAACTTTAAAAGAAAAGGATCCATGACATTCATTATTGCGTTTCCTATTCACTTTCCAACACTGTACGTGACGACAGAAATTGTTGGAGAAAAGTCAACAACAAAACAAACGTTTTCTCTAACAAAATGATTTTGACTATATAAACCATCTTCAGTGTTTCTAGGGGTCTTAAGTAAAAAGCCTATTCAGGTTTCTATAGTAGGCCCCTAGCCCTAATGTAACTTAAAAAATTATAGAATTATTAGATCTTTATATGGGCAAATCAATAAAAAATAATAAAAAAATAATAATATCTTATAATAGTTGCCAAGCGTCAAGAAATTAATTAAATCAGGTCGCTGATAATCATACTGAGTGCCCAAAGTTATTCGGTAATGAAAATACAGCAATCCAAAAACTATATACTTTATTAGTCTTTTACCATTCATCTTGTAATGTGAATTTGTATATATTTGGTATAATTGGCATATATTTCAGTCTGGACAATTGCCACGTTTATATAAAGTGGTAATAAAATGCTCGTAAGGTGATACCTTTTCCTCTCTATGCAGCAGATAAACAGACATGCAATACCGCTAGAGTTACATTTCCGTTTCGTCTTTGACTGAAGGTTAAACACGTTTATCTTCCGCGCTCTACAAGATGAATGGAATTAAAACAGTCTGCTTTGTCTTTATGTAAGTATAGAAAGAACTTCAAGACGTTTATTATTAACCAAAATCAGGCAATTTAGTTCTCAACGCAATGCATAAACAATGAAACAACAAATCTTCTACCTCATGTGATTGCGTTTCTCATTATCTGTTGCGTCCACACTATTAAATACTTCTTGACTTGTTTTATGTTATCATGTACGTGCTAAGTCTTATTCACTTTCTCCTTCTTCTATTAAGCGTTCTGTTACAGTCAAGCACTGCTTCGTTGCACCGAGAAAAGAGAGGTACGGGTTTACTTTTCTCACTTGATAATCACAAATTTACTAAACCTTCGCAATATTGATCACCAACGCCATCAAAAGTTGTTTTTCTTGGCAATTCAGTAAAAAGTACCACTACTAGGCCTCCAAGCTCCGAACGTAAATGACCACATAACATGATGGGTTTGAAACCAATAAGTTTGAACTGATAACCATGGTCATGGGAAGTGATTTATAACTGCAGCAATGTATAGGAAGACTTATCGATTATCAGTGAACAAAATCACTAAACGTTTCTTGCGGGGAACCATGCAGTTTATATAAGAAAACCTTTTCCCCTCAAGTATATCATAAGAGTTGAATGGCGTAAAGACAACAAGTTCGGTATCAAATTAGCTATTTTTAGGTGCATACATGCGTGTCAAGCCTCGAGGTTTCTTTTGGGTATAAATGCACATGAAACAATGTTAAATTTAAATGCATATGGACAATGTTATTTATTTCACTCGAGTTGAGGTTGGTTTGATAATTTATCTTATTTTATAGCCATTATAATAATATTTACAGTCTTATTCCTCTTGCTATCTGGCACAATCTTTCATGTCACGCTCGTATTCTATTGCGCGGAAGAGAGGAAGTAGTTACCTTTTATGGACTAGTTTCAGCGCGATGGAGATGCTATATTAGATTGTTCCGACCACAACACAACAGGACATGCGTAATACTATACCATGAGATTTGGTCAAAGAATAACATGAGACATAATTGGGCCATAATAAAGCTGCGCACGATGTCATGAGTCAGCATTATATATATATATATATGCATGAAGAAGGGTCATATGCGCTATTTACGATAGCAGGTGTCATATAAACACCAGCTTTACACGGGAAACAAAATTAATGTTGGACAATGACCACTAGACAGTGACAGACAACCATATAAAGACTAACGCAATAAAACTACTCTAACAAATTTAGGTGACTACAATGTTAACCCTTTCATTACTGAATGGTCTTTTCAGTATTTAATTCTAGTTAATGCCATACTATTTTCAAATGAAGATCTGTAGGAGTGAAAGGATTAAATAAGAAAAAAGTATTAACTAATTAGTGTAAACGTCTATAACGAATGCTAATTGCATGCTGAGGTTATAATACAGTATAAGTACAGTAGCTTTTTCCCACGTCAGTGGAAGTTCTTAGGATAACAGATGCCAACCAAGGGCAATGTAGAGTATATATAAGATGAAGTCTAATAAAATTGTTCTCTACTCTGCAGACTCTGTCGTTGTGCGTGTGTCATAACTCAGTAGTAGTTACATTACTATACATCACATCACACCACAATGACCACACCACAGCACACAACACTGCGCCCCAACCCACCGCATCGCATTCCATTATATTGCATTGCTTCGCATTACATTGTATTGTATTACATTACATTGTATTACATTGCATTACTTTGCATTACATTGCATTACATTGCATTACATTACATTACATTGCATTACATTGCATTGCATTACATTGCATTGCATTACATTACATTGCATTTGCATTACATTGCATTACATTGCATTACATTACATTATTTAAAAAACTGGCAAAATGTATTAGGCCCCTACTAGAATATTGCACGCAGCGACGTTTTTTACAACCTTCTTTACAAAACCTTCGCGAAGCTTCGATCGAAGCTCCCGTTTCAGGACTCTCGCACTTTGTTCTGGTTCTGAAAAAAATTATACAAATATCCGTATTTTTCTGATTTTTCTTATCTCACTATTAAAATGCTGAAAGCCTGAAAGCTTTGTCGGTCGGGAAAACAAATCAAAACAATGTTTGATCTCGATATACGATCAGTGTTTATATACACTTACTGTTTTATATACAGTATACTTACTGTTAGGCCCGCGTTAAACGTCGAACTTCACTAGCACTGATCTCCGCAGGTGTCTCGGGAACTTTAATTGAGCGAAACTTTTAATTGCAGTTTTGGTTGACACAATTTAGTTCCGATCATGTGAATGAAGATCAGCGTTTTTCCCAGAATGCCGTAATTACTGGTTATGCCAGCCGTGAAGATAGTGAAAACAGCTAGTCTGTCCTGTAGATGTAATAAATGTAATCACAGCCGAATAAAGAACTGTCGACTCAGTGTCGGTGTCTTTGATGTTCGTGCCTTCGCGCATGTTGTTTTGCGATGCGTGTCAATCGTCGCCATTCTACATTTCTACGCCATTCTGGTAAATTCCACTGGTATCTTTTACCTTCCGGCGTCTCAGTCGTCGTTATCGTGTCGCAATTACTCACTATCATGCGCCATTCTGGTAAATTTCACTGGCAACTTTGACCTGAAGTGTCGATGGAACATAACACTATACAGGATGGCGTAGGATGTCGTAATGCAGCCAAATTCAATTGGGATAAACGCCGAACTTTTCATGTACTTAATCTGCTGAAGTAAGTTTGGTTCAGCTGAAATTCGACGTTTAACTTTGTGCACCACGAAATTTTCTCTTCTTATTCTATCGCATTATTTTTCTCTGAATTTTTTGTTTTCTCTTCTCATTTTTTCCTGAGGTACTGACACAACAGATTAAAGTTAAAAAGTTTTCTACTTGAAGTAATTAATAAGATTTAAGGGTAATCCGCTCGACAAATAAATGGGGGCGCGAATGTTCCACAGTTTATAATAGAATAATATACAGTATAATAAGAAATAACTAATAAGATATATCTTATTCTATTAACTGTGTCCTAACTTATCGAGTCTCCCAGCTCATACGCGTCCCCGTTTATTTGCTTTCAGTGGTTTCCCATGAGGATTAACAGAAGCAGAAGCCTCTATAAAGGAGAGAGTCGTTTTTATATTTTTGATTATTCTGACCATTGCCAGGCTTTCAATGCCCGCTTAATCTGATCACGGGATCTGATTTGATTCTTTGACGCAAACACCTCTCTCCTCCGCAGAGGCTCGGAGGCGGAGACGCGCGAGGAATGATGGGAAGAGGGAAAGAAAAGTAGCCTCTGCCAGATATTAGAGAGCCACGCACGGCGATTGAATTCAATAGCATTTTTCATTCAAAACAATGATAATGAGCAATTTAAAATTCCAAGAGCAAAGTGGACGCCGTCGTCGTTCTACACAAGACGTCATTGCGAGCATTTTCACGTTCTTGAGACGAGTCAGACGACGGGAACATCTAGAACGTTGAGGCCTGTCATCGTTGTTTTACTACAATAGACATTTTACTACAAGAAAACTTGTATTTTAAGGGGGATAATTTCATTACATTACAATATAAATATATACAAGATCTGTATTTTTTATATAAAGATGAAATTTAAGCTTATGAGCTAACAGTTTAAGCCTGGTTTCCATATAGCCGTAAGAGCCGGCGGCATGGCTGCGGCAAGGGGCGATGCTCCAATCATAGACAGTGTTGAATTAGCCAGCAATAAAAAGCTGTATGCGATTGGACCATTTCCCCTTGCCGCAGCCATGCCGCCGGCTCTTACGGCTATATGGAAACCAGGCTTAAGATATGTGATTATTCATAGCCTTTGTTTTGCATTGGGTAAAAAAGTATTTTCAAAGAATACGCGGTTCAGTAGTTCTGTATTGTATTCCTGTTCTTCCGGTCACCGTCCGTGTCTCAAAAACGCCTAATAGAGCGTTTTCACTCACGTGATCGGTGGCCCCATTGGCGTGGTGAAACAATACGAAATATTTGAATAAGAAAGAGCTAATTCCCATACCGTACACCAATATGGCCGCCATTTCATTGTTTTGGTACACCAATATGGCCGCCGTGACGTCAGATGAAAACGCTCTATATGCTTAAGCTCTCTAATGTTGTCAATATGGCGCCCAAATTCCGTGATGGACTAGGCACCAGACTCGGAATTTCAATATATAACCAAATTTAACTTTGGAAAAGTTGGAAAACCATAAATTATGAACAAAAGACAATTTAAATTGCTGGCAGACAATTCTCAACTCGAGAATGTTAACATTGTTACACAATGACAGGATTTTCCAGTTTTGAATTATGCAATTAAACATGTAAACAAATGCTACCTGAGAAAGTTTATATCAAAAGACACTGAGTCTGAACTGTTGTAAACATAGACCTTACCTATGATAAGTTGCACGTATACACGTAGTGCATGTGGTACATTTGCGAGCTTGGTGTAATGTAGAAAGTTAGCGCTGAGAATATTCCAGCGCTGCATGTTCGTCGGCTTTGTTTATCAACGATTCAACGTTCGATATTAAAACGTTTGTCAGTCTGGCAGCGTTTCGAATTTTTTTATTCGTTCCGGGTGATTTCCATAGAAGATTTCAGAACTAATAACGTCCAGAACAACATTCTAGGCTTAGATCTTGAAGAAAACATTGTACTTCGTGCAAACTATCGTCGCTATCTCCCATGGCCAGAGACCGCAGATTTGGTACTTGACTGAAATCTCTTCGTATTCAGTTCGTTTACCGACTTCGAATTCCGTGTTAAAAAATCCTTCTCCGGCGTATTTGTACTTATTGCAAAGCATTCTATATCTTCTTCTGCATTATGGTTATCGTAAAGAGAATAAACAAGTCTAAATTAATTGAAATATAGTTTACATCTAAATTGATTTAAAATGGCAGACACGTAAATAACAGCAAGAATCAAATTAATTTAATCGCACTATTTCTTCACGAAAATCGTCATGCTAACCTTTGATACTTAGATCTTCAAGGGAGTGTTGAATTTCTCCCGAATCGTCGGGTTTTTATGCCATTTACCAGAGAACCGCAAATCGTTCCAGACTTCCAGATAACCGCACATTATCTAGCAGAGGCTTCTCAGCTCTTTTTCCACCTTCCCGACGTTCTCCGCGCGCTTTACGATTGACCGCGCGCCTGCGAATAGAAGCCTCTGCGGAGGAGAGAGCGCATACACTATCTCGATACTTCCGAAGTTAAATGTGAGAGTTTAATATGTCATTACGGTAAAAATATGTCATTATAGAATATTTGTAATATCATTAATAATTCATGATTAAACACAAAAAAATCGAAAGGTTTAATCAGATATCTGATACAAAATCCTGCTGATTTACATAAACTTTTCGTTCGATTTTCTCACCAAAAATCATTCCTATTTTTAAGATTATCGATGCATACTAACGTTTACATCCATTCGTATCACAACTTTGCAATATTCGCGTCCGTCACGTGTTGTATCCGACATAGAACCTCTCGCCTTCAGTTCGAGTTTGTATATCCAATACAACACGGCCGCTCATATTGTAAATAGTACTTATAAATTAGTGTATTGTCTCCGAACAATGATGTCGCGGTAACACAAATGTGAAAAAAGCCATCGGCTCAGGCAACTATTTCATTGCATTTTTTGCAACATATTTCTAGTGATTTGTAAATATATTTACCATATGATATTTCAATTCCAGAGCCCAACTCGAAAGTTTTTAAAGTTAAAAGTACTTTGGTCATTGTACACACATATTGCGAACTAATATTATTTATATATTTTACTACTATTGTTCTCGTGATATATCATTGCATTATTTTGTCATATTTATGTACTGTAAAAAATGGAACATGTTCAGCCATCTTTTTTAGTGCGATGAATTAAAAACACGCCTACATAACCACAGTTGTAGTGTCCGACAATGTATAATGATTTTTTTTTTCTAAAATTATTTAATGAAACGGCAATTGGAGTAATTGACAGTACCGAAAAAGATGGCGACGTGTACATTTAACCACAATCGTTTGCGCATAGTAAATATTGTTTTTTTGTACAATAGACCTTTCCGCACTAAGTGCGTTGAGAGATTTAATTGGCTCTCGGACATCTAAAACTTCGGACAACTTTGGACATTAGCCAATCAGATTTTTCAAAAAGAAAGATTATCAATTATCGGAAGATAGGTCTTTAAAAAGATAAACCTTAGTAGGAATGAAGTTTTTGCTTATACTTAATCCATGTTAACATGATAAACAATGTTTAGTTGTTATTTGAGCTGATTTGAGGTCGCAAAGCATTGTGGTTAAATGTACCGCAGCCATCTTTTTTGGTACCGTCAATTGAAAAGCATTTCTTCATATTTTCGACTTACAGGTGCATCATGTGGCAAGAGACACTTAGAAGCACCAGGTTTCCTCAGAAGTCCCCGCTATCCCGGTGTATATCCTGCCGATACCGATTGTCAGTGGACAATTTCGACAACAGAAGGCAAAATTATTTCTATCAAATTTTTAGCATTTCAGGTAGGTTTCTCGGTGTAAAATTTTTAATCAGAAAATAATTTTTTTATTTTAGTAAACATTATTTTAGATTTAAATAATAAAAAAGTTCTTTATTTTACTTAGTTTGCGATAAATTTAGCTCGCAAGCTGTGATGATGTTCTAACTGAACACAGGACAAAAACTATTTGATAAAAAATATGAACATAAAACACCACGACCATAAAACACCACGAAAAATAGAATTTCGTTGGAAACACAACTTAGTTTAATATACTTTAATCATTTTGAGAAGCTAAAAAAATGTAGTTCGAAGAAAACGATTGGCGAAACCTGATGCTTTATAGCAAAAAGTTTGATTTAAAAACGTTATTGTATATACGTGAAATGGAACATTGTTTTTACTGGCTTATATATCTCAAACTCATTAATAATTCATGAAGAAAACACAAAGGAAATCAGTACCGTGTCTGTTGTTTGGATATCGGAGGAAGAAATTACATAAATTAAGCAAACGTTCATCTTGATTTTCTCTTAAAATACTGATTTGTTTGAGATGCTATATCATACACTCGGAGGAATTTGGATATCCTGATGAAACACTCCTCCTCGTGTATGATATATTACGTGAAGCGTGTTTTTGCCAGTTTATTATAGCTGGCAAGTTGCAGACTTTATCTTGTTTGGGCTTTTTTTTCATATGTTGTGTTAAAATAGAAGGACGGCTGTTTTTGTGGTTGTTCTTGGCCCTTTTTTAATTTAAATACGTGTTCGCACCAGTATGACACCAACTTTTTCATTATGTGGCCGAGTATAGGGGCCTGAAATTGACGTCCAAAAAGGTCCCATGTAGTCAACATGCAGTAAGCATAATTCCATATAGAGTTCACTGAGGCCATCTCGTACCATGCAGGGCATTTTGTTTCCACGGTGGTGGTCGATCACTTGACATCCAAAATTTTGGTTTGTTATGACAAGATAATATATTCAATGTTTGTTCTTTTATCTTTATTTTATTTGTTGACGTAAACAATGAATGAAAAATCTAACGCTCTGCAGATGTTCTTATGTAAGCGTTCATCATTAAAGCAACCACTATTGCTAGCATTATTTATCATCCATGTACATTATTTATCATCCATGTATCCTTCATAGCTTAGTACCTTCATAATTATATAAATGTCTGATTCGGTTCTTAATTTTAACCAAAGCTATCATTTCTAACATGCAGCGTTAAGTTTCGAGAAGAAGAAAGTTGTCAGAAATTAATGATCATAAGTCGTCCATCTGTAAGGTTTACAATTCTCTCACGTCCTCGCTCGCCTTTGCGCGCGTGATATGCCAATAAGCGAGAGACCGTTGGAGAAAGTTTAACCCGCGTATAGTATATATGTGACAAAGATAATCTGCGTTGCTGGGATCTGGGGGGAGACGCTGGTGGTTTTTGTAAAGGCACGGCACAATGTTGGTATCTTACAAACAATAACTTCTCGAATAAAATAATAAATTTGCGAAATGGCAACGACGGTGCAACAAAGGGCTAAAAACAGCTGATATTGATCTATGATTTCTCCGCTGGTATCAAACCTTTATCAGGGGAAGTTAGAACGCGGATAGGCGATAGCCAACGACGCGAATTGTAGTGTATGAAGTGTCTGCTTCACATCGCTCAGATCCTCTCTATGTTGTAATATTGATCTATGATTTCTCCGCTAGTATCAAACCCTTATCACGGGAAGTTAGTACGTCGATAGTACTCGATAGCCAACGACGCGAATTGAAGTGTATGAAGTGTCTGCTTAACATCGTTCAGATCCTCTCTATCTTATGTTTCATAACATAGTTCAGATCCCCTCCATCTTATAGACAGAAGTTGAACAAACAGCCGTTGAGATCTCGAAGTTTCCCTCGCAGCCGCTTTTAGGTCGTCACTAGGGTTCGTCGCTGGTAGGAATGAGTGACGAACACTTGTGACGACCTAAGATTAACGGCTGCGAGGGAGACTAAAAGTCGAGATTAGTTTGCCGGATTGATCAAGTATTATGATGATGTGCAGGTAAATGGTGTATAGGCTAGCTGAGCAGTTTCAGCGTCTCTCGCCGGCGTACTTAATTAAGTTCCGACAAGAGACGGTTGAACAAATAATTTATGATAACATCAGTATATATGCTGATATGCATGAACTTTGACTGTACTTATATCTTATTAGATGTTTTACACCAAAACATCTTATAAGAGATTTATTATACAACTGCTCTGATCAACAATTTTTTATGAAAAAAAAAACTCTAAAAAGACCAGAGAAGTAGCGTGACTTGCACCAAGACAAAATAATAAGCATACATGAAGTAGTCTCCCGTGTGATAAATTTGATTGGCTAACAAAATCTGTCAAACCGGTTTTCTACTATCCAAATAACTAACTATCCAAATATCGCTGTATATTTGTACTCATTTTTAGCGTTATTTGGACAGTTTCTAATGCAGTTGTATAATAAAAGGAGGTATATAATAAGGATCTGTTAATGCGCGTCAGATATGCAGATTTGAGCTCGATCGTGTTCAGTTCAAAATGGCTAGAGGGGAAGTGGGTTTTATGATATTATTTGTTCTATCAACCATATTTCTTACCAATATTCAAGCCACACAGTCTTCCCACTGTATCTATGGTAGAACAGTGAAGGACCTTCTTAAATTAGCTGGAATTTCAGAAAACAAGCTGATTAATTACGTCAAAAAGTTGGAGAACCACGGCATTGACGAAACAAACATAGGAAGGCTTACACTCAAGCAGCTGAACGAAATCGGGATTATGGTGCTTGGAGACCGTTTGAAAGTCCATAAATTCTTCGCTAATGATGGTAATGACTGTTCGACATCAGCTTGCAAGAACAGTGGTATTTGCCAGGACGGGTTTCGTTGTTTCTCGTGCGTGTGTGACCATAATCAAAGGTATTATGGTCCAACATGTGAACTGAAGTGTCCGTGTAAGAATGGTGGTTACTGTAAAACAACTAGAACTGGGTTTAAGTGTCAGTGTACTCCAGGCTATTCGGGAGACCTTTGTCAAACGAAATATTTGAAAGAAGAAAGATTTTTGAACTTGGAAAAGAATGTTGCTGATCTCGCAGAGAAGTTAACTCGGGCAAAATCACAACTAGCTAATCAGGGAAAAGCGATAAAGAAGTTAAATGACAACCAGCGAGAGTGGAAACTACACCGCACCAATGAAATACTGAACCAACTGGAAAAAATGGCGCTTAATGGACAGAAGCCAACATACAGTCAAAAGTTTCCACTGGTTCTTCCAAAAACAACGCGGGCTGTCATCATTTCCATTTACTGCTATTACGCTAACTCCAACGGACACGCTTACTTGAACTTTGAAATGCATCAAAAGGGTAACGATAAAGTGGACGGCAAGATATCTAACAAAAACCTGCACTACAACGTCCATGCCAACACATTTTACTACGAGCAGATGCTACCGTGGGACAGCAAACTACCAAACGAGATTATTTTCAAAGTAATCTCCTCGAAGCAAGATGGAGGACCTAATAGTTGGTATCGAGCTAGACTTGTCGGATATATTACAGCGTAAACAAAATTAGCTCAGAGCTTCATATGCTATATATACCACTGTTTGTACTACTTTTACTGATATAGTTTCTTATCAGGAGGTTAAACAGTTATTAATTCTACATGGAGTACATGTATGGGTCACTGAAAATAAAAAATAGACAAAAAAGCTGTTAGTTGTCATAAGAATTAGGCATACAATACTGGAAGGAAAAATGTACGAATATTGCCTGATGTTAAAATATTAAAGTATAGAAAGTACATACTTAATTGTTTTAAGAAACACATAGTTCGCCTTGTTACGTTTATTTTTACTTGCCAGTTGCCCAATCATATCAGTTTTCAAATATGTTACTCTTGTGTAAACTAACTCACATATACTGTTTCCAGCATGTACGTCTTATCAGCTGCTGCGTAATTCATTTAAGGATAATTCATGATGTAATCTAATCTGTATAGTTAAATCGAGGATATATGATATAAACCATGCATGCCATTCAGCAGTAATTGACGTATAGAC
The DNA here is from genome assembly GCA_035771165.1 of Paragorgia papillata. Taxonomy (NCBI): domain Eukaryota; kingdom Metazoa; phylum Cnidaria; class Anthozoa; order Scleralcyonacea; family Coralliidae; genus Paragorgia; species Paragorgia papillata. Next base: position 33,310 of record JAWNZC010000350.1, on the reverse strand, counting down.
TATCCTGTTCGAGTTAGTTTTTTTTATCTGGGATTCTTCGGAGCTCTTTCCCAATTCCATCTGTATGCATGCACCGTTCTATTCAGAGTTAAATAGAATTTCTGAAAGTAATCGGTAGTTTGTGTCGTTACACTTTAAAACCGTCAATATACGTTATCAGTATGCTGGAAGATATTTTCTGCTTGGCTGCGAGGCCCTTACGCAGCAGCAGAAATCGAACATATATATATAATTATATATGTAATATTTATAAACCGCGCAGGAGGGCTTTATCGGATGTAAAACACGAGGCGATAGCCGAGTGTTTTAGAGCCGATAAAGCCCGTACTGCAAGGTTTTTAAATGGCTTCTAAAAAGAATCACTTCATACGTTCATTGGCGTAGTAATTTTGAAAATTAAGCTTATCTCAGCCGTTAAAAACCAGCGAGAAACTTAGAGCGAGTCTATATCACATATATAGATCCGATACGCTCATGATTTTTCTTTGTGTTTTCCTCATGAATTATTAATGAATTTTAGAAATATATATATATATATAATTATATATATATATATGTTCGATTTCTGCTGCTGCTGATATATATATATATACAATGCAATAGAAATTATATAGGAGACCTTATATATATAGTAACACTTACATATTATTATTATTATTATTGCAACGTTTTAAACTTTCAATGTCTCGGTTGATTTTATTAATTTGGAAAAGAAATAGCAAAGTAGAAATATGCTTTGATAATATATTGTCACCACTTATAATATGTTGATATTGCTTCTGTGTTCAAGGGCGACGCGTGAAATTCGTTGGTTTTCATAAGTGTTTACATGTTTGTTCGATTTTAGTGAAGGGCACACATTACACGTTTAGCAGGTGCGGACCCCTCTTCCCCCCATTTCAATGTTGTATAGGACCTAAATGATGGGCTAATGGTGTTGTGATGCACATCAACACTCTATCATCGTAATGGGACCAACATTGAGACGGGGGATGGGGGGAAACAGAGGATACATTAAAATTTTCCAGCAATATAGGACTTGAACACAACTCCGCAGTCTCGTGTCAACTATTTTTGTCAATGATTGTAGCTATCGGTTAAGCCAGCACTTCACATACGTCAATTGACCAAATTTCTCTGATGATCTAATTATGTATTTCCCCTATTTTTGTTGTCTACACACGCGGGCACACATGCACTTCCCACAAGACCTACAACTGGCTGATACAATTAATTATTTTTAATTTTCACATGCCTCGGTTTCCTTTGTTCTTTTCGGGGAATATATATTCAATAGCCCCTGATAACAATGGCAAAACAATAGATTAATATTCCCCTCTAATATTCCCTCAATATTTATTTTCTATTGTGACTCCGGTCAACCTCGTCATGTAAAAATTAAGTACGTTATTTTGAGACCCCTCGGTGATATGTGTTTACTCACCTCGGGCTGATCGTCCTTGGTAAATAAATCACATATCCCCTCGTGGCCTCAAAATAACCTATATATACGTTCTATTAACTATGATAATAACTGACGTAGTTACCTCGGGTTCGGTAACTAACCTATAATTATTGCATTCAAAAGCTCTAAATTTAGCCAAGATAAATTTTCTTGTTTTAAGATAGTTTACGTCAGGCCCGCGTATTTGAGGTGGGGCATTCTGTCAGCCACCTAGCCCTTGAATCGCGCAGCTTTCGAAAGTGATCCAGACAGTAAAAAATAGTACACAATTTTCTTACACGCTTTTATATATAATTCTGTACCTATATGGATTTTTTAAATAACGTTAACGTCGCATTTGACCATTAAGAAATAGCTGATCAAGTGAACCAGATGCGTGCATGGCCAGAACGTGATGTAATGTGTATGGTAATTATTTTCAAAACGGCGAAAGAAGTTATATACCATATTATATGTATAGTCAATCAAAATATGCATGCGAAAATCATTATTCTATCTTTTTGTTCACCTTTATGCAAACTGTCGCACGATGAGAACAATGTATTTTTGCTATAATGAAGCAATCTTCCGATAGCAGGGTTTGGGTTTAATCGCTCAATCATGTTATTTAAATATTAATAAGCGAAAAACAAAAGGTTTATGCACGCGGTCAGGACCGTGTAGCCCATTATATAGGCGCTTTGAAGTTTGCCGGTCATTCCCAAATGACCATATCCTTAAAATTTCTTGCTTATTTCAATTACATTCCGTGAATCCGACGTCTGCCTGCTTTTTCTGTTTTACCCCCCCCCCCTTTTTTTTTTTTTTTTCTCTGATGTAAAGTCGTTCTTTATAATATTGTTGAGATCAGTGAATAGCGTATCGGTAAGAAGAATGCGTATGGAAACGCATCGTCCTTGGTAACCCTTCAACAGGCTTCGACCTTACAATCCATCTTTTTACATTTAGGGTTAATGCACGTATGTTTTCTGGTGGATGGTCATATCAATTTTAACAAAATCTTTGTTAAAACTTATAATATATCCCATTAAAAACATTAAAAACTCAAAAGTGCTGCCAGAATGCAGGAAATGCCACTTTTATACTGATGTAACCAAATAGCAATAATCAAGAGATCTCCTTTTTAAAGTATTTAAAAGTTTGCATTAATAGAGATCTGCTGATATTTATTTTACCAAAGCTGTAAAATGTTTAATCTCCAGATTATGATACTAACTTATTTCGCTCTTGCTTTGTTGTGTTATGTTCTTTATCTTCATCGTTGTTTTTTCTTTGTGTTTTTTTTAGTTTGAAAATCACGACAATTGTGAGTATGATTACCTGGAAATCTATGATGGACCATCATCATATTCGACAAAACTTGGCCGTTTTTGTGGATCTAAAGTTCCTGGGAAATTTGTGTCTTCTGGGTCAAAACTTTTTGTCGTCTTTCATTCGGATCCTGCTGTCGAAGCACGAGGATTTGAAATGCAGTACTCGACATCTTACGGTAAATGCCGTAAATGACCTTCTTGAGTTTGCTTTAAGCAAAATATATTTGGTAGAATAGACTTTTCCACACGAAGTGCGTGCATGTATAACTCATTGAGGGATTTGATTGGCTCTCGCAAAATTTCGGCCATCCAAAACTTCGGACAACTTTGGACATTAACTAACCAAATTTGTCAAAAAGAAAGATCATGCGTGTGATCCAATCACTTCATGTGGAAAGTCTTGTTTTTCTGGACGGTATTGTTGTTGTTCTTTATTACGTCTAAAAATAACATATTTGATTTGGTTATGTATAAGGTTCAGAAAATGGCACTGAACTCGCATTGACTGAAAATTAACAAAAATATACTTGTAAACTATAGAGAATTATAGGTTCATATATACTATAGTAGTAAAATATCTCTGTATTGTTGCTACTCCATGCATGGTTATTTAGGAAAGTCAGCTGTGATGGGTAGAAATATATATCCCGAACAATGCATGCATGGACGATAGAACTGTCGTTTAATGTAGTTCCAACAAAATTATAAACTTAAGAAATTTGGTTATCGTTCGGGTTTCTTATCGATTTTCTTAGTAGAGTTTTAAAGAGAGGTCATACAATACTGATTACTTAACGCTGAAACATTAATAAAAGGTGTATATATAGTGCTACGCTCTGGTTTAACTGTAGTGAAAACTAGTCAACGTTTCTATCATAAACGGCATGAGGTTACCACAACACTTGTGGATATCTCTTAAAGTGGTTCTCTGATGGAAAATATTGTTGGCATTGTTTTTGCATAATCCTAAAGATGTTATGATAGTTAGTAATCGTGCAAAGTTTCATTTCAAAATTCGTTGAAAAAAGGTGGTATTTTACGTGTAAAGTTTGTATTTTGGAGCGCCGCCATTAAAGTGGCCGAGCTTGAGAAGAGTGAGTCGAGGAAGCTTATGATGTCATAGACTCAATAACAACAATTATGACCCCAAGCTTCCTCGACTCGTTCTTCCCAAACACGGCCAATTTAATGGGGGCGCTCCAAAATACAAACTTCGCACGTAAAATACAACTTTGTTTTGGGGAGTTTCGAAATGAAACTTTGCACAATTATCGAGTACCATAATATCTTTAGGATTATGCAGAAGCACTACCGAAAATAAGGTAGAAAGGAAACTATATGGGATCACCACATAGTGTAGGTATCTCTCCAAGTGGTAACCCATACAGTTTCCTTTATATCTTATTTTAAGAGATATCCACAAGTGTTGTGGTAATCTCAGTTTATCATAGAAAACGTGACTGGTTTTCCTTTAAACCAGATCAGGGTAGCACTATACACCATGTCTTATCGGATCCATGACCTGGTTACCCACTAAAACTGTTTATTAATATAATTTATTTACGAACCTCATTTGTTTACTTCATCAAGTTACGTCATTAGACACAACATCAAGTTATTGAAATAAGTTGAATAAAATAAGTTGTATGTTATGCAACACTGCGATTGGTCAATGCAAATGTGGTTGTGACATCACGGCATTCTTTCATTTAACAAATATAAAATCGCTTGCTTGTCGAAAATTCGCCTCGTGTTTTTAGACATTATCCCAGTTGAAATTGCGTTATATATTCGTGTTTCTATCACAGCATAGAGTCACAAAAGCCATTTTTTATTTGTTTTATAAAATGACTAACCGTTTTACGACGTAAAAAAAACAAGGAGAACCAAAGTGACCGTGACTTAGCAGTCGAATGATGGCGTATAATCAAATAAATACGCCAGTGATTACGGGAGATTTAACGAAACAGAGCATGCGTTATAGAGCATACAATATAAAATGAAAATGACGTCAAACTTGTCTCTGTACTCTTAGTGAAAATGGCTCTCGTCCAATCAGATCGTGCGTAGGACACCTGTTATTTTATAAAATCTGATGCAAACACTCGAGCGAGTTGAGGGGAATTCGAAAGTACTTCTGAATTCCAATCGCATGTTGTGTTTGGGTTATGATTTATAAACATATACAGGAGCGGCCATTTTCTATTAAATTTAATTCCAGTTTTTGTATCCTTGATTACCTGTCTGTTGTAAGAAAACAAACAGAATATCATTATATGTTAACATGGTCTATTTTTAAAAATTTTTTTAACAGGTTGCGATCGCGTATTTACTGAAGACTCGGGAGAAATCATATCACCAAATTACCCTGGACACCATCCGCAGCCTACGCAGTGTAATTACTACATTAATGTGACTCATGGCATGTCTATCCGCTTAACTTTCGAACAGTTTAGCTTGGAGGAGCCTTCAGGTAAAAATATTTCAGCTAAAAAACATCCCCAAGATCTGGAAGTCGATTATGTTGGTTGATACACCTGTGACGCTCTTAGCAAATGCTCCTCAGGAACCCGACATCCCACTTTTTTCAAGGTCTGCACTGTCGTATTACGTCAGTTGTTTTTGAGTCCAGTATAAAGTAAACTCTTTTACTTTATATACTATCGTAGGTTTCCACCTTGGTTTGGATGGGAATATACTATCACTCAACACACTCAGTTTAACAACAAGGCAGAAGCGAAAACCGACTGAGAAAAATCAGTGGGAGTTCGAACCTGCGTTACTGCATGAGTGCGTTAAGTCTATATATATATATATATATATATATATATATATATATATATATATATATATACTATAAGTGGGCTTATACCTCAAATGTTGATGGTCGCTACTGTAAGTTTCACGCTGGGCGCGATATATATATATATATATATATATATATAGTGGACATTTGGAAACTTTTGAAAAAATAAGATTTATAAGTGTGACTCTGAAGCTCAAATTTTAATTTTTATTATTGATATTTAAAAATACGATTTATGAAAGGCACAACCGCACAAATGGAATATAATATTAAATTCTGGTTAATAAAACATGCAAGGCATTTAATTTATATACATCATAGGATTGTTTATGACATTTTGGCTATTTTTTTATAGTGAAACCTACGAACGTTACGCAGTGCATGAGAATACTTTTCTATTTTTTCATTTCAATATAGTTAGTGGTTGTGAGTACGATTACGTGGATGTTTTTGATGGTCCAGGTGATCAATCTCGGCGCTTGGGACGATTTTGTGGCGAGCACATACCATCCATTGGACCATCAAGTGGAAGTCAACTTCTCATTCGTTTTGTTGCGGATACAACAGTAAAGAAGACAGGATTTCGGATAAAATACTATGCAAAAGGTGAAATAAAGGTTTATGTTTTACCTTTGTTGCCTTAGCTATCCCACATATTATTTTACATATCATTACAGTACCATACTGTACCATTACAGTTGCTGCGATACAGCTACTGCATGTCAATGCCATTTCCACTGCCATGCACAATACCGATTTTCCACTGCAACTGCACTTTACTATCCACGCATGCTAAATGCAGTTGAACCGCACCGAGGTTTCGGCTATTATATTACACTTATAACTTGTTTTAAGCGGAAACTGTTCTTAAAAGGCCATTTAGGCACATTTATGCATGGTCTGCCTATATACAGTATACATCCCCATGAGAACGATGAGCGTGAAAAGGTTAATAAAGGTTTGATTGTATATTATCAACCTGCCCTGCTAAGGAACCGATTACATGGAGATTTTCAGCTCGGTTTATCGGCCCCTAACTATACTAAAAACAATGTATATAACATGCAAAACCTTGCATGTACCATGCAGACTCGATACATCAGGTTCAATCCTCCGTAGCTGTTCCGTAGCGTAATAATTCTCACATGCAAGATTGTAGGTTTGATTCTCGTGTGGGGATTTTTCTTGAGTATTTACAAGAGAGCTTGACTATTGGTGGTGTGCATCTTACGTCATTGTCGCCATGTTGGATGAATTTGACAAACGTTTTTCATCATCTCAATTATAATTTCATCCAACATGGCGGAAATATTTTTGTCTTTCGAATCTCAAGGGTTTGGTTGCACACCACCTATATGGCAAACTGAAATACCGAAATAATGGGAAAAAAAACTCGACCTCAAATTGCGTTGCTTTTCTTTTTGTTTTTCCCTACCCCCCTCATGCCCCACAACCTTTCTAATAAGGGGGTGTTTATATGGAGGCGAGCCAGCCCGGGTACCCGAGCTAGCTGTTTACATGAGAAGGGCTAGCTCGCCTAGCTGGGCTGGCTTGCTTGTTGTGCTAATTACGTAATTTATCAGTTCTGGTAAGACACGAAGTCTCATTGTTTTAAATATGAACTGTACATGAACAGGCAGACCTTGTGTATTGTTAATATGTCGAAAAAAGCTGATAAAAACAAATTTTGTCGCGTGTACGAAGCTCTCATAATAGTGCCAGCCCGGGCAGGCGAGCCAGACCAGTCAAGCGTGTTTACATGGGAAAAACCCAGCCCGCAGGTAACATATAAACACCACCTAACGGTGCGCCCCTTATTTCTCCTAATTTACTGTAAAAGGCTTAAAATTGCTTTTAAGAGCTATTTGTTGAGTTTATTTTGCTATTCAATATATCTCAAATCTCAATGGTCAGAGCATGCATGTGACTAGTTCCCAGAAGGTTGTGGTTCAATAGGTTGTGGTTCAATCCTTAATTCTCTGAAACTCAGGATTGTTTTGTTTAAAAACTTTGACTTATAGTGGAAAACAAAAAACGTTTTCGTTTAACAAGTTGCAAACTGCACAACCCGAGTTGTTCGTTTCTAAATATTTTTTCTTTATAGCTTTATGTTTTGTTTTGTAGGGGTTTCCATGAATGAGATTTGCAACCGACCCGCACATACTGGTAACTGCCGTGCAAATATGCAACGCTGGTTTTACAACACAAATAGTAAAGAGTGTGAAACCTTTACTTACGGAGGATGTAATTCTAATGGTAACAACTTTGTAACAAAAGACGAATGTGCTCGACAATGCCAAGGTTTGTTACAAGATTTATTATATGCATGACAAAATTACTGCATTCTGATTGGTTGAGAGGAGTACAATTATTTTATTAATTGTACTGCAGTACAATTAATAAAAATGGAGAAGGCCCTGGGAACGATGTTGACAATAAAATTCAAAATAGCGGCTAATGCTGCAATGGAAAGTTTTCACATTTCCAACGACTTGTGGTACACTATGAACTAAAAATTCCATGTAAATATTTTGAAATGAGTACACCCAGAGTGAAAATGTTTCTTGTCAAGTAATGAAACAAGATGTTTTTAAAGGCGTGAGTGAGTACGAAGCGTACGTGTCGTAATTTTGTCATGCATGTACTAAATGAGTAATCATATGATTTTTCTCGTACAATTAAGGATTTACACTACTCGTGATATTTGAAAATTATGCCAAAATTATTGGCAAAATTTTCAAATATAACTTGTAGTGTAAATCCTTAATTGCACTCGCTATCATATGATTACCTATACTAATATATACATAACGAATAAACGCGTTTGAGATGTAAACATATAAAATGAAAAAATCTAATCACTTTGGACGGATGCCGAATGTTTGTTTTGGCATGCACTGAACTTTCGAACTTTCTATGACTCAAACATGACTTGACTAAAAATATTATTACCGTGATCACTCGCTGGAAACATCATATGCATACAGTTTTATACATAGAGATCATATAAATACTAGGGGGGCATCCTATCTTAATTTCAGTCAACCGCGGGTAACCAATTGAACGCCGCCATCTTGGATTTTTTTTGAGGCAAATATTAGGCGCGTTGGTTGGCAAAGGACTGGGTCTAGTACATTTGCCAACCAATTGACTGCAATATCATACGTAATGGCGGCTGCCATGGTGGTTACCAAATTTTCCCGCCAATGCCCCTCTAGTATTTATATGATCTCTATGGTTTTATACGCCATATAGTTGTTGATTGACATCGCACATGCAGAACAATAAAGCGGTAAATTTCTTGAAGTACCATGCATATTTACTCGATTAAAGGACATTGGCAGCAAAAATTAAGTTTGTCTAATTTGAAAGAACTCATAAAATTGTAATAGAAGTTCTTTTACAATTTTTTCGTATCTTTCTTCGTTTTCAATTTATTTAATATGTAAATGAGATGGTCTCTGACGCCAGGAGCAGGGTACAGTATTTTCACACATAGCAAAATCAGTGATAATCTCTAAATTTGTTCAACGAAATCACTTGAAACTGTACACATAAAAACACCTTGTGGCATACTTGTGACACTGAACATTTCATAAATGATGTTGCTTTGTGTAAAAATACTGTACGTCAGAGCCCATTCATTTACATATTAAACAAATTGAAATATCTTGCAAACGAAGAAAGGCACGAAAAAGTTGTAAAAGATCTTCTACTACAATTTCACGAGTTCTTTCAAATTAAACAAACTTAGTTTTTATTGCCAATACCCTTTAAGCGCCGCGTTTGAGTGGAAAATTAGTAAAGAGCGCCGCCCGCTTAATCAAAGCACTATCAGACTATATGCAGCAGAATTAAAAAACAAGTACAGTACAAACCAATCTAAACCAACCTAGGCAATTTATTCTCCTGTATTACAATGTTTTTCAGTTCAAAGTGGTCAAGTGGATAATTATATATTTCATCGCTCTCCCATTAACCCATTTAACTTTCTAACTTTTTCTATGTTTTTATCTACTAGCTGCGCGCATGCGAACGGCATGTATTTTCCGATGTTAGTTAAATAACAATAGAATATTCCTCAGGACCATTCAAATTTCTTAAGGTTTTTTTCGATCACATCCCGAGCAGTCTGACGCAGGCGTATAGCGTGGCTAATTTTTTTTACAAATGTTGTGATTCTTTGAAGAGCGCCTCCCAAATAAGCGCCGCATTGGAAACCTTAAACATTTAAAAGTGCTTGTTACGTTACTTTCCTAATAAAAATCTGACTCATGGATGTTAATAATAATTTTCAATTGGTTATTTAAGGGAAATTTTCTACAGATTTCAACGAATGTTCAAGAGAAAATGGGGGATGTGATCAGGCGTGTCACAACACCTTAGGAAGTTACTTCTGTTCTTGTTGGAAAGGTTACAGAATTGGTGCAGACAAACACGAATGTGAAGGTGAACTATATATGTTATTTTGCAATTTCGCGGCCGAAAAATTACTTGGATTCGGATCCGGAGAGCTTTACATAGAACAAAACATATTCCGAAAAATAATGCCATCCTGAAAACTCAAGACATGAGCTAGTTAAAACAAATCAGGAACTACTGTGAAATTGTAATATTTCGACTCTATTTCAAAGTCAATTTCAGACGAATGACGACACACTTGTCTGAAGATGACTTCGAGATAAAATATTACAATTTGACAGTAGTTCCACTTGTTTTAACTCGTATCTTAAGTTTTCAGGATGACATTATTTTTCAGAATATGTTTTCTATATTTTTTCAAGTCGTCGGCTGCTCTTGGTTTTAGAAGAGCATTATTTGGGGGTCTTATTATTGGAAGGTACCCGGTTTAGATGAGACAAAGAAGTTGAAAGAGAAGACAGTAAAACACGAGTTTTTGCCCGTTTAAAAGTAATTTAAGAAGTGCAACTCAAATTATAAAGATTTGTTATTATTTGTATTTGACCACTATAAAACAGTTGAATCCATCCTTCTTCAAAACTGATTAATTAGACGACTGCTAGCGTTTTAACTTGGTGTAAGAAAACCTATATAATTTTTAAAGTGTAGATTACAAGTATTTTGTATTTTAGATGTAAATGAATGCGTTCTTGGTCGTAATGTGCACCATTGTGAACAGAATTGCACCAACATGCCTGGTACTTATTACTGTACGTGTGACCAAGGATTTCAGCTCAGCGCCAACAGACGTACCTGCAATGGTAA